>OX439483.1:437508356-437896335 GCA_949320155.1 Melangyna quadrimaculata
CGCATCCATTACGCATCCGTTACGCATGCGTTACGCATGCGTTACGCATCCGTTACGCGTGCGTTACGCATCCGTTACGCATGCGTAACGCATGCGTAACGCATGCGTTACGGGTGGCGTAATGCATGCGTAACGGATGCGTAACACACGCGCAAGGGACGCATGCGTAACGGATGCGAAACGCACGCATAACGGATGCGTAAGTAACGCATGCGTAACGGATGCGTAACGCATGCGTATCGGATGCGTAACGCATGCGTAACGGATGCGTAACGGATGCGTAACGCATGCGTAACGGATGCGTAACGCATTCGTAACGGATGCGTTACGCATTCGTAACGGATGCGTAACGCACGCGTAACGGATGCGTAACGAATGCGTAACTCATGCGTAACGGATGCGTAACGCATGCGTAACGGATGCGTAACGCACGCGTAACGGATGCGTAACGCATGCGTAACGCATGCGTAACGGATGCGTAACGGATGCGTAACGCAGCGTAACGGATGCGTAACGAACGGTCATCCGTAACGCATGCGTAACGGATGCGTAACGGATGCGTAACGCAGCGTAACGGATGCGTAACGAACGGTCATCCGTTACGAATGCGTTACGCATCCGTTACGCATGCGTAACGCATCCGTTACGCATCCGTTACGCATGCGTTACGCATCCGTTACGCATGCGTTACGCATCCGTTACGCATGCGTTACGCATCCGTTACGCATGCGTTACTTACGCATCCGTTATGCGTGCGTTTCGCATCCGTTACGCATGCGTCCCTTGCGCGTGTGTTACGCATCCGTTACGCATGCATTACGCACCCGTTACGCATGCGATACGCATCCGTTACGCGTGCATTACGCATCCGTTACGCACGCGTAACGGATGCGTAACGCATCGTTCTTGAAGCCATTGTACGCAACGCACATGTCAACACCAGCGGTACAATCTATCAAAAGTCCGTTCAAATGCTTGCATATGCGAATAACATAGACATTGTCGGCAGAACGAAGCGAGCTGTGGCAGTGGCATTTGCGAGCATTGAATCGGAGGTGGCTAGAATGGGATTGGCGGTTAATGAGGACAAGGCGAAGTATATGCTGTCATCGAAAGGGGAATCTCAACATCGTCGACTCGGGCAAAATATCACGATGGACAGATATAACTTCGAAGTTGTCAAGGGACTTTGTCTACCTGGGCTCCACTATTACATCTATGGATAGGTGGCACCTCCTTACTTACTTTCTTATGCTGGCGCCGCTGTCGCGTAAAGCACGCGTTACGCACGTGTAACGCATCCGTTACGCATGCGTTACGCATCCGTTACGCATGCGTTACGCATCCGTTACGCATGCGTTACGCATCCGTTACGCATGCGTTACGTATCCATTACGCATGCGTTACGCATCCGTTAAGCATCCGTTACGCATGCGTTACGAATCCGTTACGCGTGCGTTACGCATCCGTTACGCATGCGTTATGCATCCGTTACGCGTGCGTTACGCATCCGTTACGCGTGCGTTACGCATCCGTTACGCATGCGTTACGCATCCGTTACGCATCCGTTACGCATCCGTTACGCATGCGTTACGCATCCGTTACGCATGCGTTACGCATCCGTTACGCATCCATTACGCATGCGTTACGCATCCGTTACGCGTGCGTTACGCATCCGTTACGCATGCGTTACGCATCCGTTACGCATGCGTTACGCATCCGTTACGCATGCGTTACGCATCCGTTACGCGTGCGTTACGCATCCGTTACGCGTGCCTTATGCATCCGTTACGCATGCGTTACGCATCCGTTACGCATGCGTTACGCATCCGTTACGCATCCGTTACGCGTACGTTACGCATCCGTTACGCATCCGTTACGCATTCCATTACGCATCCGTTACGCATGCGTTACGCATGCGTTACGCATCCGTTTACGCGTGCGTTACGCATCCGTTACGCATGCGTAACGCATGCGTAACGCATGCGTAACGGATGCGTAACATATGCGTAACGCAGCGTAATGGATGCGTAATGCATGCGTAACGCATGCGTAACGGATGCGTAATGGATGCGTAACGGATGCGTAACGGATGCGTAACGTACGCGTAACGGATGCGTAACGGATGCGTAACGCATGCGTAACGGATGCGTAACGCATGCGTAACGGATGCATAAGGCACGCGTAACGCATGCGTAACGGATGCGTAACGCACGCGTAACGGATGCGTAACGCATGCGTAACGCATGCGTAACGCATGCGTAACGGATGCGTAACGGATGCGTAACGCAGCGTTACGGATGCGTAACGAACGGTCCTGAGGTCTTTGAACGGTCCTGATATCCTGAACGGTCTTGAGATCTTGAACGGTTCTGAGGTCTTTGAACGGTCCTGAGATCCTGAACGGTTTTGAGATCCTGCACGATCATGAGATCCTGAACGGTCTTCGAATCTTGAACGGTCCTGAGGTATTGAACGGTGCTGAGATCTTGAACGGTCCTGAAGTCTTTGAACGGTCTTGAGATCCTGAACGGTCTTGAGATCTTGAACGGTCTTGAGATCCTGAACGGTCTTGAGATCTTGAACGGTCCTGAGGTCTTGAAAGGTCGTGAGGTCTTTGAACGGTCCTGAGATCCTGAAAGGTCTTGAGACCCTGAACGGTCTTGAGGTCTTAAACGGTCTTTAGATCCTGAACGGTCTTATGATCCTTAACGGTCTTGAAATCTTGAACGGTCTTGAGGATGCGTAACGCACTTGTAACGGATGCGTAACGCATGCGTAACGGATGCGTAACGCATGCGTAACGGATGCGTAACGGATGCGTAACGGATGCGTAACGGATGCGTAACGGATGCGTAACGGATGCGTAACGCATGCGTAACGGATGCGTAACGGATGCGTAACGGATGCGTAACGTACGCGTAACGCATGCGTTACGCATCCGTTACGCATGCGTTACGCATCCGTTACGCGTGCGTTAGGCATCCTCAAGACCGTTCAAGATTTCAAGACCGTTAAGGATCATAAGACCGTTCAGGATGTAAAGACCGTTTAAGACCTCAAGACCGTTCAGGGTCTCAAGACCTTTCAGGATCTCAGGACCGTTCAAAGACCTCACGACCTTTCAAGACCTCAGGACCGTTCAAGATCTCAAGACCGTTCAGGATCTCAAGACCGTTCAAGATCTCAAGACCGTTCAGGATCTCAAGACCGTTCAAAGACTTCAGGACCGTTCAAGATCTCAGCACCGTTCAATACCTCAGGACCGTTCAAGATTCGAAGACCGTTCAGGATCTCATGATCGTGCAGGATCTCAAAACCGTTCAGGATCTCAGGACCGTTCAAGGACCTCAGAACCGTTCAAGATCTCAAGACCGTTCAGGATATCAGGACCGTTCAAAGACCTCAGGACCGTTCGTTACGCATCCGTAACGCTGCGTTACGCATCCGTTACGCTGCGTTACGCATGCGTTACGCATCCGTTACGCGTGCGTTACGCATCCGTTACGCATGCGTTACGCATCCGTTACGCATGAGTTACGCATTCGTTACGCATCCGTTACGCGTGCGTTACGCATCCGTTACGAATGCGTTACGCATCCGTTACGAATGCGTTACGCATCCGTTACGAATGCGTTACGCATCCGTTACGCATGCGTTACGCATCCGTTACGCATCCGTTACGCATGCGTTACGCATCCGTTACGCATGCGTTACGCATCCGTTACGCATGCGTTACGCATCCGTTACGCATGCGTTACTTACGCATCCGTTTTGCGTGCGTTTCGCATCCGTTACGCATGCGCCCCTTGCGCGTGTGTTACGCATCCGTTACGCATGCATTACGCACCCGTTACGCATGCGATACGCATCCGTTACGCGTGCATTACGCATCCGTTACGCACGCGTAACGGATGCGTAACGCATCGTTCTTGAAGCCATTGTACGCAACGCACATGTCAACACCAGCGGTACAATCTATCAAAAGTCCGTTCAAATGCTTGCATATGCGAATAACATAGACATTGTCGGCAGAACGAAGCGAGCTGTGGCAGTGGCATTTGCGAGCATTGAATCGGAGGTGGCTAGAATGGGATTGGCGGTTAATGAGGACAAGGCGAAGTATATGCTGTCATCGAAAGAGGAATCTCAACAACGTCGACTCGGGCAAAATATCACGATGGACAGATATAACTTCGAAGTTGTCAAGGACTTTGTCTACCTGGGCTCCACTATTACATCTATGGATAGGTGGCACCTCCTTACTTACTTTCTTATGCTGGCGCCGCTGTCGCGTAAAGCACGCGTTACGCACGTGTAACGCATCCGTTACGCATGCGTTACGCATCCGTTACGCATGCGTTACGCATCCGTTACGCATGCGTTACGCATCCGTTACGCATGCGTTACGCATCCGTTACGCATGCGTTACGTATCCATTACGCATGCGTTACGCATCCGTTAAGCATCCGTTACGCATGCGTTACGAATCCGTTACGCGTGCGTTACGCATCCGTTACGCATGCGTTACGCATCCATTACGCGTGCGTTACGCATCCGTTACGCGTGCGTTACGCATCCGTTACGCATGCGTTACGCATCCGTTACGCATGCGTTACGCACCCGTTACGCATGCGTTACGCATCCGTTACGCATCCGTTACGCATGCGTTACGCATCCGTTACGCATGCGTTACGCATCCGTTACGCATCCATTACGCATGCGTTACGCATCCGTTACGCGTGCGTTACGCATCCGTTACGCATGCGTTACGCATCCGTTACGCATGCGTTACGCATCCGTTACGCGTGCGTTACGCATCCGTTACGCATGCGTTACGCATCCGTTACGCATGCGTTACGCATCCGTTACGCATGCGTTACGCATCCGTTACGCATGCGTTACGCATCCGTTACGCGTGCGTTACGCATCCGTTACGCATGCGTAACGGATGCGTAAGGCATAGGTATCGCACGCGATTTCAAGATCGTTCAGGAACTCAGGACCATTCAAGACCTCAAGAGCGTTCAAGATTTCAAGACCGTTAAGGATCTCAAGACCGTGCAGTATCTGAGGACCGTTCAAGACCTCAAGACCGTTCAGGATCTCAAGACCTTACGCATGAGATCTTGAACGGTCCTGAAGTCTTTGAACGGTCTTGAGATCTTGAATGGTTTTGAGATCTTGAACGGTCCTGAGGTCTTGAACGGTCAAGAGGTCTTTGAACGCATGCGATCTCAGGACCGTTCAAAGACCTCAGGACCGTTCAAGATTTCAAGACCGTTAATGATCTTAAGACCGTTCAGGATCTAAAGACCGTTTAATACCTCAAGACCGTTGAGGGTCTCAAGACCTTTCAGGATCACAGGACCGTTCAAAGACCTCACGACTATTCAAGACCTCAGGACCGTTCATGATCTCAAGACCGTTCAGGATCTCAAGACCGTTCAAGATCTCAAGACCGTTCAGGATCTCAAGACCGTTCAAAGACTTCAGGACCGTTCAAGATCTCAGCACCGTTCAATACCTCAGGACCGTAAAATATTCGAAGACCGTTCAGGATCTCAAGATCGTGCAGGATCTCAAAACCGTTCAGGATCTCAGGACCGTTCAAAGACCTCAGAACCGTTCAAGATCTCAAGACCGTTCAGGATATCAAGACCGTTCAAAGACCTCAGGACCGTTCGTTACGCATGCGTTACGCATCCGTTACGCATGCGTTACGCATCCGTTACGCGTGCGTTACGCATCCGTTACGCATGCGTTACGCATCCGTTACGCATGCGTTACGCATCCGTTACGCATCCGTTACGCGTACGTTACGCATCCGTTACGCATCCATTACGCGTCCGTTACGCATGCGTTACGCATCCGTTACGCATGCGTTACGCATCCGTAACGCAGCGTAACGGATGCGTAACGCAGCGTATGGGATGCGTAACGAACGGTCCTGAGGTCTTTGAACGGTCCTGATATCCTGAACGGTCTTGAGATCTTGAACGGTTCTGAGGTCTTTGAACGGTCCTGAGATCCTGAACGGTTTTGAGATCCTGCACGATCATGAGATCCTGAACGGTCTTCGAATCTTGAACGGTCCTGAGGTATTGAACGGTGCTGAGATCTTGAACGGTCCTGAAGTCTTTGAACGGTCTTGAGATCCTGAACGGTCTTGAGATCTTGAACGGTCTTGAGATCCTGAACGGTCTTGAGATCTTGAACGGTCCTGAGGTCTTGAAAGGTCGTGAGGTCTTTGAACGGTCTTGAGGTCTTAAACGGTCTTTAGATCTTGAACGGTCTTATGATCCTTAACGGTCTTGAAATCTTGAACGGTCTTGAGGATGCGTAACGCACGCGTAACGGATGCGTAACGCATGCGTAACGGATGCGTAACGCATGCGTAACGGATGCGTAACGCATGCGTAACGGATGCGTAACGGATGCGTAACGGATGCGTAACGGATGCGTAACGCATGCGTAACGGATGCGTAACGGATGCGTAACGTACGCGTAACGGATGCGTAACGGATGCGTAACGCATAAGTAACGGATGCGTAACGCATGCGTTACGCATCCGGTCCTGAGGTCTTTGAACGGTCTTGATATCCTGAACGGTCTTGAGATCTTGAACGGTTCTGAGGTCTTTGAACGGTCCTGAGATCCTGAACGGTTTTGAGATCCTGCACGATCTTGAGATCCTGAACGGTCTTCGAATCTTGAACGGTCCTGAGGTATTGAACGGTGCTGAGATCTTGAACGGTCCTGAAGTCTTTGAACGGTCTTGAGATCCTGAACGGTCTTGAGATCTTGAACGGTCTTGAGATCCTGAACGGTCTTGAGATCTTGAACGGTCCTGAGCTCTTGAAAGGTCGTGAGGTCTTTGAACGGTCCTGAGATCCTGAAAGGTCTTGAGACCCTGAACGGTCTTGAGGTATTAAACGGTCTTTAGATCCTGAACGGTCTTTAGATCCTTAACGGTCTTGAAATCTTGAACGGTCCTGAGGTCTTTGAACGGTCCTGAGATCGCATGCGTTCAAAGACCTCACGACAGTTCAAGACCTCAGGACCGTTCAAGATCTCAAGACCATTCAAGATCTCAAGACCGTTCTAAGACTTCAGGACCGTTCAAGATCTCATGCGTAAGGTCTTGAGATCCTGAACGGTCTTGAGGTCTTGAACGGTCCTCAGATACTGCACGGTCTTGAGATCCTTAACGGTCTTGAAATCTTGAACGCTCTTGAGGTCTTGAATGGTCCTGAGTTCCTGAACGATCTTGAGATCGCATGCGATACCCATGCCTTACGCATCCGTTACGCATGCTTTACGCGACAGCGGCGCCAGCATAAGTAAGTAAGTAAGGAGGTGCCACCTATCCATAGATGTAATAGTGGAGCCCAGGTAGACAAAGTCCTTGACAACTTCGAAGTTATATCTGTCCATCGTGATATTTTGCCCGAGTCGACGATGTTGAGATTCCTCTCTCGATGACAGCATATACTTCGCCTTGCCCTCATTAACCGCCAATCCCATTCTAGTAACGCACGCGTAACGGATGCGTAACGCATGCGTAACGCATGCGTAACGGATGCGTAACGGATGCGTAACGCATGCGTAACGGATGCTTAACGCATGCGTAACGGATCCGTTACGCGTGCGTTACGCATCCGTTACGCATGCGTTACGCATCCGTTACGCATGCGTTGCGCATGCGTTACGCAACCGTTACGCATGCGTTACGCATCCATTACGCATGCATTACGCATCCGTTACGCATCCGTTACGCATGCGTAACGCATCCGTTACGCGTGCGTTACGCATCCGTTACGCGTGCATTGACCATTCAAGACCTCAAGAGCGTTCAAGATTTCAAGACCGTTAAGTATCTCAAGACCGTGCAGTATCTGAGGACTGTTCAAGACCTCAAGACCGTTCAGGATCTCAAGACCTTACGCATGAGATCTTGAACGGTTCTGAAGTCTTTGAACGGTCTTGAGATCTTGAACGGTCTTGAGATCTTGAACGGTCCTGAGGTCTTGAACGGTCGTGAGGTCTTTGAACGCATGCGATCTCAGGAGCGTTCAAAGACCTCAGGACCGTTCAAGATCTCAAGACCGTTCAGTATCTCAAGACCGTTCAGGAACTCAGGACCGTTCAAGACCTCAAGACCGTTTAAGATTTCAAGACCCTTAAGGATCTTAAGACCGTTCAGGATCTAAAGACCGTTCAAGACCTCAAGACCGTTCAGGATCTCAATACCGTTCAGGATCTCAAGACCGTTCAAGATCTCAAGACCGTTCAGGATCTCAGGACCGTTCAGAGACCTCAGAACCGTTCAAGATCTCAAGACCGTTCAGGATATTAGCATGCGTAACGCATGCGTAACGGATGCGGAACGCATGCATTGAAATCCTGAACGGTATTGAGATCCTGAACGGTCTTGAGGTCTTGAACGGTCTTTAGATTCTGAACGGTCTTAAGATCCTTAACGGTCTTGAAATCTTAAACGGTCTTGAGGTCTTGAACGGTCCTGAGTTCCTGAACGGTCTTGAGATACTGAACGGTCTTGAGATCTTGAACGGTCCTGAGGTCTTTGAACGGTCCTGAGATCGCATGCGTTCAAAGACCTCACGACCGTTCAAGACCTCAGGACCGTTCAAGATCTCAAGACCGTTCAAGATCTCAAGACCGTTCAAAGACTTCAGGACCGTTCAAGATCTCATGCGTAAGGTCTTGAGATCCTGAACGGTCTTGAACGGTCCTCAGATACTGCACGGTCTTGAGATCCTTAACGGTCTTGAAATCTTGAACGCTCTTGAGGTCTTGAATGGTCCTGAGTTCCTGAACGGTCTTGAGATCGCATGCGATACCCATCGCATGCGTAACGGATGCGTAACGGATGCGTAACGGATGTGTAACGCACACGTAACGGATGCGTAACGCATGCGTAACGGATGCGTAACGCATGCGTAACGGATGCGTAACGCATGCGTAACGGATGCGTAACGCACGCGTAACGGATGCGTAACGCATGCGTAACGGATGCGTAACGCACGCGTAACGGATGCGTAACGCATGCGTAACGGATGCGTAACGGATGCGTAGCGTAACGGATGCGTAACGGATGCGTAACGGATGCGTAACGGATGCGTAACGTACGCGTAACGGATGCGTAACGGATGCGTAACGCATGCGTAACGGATGCGTAACGCACGCGTAACGGATGCGTAACGCATGCGTAACGGATGCGTAACGGATGCGTAACGCATGCGTAACGGATACGTAACGGATGCGTAATGCATGCGTAATGGAAGCGTAACGCATGCGTAACGGGTGCGTAATGCATGCGTAACGGATGTGTAACGCACGCGCAAGGAACGCATCCGTTACGCATGCGTTACGCATGCTAATATCCTGAACGGTCTTGAGATCTTGAACGGTTCTGAGGTCTCTGAACGGTCCTGATATCCTGAACGGTCTTGAGATCTTGAACGGTCTTGAGATCCTGAACGGTATTGAGATCCTGAACGGTCTTGAGGTCTTGAACGGTCTTTAGATCCTGAACGGTCTTAAGATCCTTAACGGTCTTGAAATCTTAAACGGTCTTGAGGTCTTGAACGGTCCTGAGTTCCTGAACGGTCTTGAGATCCTGAACGGTCTTGAGATCTTGAACGGTCCTGAGGTCTTTGAACGGTCCTGAGATCGCATGCGTTCAAAGACCTCACGACCGTTCAAGACCTCAGGACGCGTAATGCACGCGTATCGGATGCGTAACGCATGCGTAACGGATGCGTTACGCATGCGTAATGCGTGCTTTACGCGACAGCGGCGCCAGCATAAGTAAGTAAGTAAGGAGGTGCCACCTATCCATAGATGTAATAGTGGAGCCCAGGTAGACAAAGTCCTTGACAACTTCGAAGTTATATCTGTCCATCGTGATATTTTGCCCGAGTCGACGATGTTGAGATTCCTCTCTCGATGACAGCATATACTTCGCCTTGCCCTCATTAACCGCCAATCCCATTCTAGCCACCTCCGATTCAATGCTCACAAATGCCCCTGCCACAGCTCGCTTCGTTCTGCCGACAATGTCTATGTCATTCGCATATGCAAGCATTTGAACGGACTTTTTATAGATTGTACCGCTGGTGTTGACATGTGCGTTGCGTACAATGGCTTCAAGAACGATGCGTTACGCATCCGTTGCGCGTGCGTAACGGATGCGTAATGCACGCGTAACGGACGCGTAGCGCAAGCGTTACGGGTGCGTAATGCATGCGTAACGGATGCGTAACGCACGCGCAAGGGACGCATGCGTAACGGATGCGTAACGAACGCGTAACGGATGCGTAACGCACTTATCATAAAATGATGATTAGCAAAAAATCAGAAGGTATAATTTATTATTGTAATTATTGTACTGTTCGTACTAGAATGTCAGCTTAATAGGCTTGACCATTCTTTATTCCGTCAATTTCATTGAATTTTGATGAGTGCAAAAGTGGCAAAGTACGATATAGCTATATCTCCAGCCAAACAATTGGTGGTAGCGCCTTTAAGTTGTTGTTGTTGTTGTTGTTCAAAAAATTCAATGAAATTGACTACGGAATACAGAATTGTCAAGCCTATTAAGCTGACATTCTAGTACGAATTCAATGAAATTGAAGGAATACAGAATTGTCAAGCCTATTAAGCTGACATTCTAGTACGAATAGTACAATAATAACAATAATAACTTAATATTCTGGTTCATTACCGATCTTCCAACCTCTCCCCCTTTGATATGTACTGCGAATTGTAGTCTATCGAAATAAGGTATGGAGAAAAATGGAGGCGGAACAAGACAGCATACTTAAAGGCGCTTATAAAAATGCTGATGCTCCAAATGCATTTGATAAACAAATAACACATCTCGACCTGTGACGTCAGTGGTCTAAAGCGGTGGAGTGCGTAGTGCACACGACTGCTAAGACTGAGCAAATCTGATATGCGTGGGTTCGAATCCTGTGGTGTGCATAAAAAGTTTTTCAAATAAAATTGAATTAAAGCTCAGCACCACAAAAAGGAGACTGATGAGTGCAAAAGTGGCAAAGTACGAAATAGCTATATCTCCAGCCAAACAATTTGTGGTAGCGCCTTTAAGTTGTTGTTGTTTTTCAAAAGGTATAATGTTTTCCCTATCTCGACCTGTATTATTTGAAGCTATCATATATCAACACATATCATACAACACAATGTCATGCAAGACTCTCCGCTTTTCCTTGAAATTTGCAACTGGGTACAAATATCTAGGCGTTATTATTGACAAAAGTTTAACTTGAAAACTTCAAATTACATCAATAAAGCGAGTGTTATATTTTGCATTAAGCAAAATATATTTCTTGCGCAAGCTGGCTCCACGCACATTATCAATATCCATTTGCTAAGCTCTAGTAAGTTCACGTCTTGAATATGGGCTAGCATACTGGGGATATGCATACAAAACAAATATTCAGCCTATTGTTATAATTAAAAAAAATAAAAATAATAAGATCTAAGGATTGAAGATTCTCTCCCACTATTTCAACACTTAAAGGTACTTTCATTTCGGTGTCTCTAAATTTTCAAAACTCTGAAAGTTTTCTTTACTACTCGTATAAGTGGAAACGTTAGGTTTAAAACGAATGAGAAACACCCAGGCTTCGAAATATTACCAGTGTCCATATGCCAGCAGTTTCAAAAGAACAATGCGGACGATTTTTGAATGTAATTACACCATTTTTCTTTAATAAAGATCCGGTTGAGACACATCAGACCGTTTCTATTATTTTCATATTTTTAAAACAATTGAAAGACTGGCTTATCTCCAGATCAGAGGTTGAGTCTCTTACTGAAGTTTTATCTTAAAATATTCATTCGCATATCCATTAATCCATATACGTTATATGTATATTTTAATAAATAAATAATAAAATTGAAAATGCACGCTCGGTACTAACGGACTCTGTCACAGAGTGTGTACAATCTACATAGATATAAAATAAATAAATCAAAAATTTTGAGTTCATATCTGAAGATGCATTTCAGGATGTCATACTAATGAAGAAAAATTTTTGATAAATATTAGACTTAGACAAAAAATTATTAAAACAAAAGTTGTAGATAATTAAATTTTAAAACAACTTTTGTGAAGGGCATATTTAGTAAAAAGTTGAAAATAAAAAAGCTATTTAGCAAAAACCGATTTTCTAAATATTCAAAATAGCAGCCAACGCAAAAGAGCTAGGCGGTCGAAAATCATGCTTAACACTCTTTATGAACCCCTCTAACGATTTAAAGAAAAAAATATCCACTTACTAATTTTTTGACCTTACGACTGGCCTAAAACAAATTTAGAAAATCCTTAATTTTTTAACTTTATGAGTTTTCGATATAAATAAATTTCTAACGCAAAATTATACACAAAACCTACACATAAATTGACCTAACATGGTACCCTTTTGACTGTCGAAAGAAACATCTTGCTTTTTTATATCTCCTTTATCCTATTGTAGTTCAATAATTCTTATAAACATTATATAAAATAATAATGTAATGATGTGATCAAAATAACCCACTCCAGGGCATTCAGCTGGGTGTCACTATCAGTGTCCAAAGGATAATGGATATTGAGTGTCAGTCAGAGAGTTCGAATCAACAATATTCCGTATTTCGGGATTGTGATGTTTGATAGAAAAGGCGCCTCTATATTTCTCAATATCAATAATCAACATTGTTGTTCCGACTGTCGGTGTCGGGTCGTGGCGGTGATGTTTCATTGTGTGGCATTTATGGAGTGCTCTTAGCTTGACCCATTTTGTAATAAATTTTATAAAACTACCCACTCTTTACATGGATGTTTGTGGCTCTAATTTTAAGACTTTAATCGCAAAAGATACAAATCATTCCCACACAATTCCCCATTATTACTAAGTTCTAAACATGGATGGCAGAGGTTCTCAAGAGTTTCGAATTGTATATTTCACTTTCCACTTCTTCATATCTAAATTCTATATACGTAGATATAGCAAGCTTGAGGTACCTTAAAGTATGGGTTTTCCCTTTCGATATGTTTGTAAGTAGGTGCATTAGGACCATAGCTACATAGGTTTGTATAAAGGAAGACAGACGGTATATACCCTTTATGGAATGCCTATGCCTAATAAGAAAATTATTATAATCATTAGTGTTATGGTTATAAGAATGAATTTGTTTTTCACAACTAGGATCTTCCTTTTGGTTTCGTTGTCTTAACTGGTAGATTTATTGAATTCGGTTTTTTGGTAAAGAATTGTGCGGTGAATAGACGGACGAAATTGGAGTGAGAGTTTATGAGGGTGAAATGGAAAAAAAGAAGAAGATAAACACATTTCGAATGTGTTTGGCTATAAACATAATTCGTTTTGGATTATGGTAAAAGACAATAGAAATAGAGAGAGGGAAAACGATTAGATAAGATTGCTCTCGTTTCCATGATTTGGGTTCAAAGATGGAATACAGTGGTTTATTCCCAGAAACTTTAAGGTTTAATCATACGCCTAGGCAGAAGAATAAGTGAGGGAAAACATGAGAATTCTTTAAATTCCTCTCACTGGAAGTCCGGTGGAATCAAATCAAAAAGAAGTGAGATTTAGATAAAATCATTGGTTAATGCAGACACTAAAACATAACGATATTGTTATATCTAAAGGTCAGCCATGAGTAGGTGTAAGTTGGTGTTTTTGTTGGTATGAAAGTGTGAGAGGTTTCAATTTTTCTTTAACTTCAACCACTATTTTTATAAATTGTTAAGTGATCCATTGTTCATAAAAAGCTTATGTTTTAGTACTGAAACGGTACAAATTTGAAAAATACCTAACTCCATAAAATTTTTGTAAGAAAAAAGATTAGATTATGAAAATATTTCAGGACAAGAAATTTTTTAAATTCCAACGTGGCCATAGAAAATTCCATCATTTGTAGAATCACCCGTGTATGCATTTATATTTTTTTTTTTTTTTTAAAATCTACATAATTCAAATTTTAATGTTCTCAACTTAGCAGAGCAAATTCAGCGGAACCAAAAAAATTGATGGTCTTACAAGGTGCTTATATTAAGTGCTAATTCAGTGCCCAAAAATTAAATTAAGTGGTCCAGTACTTTTGGAAATAATGAATGTTCTGCTAACTTGATTTCAAGTTAGCAGACCGATTCCTTAAACGTAAATTAGAAAAAAGTACTTTTTTTCTTTAAAAAAAAAATCATATTTCTTATTTCAACTTTTTTGATCCGAATTTTTCGTTTAATTTTTTACTCGTTTAGTAGAACTAGGCATTTTTATTGGGGCTGGCCACGAGACGAGAAAAGTCTCGGTCTCGATCTCGTTCTCGCATGACGAGACGAGACTGCCTTTAAACAACCGAGACGAGACCGAGACGAGACTGTATATTTGGACCGAAATTTACAGAGAGTCTAATAAATTAAAAAAATCAAATTTCAGTTAAATATTTATTTTCTTCTCATATATTAAAACGATAATAGAAAATATTTCGTTCCAATAATCAACAGTTTGTCCGGAAATAGTATTTTTCGGAGACGAGACCGAGACGAGACTTAATTATACGAGACCGACACGAGACCGAGACGAGACTGAAAATTTTCGATTTTAACGAGACCGAGACGAGACTTACAAATGCCTCGCAGAGTCTCGTCTCGTGGCCAGCCCGAATTTTTATGTGTTTCGATAGAGGCTAAATTCGAATTTTTGTTTTAGCTCATCAAGAACTAGTATGATTCCTACAACGATTTCGGTTTTATCAAGATTTATAGGCTGGCACGATTTTAATTAAACATTTTACTTGTCATCTCTATACCGTTCTAATAATAGGGTAGGGCGGGGATAGTTGGACCACTTTTTTCTTAAAGCCTCATAATTCTCAAACTATTCATATAGAACAACTATGAAGCTGGTATCAAAAGAATGAATGGAATTCTGGCTTCTAATTAATATTTGACAAAAAAAAAAAAGAAAATGAGTAACCCCCGAGAAATAATGCTGCCTTAAATGCATCAAATCCAGTATATATAGCGGGGCAAGTTGGACCAGTGTGTGGGGAAGTTTGGTCCAAAAGACCAAAGAGTCGAAAAGCAAGTTCCATAAAGTATAATAAATCCAAAGTATTATATTTTTATTTTATTATTATTTAATACGATCAACAATCTTAAAAAAATAACAAAAAATAGGCAGGTAGTTAATTTAATGAAAAAAAAATGGGCATAACTGGATCGCACAAAATTGCTCTCGTAGCTAACAACTTTAACGTAGCTTGAAGTTGACAACGTGCATATGTATTGATTCCAAAACATTATGCCTTCAAAAAAAGTTTTTAAAAACAAAGGACCCCTTACATACAAATAACTATAAATTTTGTATTTAAATAGAACAAATAGATAGAGCTAAAAAAAAGTATGCCATCTGATTTGTTTGATAAATATAAATTTACGAAAATCAAATTTCAAAAATCGTTAGAGCGGTTTTCTTAAAAAATAATTTTTTATATATAAAAATTCTTGAACATTTTTAAAAATAAAATTTGTTATGCCAACTTTTAATATTAAATAAAATACAGTTTTACACAAAATAAAAAAAAATATTCATTAACCCGTTTTCAAGATAATGAATTTTCAAAAAAGAAATTTCAATATTTTTTTAAAAATATAAAAATTATTTTTTTGGAAAATTTTTTAAACAAAATTGTTAAGGACCACTTACACAAAAATTGTGGTTGCAATCGATGGAGCCATTAACGAGAAATTTGAAAATCAAAAAATCAGTTGTGTGACAGGTAACGTTAATAACCGTTATCGTAGTAATTTTAGTACCTCGTAATTTTTTTTTTCAAAATCGTTAGAGCCGCTTTTGAAATAAATCAATTTTTGTATATTTGTTGTATCGCAGGTACCGTTATTTTTTGAGCTAAAAAAAAAATTCAATTTCTCCTCTAGGGAATCCCATAAGAACCTTAAGTCCAAATTTGAAGAAAATCGCTTCAGCCGTTTAGGCTGCAGGTCGAGGTACAGACGGACAGACGGACAGACATACAGACAGACAGAATTGCGAGACCCACTTTTTTCGCGTTCTCTGAGATCGTAATGTTAGGGAAAATTATTATCTCGAAATGAGAACATAACTTTAAATGTTTGTATTTAATAATTAAATAAGTTCATTGTGCCACTCGTGCCTTTTTCGAAGGCAGGAGCAGTTGTGAAGCCAGTAGAGAAGCAAGTGGACTCGTTCAGACTTGTATATAAAGCGATCTTGATAACCGTTGGTGAAAATTTTTTAATTAAATATTCTTTCTGCCACAACTTTGAAGGGGAGGCGTGACCAAGAAAGTTAATCATTTCCAAAATAGGCAACAAACTTTAAAATATGATCGAATGACGGCTATGATTTCTATGAATTAAAAAGCTTCTTAAAAACTCGATATTTCTGGGATTCAATTTTTCGCTCGTGAAATATGCGATTTTGGGTATTTCGGGTGACATTATTTGGAACACAATAATCTGTTACCAATTTGTCAAGCTATGCTGGATTCACATGTATCTTCATCACATTCATCTTCAGCGGGCAGAAGTTTGTCAAAAAATCGAGCGTGAAGATGAAGAATTCCGTCTTCATATCTGCATTATGGCACTTCCTATAATCTGCATGTATGAACATCTTCTGCAGTTTTGTCTTCTCTCCTCATCCAATTAAATTAAAAGTAAATTAAATTTAAAACGTTAGTGTATTGCCACTGCTAGCCAGTACTGTACTGGATCGTGTGGCCTCAGCATAAGAAACAAATTAATCGATTTTCTAATCCACTTCACTCATGGAAGGATCAGATTTTCGACTGTTTTTCATTGGATTTGTGCTAAAATGGTGTTAAGATTTCAGAAGAAGGATTATGGTAAAATCATCAGATACAATTATTTTTAATTATATAAGAACACACATTAAATAAGTCTATATTTAAAAAAACATGCATAAAAACAGTTCATTATTCAAAATAAATTTTGACCCGCCTCTACTCTTTCAGTAGGATTGATTTCGTTGAGTGGTAATGAAAGTCGCCATAAGTAGTTTTAGTATAACATACGTTATCACTTAGTAGACTCCTCATATTAAATATTATACCTGTGTAAATAGTGTCTTGTTTTTAAAACATTAAACTCTACCTAAATAGTCTCCTTATTTTAAAAGATTTTAATTAATACCAAAAAATTTAAACTCTTAATTTTTTTTAATTAAAAATCATTTCGGGAGGGGCTTCAGCCCTTCAAGACCATCCCCTCCCCTGGCTACGTGCCTGATCCTAACTATAAAAATATTTAAAACTGTTCAATTTAACACACAAAATATGAAAATACAATATATTCACTAATAAACACTCTTTACCTCAGTCCTTTATTCGTTTTTTTTTCACTAGACAAATACAAAAAATATCTGTTTCTTATTTTTTACTCGACTACCTGAAAAACACAAAAATGCGCGTGCTTTCTGCTTTCCGTTCTGAGGATACAATGCAGCTGAAACCGATTTGGCACATGTCGGCAAAAGAGCTCCCTTTGATCGTGTTCTCGTAGTACTTTCGTTTTTTCAGAAATTCGCGTGTTCCTACTTGCCCCGTGTTCCAACTAGCCCCGCCCTTCCCTACTGCATACCACATTTTTACCAAAAAATTCGAGTGAGTTATGGAAATAAAGTTATGAAGTTTTTTTTTTAAATTGCCTTCTTATACTTATTTATGTAGGTGTTTTCCCTAATATCTCATCATTAGCTTGGTTGATTTTATCTGTTTTGCACTTCGGTACTTCTAAGTAAATATTGCATTTAAAATTTGTAAAAATAATTTTTTATTACGAAAAAATTAAATCAAATAAGAAATTATTAAGTATTTTTTTTTTACTTTCTACTATTTTTCAAACTCTTTTGTATTAAATCTAAAAATTTCAGAATTGCTATTTTAAAATGTTTTTACTATTTTTTCGTCAACAATATGCAAATATTAGTAAACCATTACTATATCTGCATCGTCTATTTCTAATAGAGCTGGCCACGAGCCCTCGGTCTAGATTTCGCATGACGAGACCGAGACGAGACGAGAATAGGCCGAGACTCACAAAAGCCTCGCCGAGTCTCGTCTCGTGGCCAGCCCTTATTTCTAACTACATTGAAGTTGTGCATTTTTTTCAACCAGCTCGTTGAACCATTTTTCAGAAAAATAAAAGAAAACTTGCAGGCATGGTACCCAGAGAATACCCTGCAGTCTAGTTTTTTACTAGAGAACATTTAAATCTAAAAAAATGAATTCAAAATATTTTCTGTCAAATTCATCATTTAAGAATAAAGAGCTAAAAACCGGCATTTTCAATTTATATGGTCATTTTTTTTTAAATATTAATAATAATACGAGCGTATTACAAAATATTTAAATTTTGTTAATACAATTTTTCGATACAATTTAAAAGATGTGTGCAAAATACATTTAGATTCGACGCGTCAACTTTGTCGTTTTAGAAGAATATGAAAAAAAAAAAAACAGAAATGACTGTCCATCTCTTAATATTATAAATTATATTCTTAAAACGGTTGTTTTTAAGAAAAACTTAATGATTTTTTCCTATAAGGGGTCACATAATTTAAAAACTTAGCATTAAGATGTTTTCGAAAATATTAACCGTTTAGGAGTTTATACGTGAAAAACGAGCATTTTACGTTTTCTGAAATGTCAATTTCTCCTAAATGATGAGTCAAAGAAAAATTTCATAATTTTTTCTTGTGGGTAGCAAGATCTACAAGTTTTGTATGGAAAACCCAGGTTAGTCCAGCAAAAAAAAAAATGTTTAGACTTTCGTTCAAAAGTTATTCAACATTTCGTTTTTTATAGCTTAACCCCAAAGCCAAAAACCAAATGTTGAATAACTTTTGAACAAAGGTCTGAAATTTTTTTTTTTTTCTTGGACTAACTTGGACAAACGCTGGACAAACAATTGGGATTAAAATGATTTTGGTAAAAAAAAATTTAAATTTGTTTGGTGTTAATATAAAAAAGAAATGTTGAATAACTTTTGAACTAAGGGTGGAGAAACGATTATTTTTTTATGGATGATTTTAAACAGCCGGTGGACAAACGAATGCACTTAGTTTCATTGGCGTAAGTTGTTGTTTGGGGTGTTGGTCAAGCTTTTTGACTTTGGGGGTTTTGCCATAAAAACGAAATGTTGAATAACTTTGGAACGAAGGTCTACAAATTTTTTTTTTGCTGGACTAACCTGGATAAACAGTGGATAATCGATTGGGTTAAAAACGATTTTGGTAAAAAAATTTCTTGGATTCTTGGGTAGCATGACATATTTAATATTTTTAGAAAATATAATGATTGTCCGAAATTGTTCATGGAATATATCGGGTTTTTCAATAAGAGCGCTACAAAAGTAAAACAAAAACGGTTTTGGATATCAATGAAATTCTTTATTCCTGTGAAAGTACGTTCGATGCCATTATGTATGGAACTCGATTTCTTTTGCATGGCCACCACGGGCACGCTTGCAGAAGTCCAGACGCTCAACCCAATTTTCGACGGTTTTCAAGCATAAATGGGCCGATACTGCTGCAATTTCACGTTTGATATCCGTACGAAGTTCATCAATCGTCGCTGGCTTGTTGGCATAGACCATAGACTTGACGTAGCCCCACAGGAAGTAGTCTAACGGTGTCTAATTGCACGACCGAGGCGGCCAAGTGACTGGACCATTTCGTGAGATAACACGTTCTCCAAACTTGGTTTCCAATTAATTGATTGTGACATTCGCTGTGTGGCTTGTGGCGCCGCACAGTGGGGCAAACATGGACAAAATTCAATTATTTGAAAGTCTCAGTTTTTATGATTCACTATTCGTTTCTTATAGTCAATATGATTTATGATTCACTATTCGTTTCTTATAGTCAATTAGTTTTTGCATTGTCGATTATCCAATATGTATTTGCATTAGGTTTAGTTAAACAACATCCGAATTTTTACTAGTTTTTACGAAAAATTAGTTTCTTAATAAACTGGGCGTGGCAGTGGGCGGATATTTTTTGTTTTGGTTTATCATGCTGTCAATTATATTTTCTACAAGTTTCATCAAAATCGGTTCAGTAGTTTAGATAGTTTTTTCCACTTTCCCATACAAGGTGCCCCTCTGTGCGCCGTCCTGTTGGAACCACATGTCCTCCAAGTCCATATCTTGCGTCAATTTAATTTTGTAAGGATGTAGGCCAAGATATTTTCGCAAAATTCGCCACAACGACGTCACAGAGATGCCCAACACTTGAAAACGACGTGTGAGAGACACATTTGGGCTTTCTACAACTGAAGCCTCAGCGGCAGCAATATTCTCGACACTAAGGGCACTTCTTTGTGTCACTGGCACGGAAACATTTTGTACTGTGCCTGTGAATTCAAATTTGTCCACTAGACGCTCAATTGTTGATCTGCTAGGATGATTATGACGACCATAAATTGGACGTAGCGCTCTTAACGTTGAGGCCACTGACTCCGAAATTCGGTATTAAATTTTAATAATTTCGACTCGTTGTTGGCTCGTATATCTTTCTATCATGAAATGGCAAACCTTTGTCTCACTGGCACGGGAACATTTTGTACTGTGTCTGTGGATTTAAATTTTTCCACTGGACGCTCAATTGTTGATCTGCTAGGACGATTATGACGACCATAAATTGGACGTAGCGCTCTTAACGTTGAGGCCACTGCCTCCGAAATTCGGTAGTAAATTCTAATAATTTCGACTCGTTGTTGGCTCGTATATCTTTCTATCATAAAATGGCAAACCTTATTGAAGAGAAATATCAAAAGAGCGGCAAGAAATATGGCGTCCTTTGCTGTCCCTGCTGCTCTACTTTTGTAGCGTCCCTTATGAAAAACCCTTTATTATATTCAATTTTGTGGCGCAACAGCACGTGAAGAACCAGGGCCTAGTGACTAACATCTCGCAACCATTCCTGTGTGTGCGTGTCGAAATACAAGGAAGGGACCTACAATTTTATGTCGAATCCCAACGGCTAGACGAGAAGCACTTATTCATGACAAGTGGTACTCTTAGAAGATTTGTCAATTCTTCGCAAGAGGCAAAAGCCCTAAAAAAAACTTTTTAGTTTTTAAATGGACGAGGCTGAGAAGTGAACCCAGATCTCCAAAGTCACAGGCCAACGCACTACTTGTTCATGGAATATATGGTAATATAACGCACTTGTATCTCCCCTTTAAAAAAAAACCCTTTCTCCACAGATATTTTTGGGAACTCTTTCGATTTTTTATAAACATGTCAATTGAAACATTTATTCTAAATTCATTATTTTAAAATGGTTTTAGTTAATATATAAGATATCAATTCATAAAAAAAACTGTAATATTCTTTAGGATATTTGTATCTATCTTTTCAGTCTCTTTAGATCTTTATCATCAAATCATGTGTCATATACTTGGATTGTACCAGCAAATATTTTAGCTGGATAAGCTCCCACCTCACCCCCTCTCCCTTTCTTAAAATGGGTCTATACAAAATGTCAATGCGGGGATTTTTGGACACTATACACCATTATAACTCTAAACTAAGTTTTTAAGGTGTGACCATATCACTTATTCTAACTAAAGGAATATATCTTTGAAAGAACAGTGAGAAATAGAGAAATTTAACATAGATATTAACTGCGTTTGCATATTGCCTAATACTTTTATTTAAATTAGGAGAAACACAAAAAAAAAAGAAATTAATCAAAATTTAGGTATGCATTTACGAAACCCGATGACATTTTTATGTTGCATAAAATACCTAGCTCCCATCTCTATCCAACAAATCAGCTTTCTTTGACAGTAATTTCGACTTAAATCCAACATTTGATTTCCGTTGAAATTATAATCCAAAATTAGTTTATTTTATGGATAATAAAAATTTTATTTAAAATTCTGCCGCATTCAGATATCCGTTTATATTCAAAATCGTAAATTACTTAAGACTTAAAAAATTAGATTCCCCCAGACGACTAAATGCTTATGCTAATGTTCTCGTAATCTTAATTCTCCGCATATTGAAGCCGGTTCATATTTTTAATGAGGGACTTAAAAATCTGATCTTCCTGTTTGTTGTTTATTCTCCACCATCAGCTTTGCATGCAAAATTCTTAGAGTTGGTAGGTATATATATTCATACTCATATACCCACCTGTCTAGAAAATCAGCCCATGCTATTATATTCGTATCCAGGTGAATCTATCTAATGGTCGTTTCTAGCTAAAGGTGACATACAAATCCCAAAGTATATAAGCTTCACTAACGAACGATAAAAATCTTTTTCATCCCATTTGGATTCGATTGAGTCTCCATCATTAATGTTGGACACATCAGGCTACTCTCTCCATACATCGTCGTCGTCGGTCTTGGAGTCGGCGCACGATACGATGTCCAATGTTCTTGCTTCTTGCATTATAATGCTGAAATATTCAATCAACGTTCTGTAGGCGTGCGGTTTTGTATCTTATTTATGCATTATGTATTTTAACAACCTGCCTATCTAGTTGTTCAGCCAGATTTGTTTATATTTTATGGATTGGCTATGTAGGTTTTATAATTGCCCACCAGGAAAAATGTTTTTTTTTTGTTTCTTTTTGTTAGAAGTTTGTTCATTTAAATAAACAAAATTTAAGTTTATGAGTGGCTTCTCCGAATTGATTTTGATGTGAAATTATAATAAAATTAAAAATGTTTTAATTTTCCGATAAGAGTTTTTTTTTATTGTAAATAGTTACCTACTTGGTTGAGTGTTACAACTTCGAGTAAAACTGCTAACTGGATTTCTTTATAAAACACTTCCTCGTTTGGGGAATTCTCCTAAATTGTTTCAGGTTAGAACAAACTCGACACGGAAGTGCGTAGCAAAGAAAGCAATAGACGGCAACAGCTGCGGCAAATTTTTATTTGTTGACAACCGGCAAAAAAAGAATACTTGGGGCATTGACGTCAGTTCAAAATGGAATAAGAAACCTTTGGGAGGAAGTTCAGGAAATGATGAACTGAATATAGGTACAATTGAACAGCGATTAATAAGTTTCAATCAACAGAAGCATAGTAGATTTAACAATCTGTCAAAAATCCAACTGAAGATTTTCAAGCGTTATTGTCTTAATTTTGGTATTATTAACACTGTTTTGAAAGTCCATTACCAGATATTGTGCGCGTCAAAAGTTATTCAAGGTTGAATTTAAAAATTTTCAGTTTTTTTACATTAAACACCGAAACAGTACATTAATGATATTGAAAAGTATTTTATCAAAACTTGTAGATTTTGTCATTTACAAGAAAAAAAGTAATGACAATTTTTTTCCTACGACTTATCGTAGATATCAACATTTGAAAAACGTAAAATGTCGAAAACGCTTGTTTTTCATGCTCATAACTCCTAAACGGTTCATATTTTGGAAAATATTTTATTGTGAAGTTCTTTCATTATTGTTACCCCTTATAAATAATTATTTTAAAAGTTTGCAAAAATTCTAAATTACTGTTTTTTGCATTTTACTCGAAGTTGTTTTAAAAGTTTGACAAAAATTATTCTTAATTGCTGTTTTTTGTATCATACTCTTAAAGTAAATGAAGTTATTAAAAAAAACTTGCGCTCAATTTGAAGACCATAATATTTTGTACAAAAATAATGCAAGGATTTTATCCATATAGAGTCATAAGTCACAACATATTGCTGATTCCAAAGCGACAATTGGCGAAAATATAGTTTTCTTGGACACATCTTTTAAATGGCAAGTTTTAACATTGTGTAACCCTATAAAAGCTCCCATTAATGATTTTTTCTCTGTCAGCCATCATTTTTTTCGTCTTTAGCCCAAATTGAAAATGTCATAACGCCCAAAAATGTTTGTTAACAATTTGTTTTTGTACAATTTGGGCGCAATGACATTAGCTTTGGGCCTTATGACATTTTTTTTGGGTATTATGACGTTCTAATTTTAAGGCGGTGGTTTGTCTTATCGCCCAACGTAATAACGCCCAAATAAAGAAAATGTCATAGCACCCAAAAAGCAACACATCGCCCAAAATCTCTTACAAAAAATGACACAACGAACAAAAGGAATGTCATAGTGCCCAAAATAATTTTCAAATGTCATAACGCCCAAATCTTAAAATGTTATTTCGTCCAAAAGGTGTATAATATTTTTGAATTTGGGCATTCTGACATAAATTTCGGACGTTATGACATTTATTTTGGGCACTATGACGTTTTTAAAATGTAAGCTCACCAAGCCCAAATGACAAATCCACAAAGTTTTGGGAAGAAAAAATTAAAAGAAATTAAATATCAATGTTCGAGTCCTGCAGTGTCACCAATTCGTCAAGTGGGATCAGGAAAATATTTGAAACTACTTGTCTCAGCTAATATTCTGAAACAACACAACAAACACCGCAGCGGGGAAGGTTCGCGGGCGGCGTGGCCGGTGCGGTGGCGCCACTGCCCGCGCACCGTACCACCACGCCGCCGCGTGCCGACTCCCGCCGCTGCGAGGTTTGTTGCGTTGTTTCAGAATATTACCTGAGAAATGCAGTTTCAAATATTTTCCTGATCCCACTTGACGAATTGATGTCACTCAACAGTAGGTACTGCAGGACTCAAACATTGTGTTTTATTTGGGCCATATGACATTTTATTTGGGCTTTGCGACGCATTTTTTGTGAGATTTTGGGCGATTTTTCAGTTTTTGGGTGTTATGACATTTGATGATTTGGGTCTTATGAAATTGGGCGAAAAGAATTTAGATCGAAAATAGCACCAAAAAAATGTCAAAACGCCCAAACTGTATGTCATAATGACCAAACTCAAAATCAGAAAATATTTTGGGCGATATGATAATGTTCGATTTGGGCATTTTGGCATTTGAGTTTTTTTTTTTGGGCGTGATGACATTCCTTTTGGGCTTTGTGTCAATTTTTTAATTTTTTGTTCAGTTTTTGGGCTATATAACAGTTTTTGGGCTTAATGACATTTTTCAATTTGGGCTTTATGGTTCTGCGCGTTAAGTTAGGTCTTTTCATTTCATTTTCATTTTTTCATATCATTATTCCAAAAAAGAGAGATAATGGACACCATTCATTTAGAAATTCATTGAAGAATTTGGGCAATTCTTGTGTGTTTAAGCAGCTTCAATAATTAAACCCCTTACTGCATTAGATTTGTCTTTCTAATGAAATTTACCATGGCACCCCACGCTACAAAATCGCTGTTTGTTGCGCGTTTTTTTTTTTTTTTTTATTTTTTTGATTTATTTTAGATTTTAGAAAGTCTATTAAACAAACCGTTAGAGTTACAAATTTGTGGTTTGCGCAACCAATCAGCAGTTCAAAAGCTACAAATTTTCGAATGGTTGTCCGCTAACATCAGACTTATTTTAGGAGGACAAAATTATTATGGATAGGAATTTATTTTTTCAGAACTGAAGAGCATTTAAAAAGCTACAAATTTGGGTACTAATTTTACTTCAAAATTTTTAGATTTCGTCCGCTAACTTCAAATGTATGTTAGTGGAATTTTCAATAACTTAAAAACTAAGCGAGCTACAAATTTTCGGATTGAGCAACAAAAAAGCATTTAGTTATCTACAAAAACAGATACCAACTTTTTTCGATTCTACCACAAAGTATCCGCCAAAACAAGGGACGTCCATATGTTTGGGTTGTAGACGAACAAATACACAGACATACTTTCGAGAATCAATTTGTTCGTCTTCCCGATCATGGTTATGTTAAGTTCTGACAAATGTATCCAGTTCTAAGCATTGCATAACTTATGCATAAAGTTAATAATTAAATTAATTAATACCATGCCAATTGGTTTAGGGACTGTTTTTATGTAATGTCTTTCCCAGCAACTTCAAAGAAGGCTTTAATAGCTTGGATTTTCACTACCCTTCTCTTAGTTTTCTTCCAGTAGCAATTTGATCTCTTTTCTATCCTGGGGACTTGTGGCATTTTTCGAGTTCATTCAGTCCACACTGAAAATAATTTTTACAAAATTCGTATTTTATATTCGGTTAAGCTAGTTCTCATTTTTTAATGTAAACAACCTCAACCATAGTTATGCTAATCGACCCAATTCACCTTCGGCTTTGTGTGTTATAAGAAAACGCTCTAACTGTTCGTATATCTGCGCTCATTATAATGCCTGCACTTCATATATCATTCTAAAGTGCACATTCGGACAGTTCTTCTGATAGGAACGAACAAGACGTAAAATTTTCATGTGTGGAAAAAACTATTAAATTATAGAATATATTATGCAGATCACTTCATTATCATTCAAATGAATATGGTGATCTTTTTGAAGTGACTCCCACAATGGATTTAATGGGCGCATTGTCACAGGAATGTATGCGCCTTTAGAATTTGTTTAGGAACGAACGTCTTATATAACATACTTAACTGATGGGATGGCACTGATGTTAAGGGTTATTATCTGGTTGATTGGATGGACTTATTCCAAATATTGAGATTAGATGTTATTCTTATGGAATTAGAGAGGTTCATTTGAGATCAAAAAGGCTTTTAAGTATAGAAATAGGAATAGGAAGGGATACTAAATCATTCTTAAGATGCTTAAAATGTTCGTGGTTTAATTAAGATTACATTTTAATATTCACAGTAATTTGAGTAGATTTTGCATTTAGGAGATAGTATTAAACTTTAAACAATATTCGTTAGTTAGACAGTTTAGGGATTATGGTTCATTAGGCTATTTTACGACAGTTATGAAAATCGTTCTTCATCTATATATATAAAGCAAAGTCGTGTTAGTTACAACACTTATAACTCAAGAACTGCTGGACAGATTTTTATGATTTCTTTTTTGTTGGATTCGCCCTCGTACAGAATAATAGAATAAATATTAAAATTCGGAAAAAAGTAAACGGAAAAAGTGATAAAATAGCATTATGAAATCTTATATTATAGAAAATACTTTAATCGAAATTTAAAAAAAAATATATATGTATGTACAATGTACATACAACAAATAAAAAAAAATGTCAAATCGATTTTATTTAAAATTCGTTTTGAAAAAAGTGAATACCTACCAAAAGGTTAACGGTCGATTTGTATATTTAGTGCGAGTGCTATAATTGTTATTGAAAACTAGCTGTCCGGCAAACGTTGCTCAGCCCTTTTCCAGTAAGTAGTGCGATGATATGGATAGCAACATTTAAAACATTACCAATATAAACGCTTCGCCAATTCTTTTCAAATTCTTACATACTAAGAACATTTATACGACCATTTCCTCCAAGTATAACATTTAAAACACACAAAATTAGACGTGTGGATTCTGGGATTTACCTATACTCTTACAAATAAATGTTGAGCCAGTGTCGTGCCTTTCTTCGCTTTGTTCCCAAACTGTGGTCCAAAAAAAATGAAACAAATAATAAAATTAAAAAATTTACTGATTTCACTCATAGAGTAAGAATGGGGGCATTGAAAATGACTTACATTTGCTAGATAAAACAAAAACATGACTAATTGCTTGCACTTTAACAAAATTAAATTAATTCACATTAAGTTGAAGCAAGATCTGTTATATAAGAAAACGAAATGTTAATTTAAGAGAAGAACTCCTTATTTTAACATAAATACACAATAAAAGTAGGTTAATAATTCCATATTTTTTTTAAATTCTTGTAAGGATGTAATGTTGACAACCTATCGTGATGCAATAGATACATTATAATTATTTAAATTTGGTATGCTTTTCATTTGTAAAAGCTACAAAAATAGTTGTAGGTAACTGATGGCTGAAAACAAGACTGTAACTTCAACCAAGAGTGCTCAACTTTGTGACATACCATACATTTCTTGCAAAAACTAAAACGTTATGTTGTAGAGCTCTTCACAATTATCGTATCTTTGTACTTTGACAATGATGTACATACAAGCTTCATCCACATCTACCCACACCATTAGGCTCAACCATTTCCGAATGTGATTGGATGGTCGAAGATCCAAGCAAATTAGGTACATCTTCCTATCATTACCTACTAATTTCTTGGCAAATATCATCTTGCCTGAATCTGTAATTCTACTTTTACTGACTACTGCCTAATGACTTTTTCCGACTTAACTGACTGCCTAACCTACCTGTAGCAAAAAGTTGAAGTTTTCTCAAATTTATACTGCACCCAATTTTGTTTGATAATTAACATCTGCAAAATAACACTTGAACTTTTTTTTGTTTGTTATCGTCATTTATTCTTTTTTTCTGTGTCGGATAAAAGCACGTTTTTTAATTTCATCTTCATAAATGTCTATGAACGGGCTCGACTGTATACTGTGTTCATCCTTTCGACTTCGTCAATTGAACTAGCTATTTTCAACTACAAATGAACCTACTGCTATTGGTGTTCAGCCAGTTAATTCTTCCCATAAGAATAGTTTTTGTTGTTTGTTTCAAAACGTTTGGAGCTTTCAATAAGTGCACCAGCTATGTTTGATTGACATAAACGCTTAATTGCTGACAAGAGAAATAGAAGATTAAAATCCTTCAGTAAAATATAAAGTAAGGAACGATTTTATCTGTCCAATTGAGTGTCACAACAGCTTTTCTTTAATAACCATAATTCAAAAAGCATTCAATTAAAATTTTGTATTAGATTTCCAACTTTGTAATCTCTTGTTTATGTAAAGAATATGCCAACCAACGAACTTAAATTAATAATTTCTGAATAATTAAGTGAATTAGGTAGGTGAAAAAAAAAACATTAACTCAAATTGATTTTAATTTTCCGAAGTTTTCAAGAATTTGTAGATATTTTTTTTTGTTAAGATCTCAAGGGCAGTATTTTTAAACCTTAATCTGGAGGATCCGTTTAGAATTTTGTAAGTCACGAATTTATTTTCTATTAATTCGTTTTGCTTTTGTTAAATTAATCAACAATTTTTTTTTAACATTATCTTTTACCTTATCGGTGGAGGTAGTAGCCCGTAGCGTAATGGTTAGTGCGTTCGACTGTCACGCTGGAGGTCTGGGATCGCTTCCCAGCCTCGTCCACCTAAAAAACTAAAAAGTTTTGTTTCAAGGCTACTGCCTCTTGCGAGGAATTGACAAATCCTCCAAGAGTATCACTCGTCACGAATAAGTGCTTCTCGTCTAGCCGTACGGATTCGGCATAAAATTGTAGGTCCCTTCCATTCCTGTCGAAAGGCGCACACAGGAATGGTTGCGAGTTGTTAGTCACTAGGCCCTGGTTCTTCATGAGCCGTTGTGCCACCCGATTTATTTATTTATTTTATCGGTGGAGGTTTAAGTCAAAAAGTCAATAAGCGCGTAGGTTTTATTTTACAAATTTGTAAAATTTTGTATGAACTTTTCAATTTTATGCGCCAAAAATCCTCTACTTTATGTAGAGAATATGCTACCAAGAATCTTAAATTACAACTTTTGTACCATATCAATTTTCCGTATAAAATTTTGAATAATTGAGTCAATTACGGAGGTACAAAAACATTAACTCAAATTGATTTTCATTTTTTTTCGAAGTTTTCGTAGATTGTTTTTTTTTTTTTCAATTAATCTTTTATGTCTGGCTTAATAAAGAATCTTAAAAGGCGCCCGTTGAACATATTACTAAGTTAGTCAGGGCTGAGCGCAAATATGTATAAAATTTAGTTGACAAACTATAAATGCTTTCGGTTTTCACGGGTTTAATTTCAATCAATTTAAAAAAAAGTAATAAATATTTTTGTAAATAAGTTAATTTTTTTTTGTGAAAAAAGTTAATTTTTTTCGTAAAAATGTTATTTTTTTTTTTATAAAACAGTTAATTTTATTTGTAGAAAATCTATTTTTTTTTTTTGTAAAAAAGTTTTTTTTTTTAGAAAAGTTACTTGTTTTTGTGAAAAAGTTATTTTAAATTTATTATTATATGTAAACATAATAATAAATAGGTACAAAACATATCATCTGTTCCTTTCCTACCCACAACACTCTTTTAATAACTAAACACGCACTGTGACTGTACACAACATACAAACCGAAAATTCGATACTCTGCTGTAGTTGTGCTCTGCAGTCTGCCCCTGCACAGGGTTCGGCAGGCGCGAACGCAGAGGGGGGGGTTTGGGCGTTCAAACCCCCCCCCCCCCGAAATGTATGAATTTAACTTCCTCGCCATACAATTTCACTATTCCACTCTTAATTTTTGAGTTTTCAGTTTAAACCCCCCCCCCCCCCCCGAAATTTTTGGAACCCCCCCTCCGAAATTTGTTCCTGCGTTCGCGCCTGGGGTTCGGACTTGAGTAATCGCAAATCGCAGTAAATTGAAACAAAAATCGCAGTGAAACCAACATTTTCGCAGTAGAATTATAGTTTTATTTTAAATGATAAGTTAAATTAAATGTCAGCATTTTGTTTTAACATAAAAAAACTGAGGGGCAAAATCGTAGATAAGAGATCGCATGTTTTCTGAAAGATTTTTAAAAATAAATTCTTCTACGACATTTTTCTGTGCTCTTACAAAGAATTCAAAAACTTAACAATGTCCTCTGGATTCATTGCACTTATCATATCGTAAAAATGTTCTCTATTTATCATGAATTAATTTGAAATGCTTTAGTTATTTTCAAAACTGAAGGAAGATAACCTTCTTGAATTTTGTTTGGATTGAGATATTCAAGGATTTGTCTATGTACCTTTGAATGAAAATCTAGAACTTATTTGTTTGCGCAACGCTGCTCATTATTTCTGTCATCGTTTATTTTTCATTCTTTTATTCTCTTCTTTCTTCTTTGGTAGCACAAGCAAATTGCACAAGCACAAGCACCCAACCACCAATACAGCTCTTTACCAAATGGCAATATATGGCTGTCTCATTCATTTTACTTTGTGGGGAATGTCAACAAAGAAAAAAAAATTGTGTAAAATTATTTCAATAAAATCAAAAAACTTTTAAATCTTGTGAAATCTTTAGATATTTCTTTAAATTTATTTATTTTATATTTATCCACTTTATCACTTTTGTTTTATCAACGCAGAACCTCATTAAAATTTAATATCAAGCTTTTGTTTTCTTTTTCAATTAACTTTTGTTTGACATTCCCCACAAAGTGCTGGCTGTAATTTTTGAGTTTCACAGATTCGCAAAGAGATCTATTCGATACGCTACGCTGTTCATCGCTTACAAAGATATGTTCATTTTAATTTTGTTGGTAAATTCTATTGCAACACCAACCTAATTTGGCGCAAAATGCCCCTACTACGCTAAAGTTCATTTTCATTTGTATTCATTTGTGCTTTATTCATTTTGGTAACACCAACCATAATTTGTGCAAAACGAGCCTATAAACATTTTCAATGTTAAAAAAATATATTATTCGTTGGTGTTCAACTGATTTTTTTTTCTAAAACAGCAGTACGTCGATTGTTTTCCGCGTTTGCCCACATAACTGTGGGAACCCTCTGAACCTTGCAATTATATAATTACAATTGCAATGCATTGGAGTAATGGTACAAATGTTCAGGGAATTGTAAGGAGGACATACAAATATTTTTAATTTTTATTTATTTTGAGAGAAAATGCAACTGCAATTGCGTGCATTCTGCGAATCTTTCGTCACCTTTTAAAAAATTCTTTAAAATATATTTTTTATAAAAATAAATTTTATTTTGTTTTCAAATACAAGTGCAACCGTTACTACAACTGTTATTGCAACTTTAATATCCACGTGATGCGTGCGCTTTGCGAACCTTGGAAAACAAGTTAATAGAGCTTTTTCAAATACAAGTTCTACTTATTCTGCAACTGCAATTGTTGAAAGCCGATATTTTAATAGTTGGCCAAAGTTTTAGTAGCATCTAAAATCATCATCTGGGACGAATGCAAAATGGCGCATTAACGAGCTTATGAAGCACTTGACCGAATTTTAAAAGATGTGCGCAATGACGCAAGATGTTTTGGAGATGCAATGATTTTGCTGTGTGGCGATTTCTGCCAAACACTGCCTGTCAGGCGCGAACGCAGGGGGGTTGGCGGTTCAACACCCCCCCCCCGAAATGTATGAATTTAACTTCCTCGCCATACAATTTCACTCTTAATTTTGAGTTTTCAGTGTAAACCCCCCCCCCACCCCGAATTTTTTTCCTGCGTTCGCGCCTGCTGCCTGTCATTCCAAAAACCACTGCTGCCGATGAAATAAACGCTTGCCTCAAATCATCAAATCAAATATGAGAGTTGCATTGATGAACGATCCAAGAATTCTCCAAGCAATTGCTGACTATCGGTAATGGCCGTGTTCCTGTCGACGAATCGAGCGCATTTATTACATTCCCTCCGAAGATTTGTAATTTCCATCTTATTAATAAATTTTTCCCAAACATCATTGCTAATCACAAAATTAACAAATGGTTGAGTGAGCTTGCAATTTTGGCGGCTAAAAACTTAGACGTGGATTACTAAAATTTCATAATTCAGGATCGAATCGTCGGTACTATGCAACCACAAAAGTTTTTCGACACTGTAACAAACGAAGGCGAAGCCACAAACTATCCAACTGAGTTTTTGAACTCTTTGGATGTGCCTGATGGCTTACCACCGCATAATTTGCTACTGAAGGTTGGCTCGGTACTCATCATGCTACGAAATCTGAACCAAGCAAAATTGTGCAATGGAACGCGTTTGGTAATTAGGAAACTGATGATAAATGTAATTCACGCGACGATACAAAAAGGACAATTTAAAGGTGACGAAGTTCTCATTCCGAAGATCCCAACCGATATGCCCTCTGATTTTAAAAGAATTCAATTTCCTCTTCGACTTGCATTCGCCATCGCCATGACAAGGTCACAAGGTCACAAGGTCAGTCCTTCTGTGCTTGTGGTCTGAATCTGGAAAAAATGCATGTTTATCTCATGGTCAATATTGTACGTGGCATGTTCACGTGTCGGCAAACCATCCGCTTTATTTGTTCTTGCGCCTGATAAAAAAACGAAAAATATCGTGTATCACAGAGTGCTTCAATGAAAAGAATCAACCAAAGTCCAAACGTCTTGCTGACACGTCAATAAAATAATTTTTTTTTCCTTTTACTGAATTTTTATTTTATCATAAAAAACTATTTAACTTAATAAATTGTTTGCATTTTTTTTTATTACGTTAATAAAATCATAAATAAATTATGACTGTAAGGCGGTACGAAGTTCGCCAGGTCAGCTAGTAATCTAATAAATGTTAATCTACATAAGTTCGGTTTCAAAGACTAAGGGCCAGATTGTTCACTGGGAAATCCTAAAATGTGTTCGTTGATTAACATTTTTTTTTTAATTCAAAGGACCTATGAGTTGCTATACTCTGTTCAGTTCGTATTTTCAGTACAGGCCTTATGGGAGAGCTTTTTCAAACATACACGTGCTGGCTGGTGTTTGCATTGCACTCAACTTAGGAAATTGCCTGTGAAATAAAAAATAGAACCCCTGACTTCCATTGAAATTGTTTTTGTAATATTCCATAAACCCACGTACATCCCATCATGACCTGTCTGCTCCGTGGTTGTGAGGACTGAGGAGACTGAAATGAAACAAGGAAGAACAAGATCAGTGTTGCCGAAAGTACTCCCGTAGGAGTATTGTACTACTTTCAACACCTCCGTACTCCAGTACTCCCCCTTTCACATTCGTACTCCTATTTTTTTTAAAGACATAAAATAAGTAAGAAATAAGAAGTTTAATATACTTGCAGCAAAGTGTAATGTCAACCAAAATAAATTTAATTCACTTTAAATTTAATGCAGATTTAACAGCACATTTATCTTCAAAACTGTCGTCTAAAGGCTAATTCCCCTCTTTCTTGTTTTTTTTCATTGTTTCATGCAATTTCAATCTGTTAGTTTGGTATTTAATTTAGTGCCCGATGACACGACTCGTTTTTTTATTGGTTTCTTCTTTCGTATTTTTGACAGCTTGGGTGAGAGTAGTAGATATGTATAGGGAAGGAAGTAACGAAAGCAGGATTGACTTTGACGTTTCTTATTTAGCAAATACAATGCTCCTTGATGTTAGCAAAAAACGATATGAACAAAAATTAATGAATGGGAAAATTGTTTTTCGTGATTGAATATACATAATATACGAGTCAATTTGAGAAAGAAGAGATTACAAAATATTTTTATTTATTACTGCTGATTATTTTCACACAAAACAATACCCAAATTCCTTGAGCTTCAAAATAACGAAAGGAAGAACCATGTAGCGTAGGTAATCATGAACGTTCGTGCCTGTCAAAAACAGGAAAAACGAAACGGATGAAAAAAACGAACTGTATAATCAGGCTTTTATTGTTACTTGAGATTGTGGTTCGGTGGTTCTGTTTTTTTTTTTTTTTTGAACTCCGTGAATTTGTATGTGTAGTGTGTAGTTCAATAAAAAGAAATGGTTTGTTAAATTAATGCTTGAAATATTGTTATTCTTTGTAAGAATAATTCAAAGTAAACTTGCATTATACTACTTTTGTTATTAGAATTAATTATTTATTGAATTTTGTTTGTTTTTTTTTTAACTGAATTTATTTTTTGATGATTTTTTTTTAAATAAAGTTAAAAAAAAAATGTGTTCACTTATTTTGGAGGACTAAAAAATGTCTGTACTACTATTTTTTTCAAAATACTCCCCTTTTTCGGCTGAAGTACTACCTTCTAATATTTTTCTCCGGCAACACTGAACAAGATACACACAATTTGCCTCTCGCTCGCTTAGTGTGATTATTAAAAACAAGAAACAACACATTGATTCAGAGTTCCCATACGTCAGGGGATGGAAATTCTAATACCTTTTTCTTTGGTTTTTGCTATGTAGCTTTCAGAATTATAGCTTTATAATAGCTTTTGAGAGCAATATATTTTATGTATGTGGGTAAGTGTTGTCACTTGATGTCTTTCTGCTTACATCTTTTCGTTTTGTTTTTTTTCCTGGTTAAAATGCTGCTATACAATATTTGTTGGGTATTTTTTTTTAAAGGAAGAATTACTATTTGAGAATGATTTTGATGGAGTTCGGTTCACTAAATAACTGCAATTTGAATTGCCAAATAGTTTTTTTTTCTTCATGAAAATAAAAAGAATAAGGTTTCGTGTTTATTGTAATATTTTACGAAGGGTTCATAAAATAAAATTTATTTCCTTTCTAAAAATTCTAATAAGGCATTATTTATCCTTTTTCCTGAAATAAATCTTATAATCTAATCTATCCTAATCCTTAAAAGTCATAGAAAATTAAGAATACACAACACAAACAAACTAATAAAACTTTAACGAACAAGGTTCTTATTTATATGAAAAACGCAACAGTATTCCAGTATACCTGGAGAACCCCATACAAAAAACACCTTTTTTATTTTAACCTGACCTGCCTGCATTCGAAAAACAGTGGGATTATCCCGGATATAAATACCCGTTCACGCTTTCAAAACGACAGTTTGATTTTAAAAGCGAAAAGCGAAAAAAATAACGCGCCTACTCTTGGTGGTGTGGAAAAAGATAGATTTATTTTTATTTGCATTTACATTAATCTACATTTTTTCTGTTTATGAAATCTAAATTAGCAGTTGGTAACCCTACTGACATTTGAATTAAAGGTGTGTCAATCGTTCATTTTAAACGATTCAATCGTTCATATGTAGTTCAGTTCAATGATTCGTTCTTTTCAGTCGTTCATTTTTTCAATCATTTTGGTTTCTGTTTCATTTTGGCTGCGAATAAAATGGGGAAATTTAATTCTGTTCCGATCGTTCACTTTTTCAATCATTTAGGTTTCTGTTTCATTTTGGTTTTGCATAAAATGGGAAAACTTCGTTATTTTCAAACGTTCATTCTTTCTTTTGTTATTTGGTTTTTGCTTGCAATTCAAAGTTACATAAAATACCTACCTATTGGCTCAGGCAGCAAATTAATGCTTAAAAAAATTTAAATCAAGGGAATTTTATTTTAATTTTACAGGTAGCTTTCTTTGTTCAGCTGAATAGAAAATTTAAATAAGCATGATTTTTTTAACTTTCTAAAGACAAATTAAATAATGGATCTCACGAACAAACGCAGTCCAATTTGGATGCATTTTTCTCAGACAACCGAGAAAAAGGGAAAATGCCTACATTGCCAAAAATTTATTAGTATCAGCGGAGGTGCCACCTGAAATCTAGGAAGGCATTTAAAAACCAAACACGTTGGCGTAACAATTGAAAAAGCGCGATATATTCAGGAGTGAAATATACCCGACAACAACAGCCCATCTTTATCTTCTGGCAACCAACAACAACAAAATTCTCACCCACCTACGATCGCAATAGAAGTTCCACCCACAGGAACATCTATTTCTATTTCAACATGTTTTTGATTGATGTTTGTTTGATGTTCACACTTTTTCTTAACTTTTGAACGAGATTGAAAAAATGATTGCATCTATTGTAAACTGGTGATTGCAATCAATCAATCTTTAAGGTGAACGAGTCAAAAAGAACGAATCAATCGCGATTGACACAGCTCTAATTTGAATGAGAGAGAAGAGAGAAATATGCTAATTTATAATGGGCGATACAGCAACCATAGAAAATGCAAAAGCTTTATAAAAAAAGAGATAGCTTATTGAAATCCATAAAAGTAAGAGTGAGAGGCAAACACCCTATCTTCCCTGTACTGAAAATACGAACTGAACAGAGTATAATCATGGATTTCACTTATCAGCCAATTTTGGTTGATTAGCGTTGTTTAATTAAAGCCTATGAAAGTCACATACTAAATTTAACCCACTGTGGACGAACTGGCCCCTTAATGACTTCAATAATTTGATTTATGAAAAGGAATTATGCCCTTTATGACTAAATAAAGCTGAAGAACTAACAAATATTTTACTTTCGAATCCACAATTACAGTATTCTTTCAGAAAAAAAGAAGATATGGACTGTTAATATCAAATTTTCGCTCCAATAACCTTCCTGGAGGATAATCCAAAAAAAAGCTGACAAGTTTGAAGAAAATTAAACCACTTGTTTAGCCTTTCTTAAGAGACCGACATAGATATAGGTATTGAGTTGGTGGACCCAGCCTATTTCGACATTGCTTGTTTGTTCTGACAACAACTTAATACATTAAATTGTTTGCTTTGCCACCACTTTTAAAATCTGACATTTCATTCTTACCAAGGGATAAATGTCATCTTTTGAGTGATGAACAGCTCGCGATGCAAATTTGAAGAAATTTTAAAGCTGTGTTTGTAAAATATCCGTTAGGTACCTAACATCCTTATATCTGAATGAATGTCACTCTTACTAAAATTGATTAAAGTTTGAAAATATCCTGCAGACGACACTGACAGCCAGACAATTCTGATGAATTGGTATTTATCAATGCCAAATGTCAAGTCCATTTCTTTTCATTCAATGTTATTTTGTATTCATACACCTAAATGTATAGTCTTTTTACTTGCTCTAACCATATCTAATAGGGCAAGTATTGGTTTCGTGTAAAAAACTGTTGAAGTTTCGTGGCACCATCTGTCACGTCATTTTCGATCTGTCCGCACATATATTAATCGCGAAATAGCCCAAAAAGATGTACAAAATTACTTAAAATGTTGGTAAATAGAATTTTATGTCATGCCTTGAATAAAAATTCGTATTTTTATTTAAAGTTTATCTAGAAAGGGTATCACGCCATTTGGCAGGTTTTTTTTTACAAAAACATACCGCCCAAATATTATGATTGAAATTGGTAAATGGGTTGGTTCTGAGTAGAAAAAAAATCGACGCGGCTCAATGTGTTGTGGCTCAGCCACCATTTTGCAAAACGCATTTTAAATAATGTCTCGGGAACTACTTAACGCTTGTTAAAATTAACAAAAATAACTGAAAAAACAGGCTTTTCGACGCTTTATAAATCTTAGGCTGCGCGTATAGTAGTGCGACAAAGCGATGCGATGCGAGAAATGTTTCCGTGCGAGAAAAATATTCACATTTATTCTTATAAACGTAGGCACAGTGAAACTATTTTTGCTGCGAGTGTTGCGATTTTATCACATACTTATCGCAAGCATCACGTTCAAAAACTCTTTTGACCACTTTTGCTCGAATCTCGAATATCTTCTCGCATCGCATCGCTTTGTCGCACTACTGTACGCGCAGCCTTACAATAAAACTATGTATAAAGAAAATACATATATATGATCGCCTTTTTTTCAGATGGGGCGTATATATGAACCTGATATTCCAATCATCGGGCATGCTTCATTCCCCCGACTACATTGTTCCGTATTTGAGCAGTTCCACTGGCGACCTTGATCGCCTTTACCTTTTTTTATAACTTTATCAACCTATTCTATACTGGTTGGAGGAACTTGGTCTTCATTGACTGGCGCTCTGTTTTCTTTTTCTCCTCTCACTTGCTTTACTTGATTCCCATTTATCAACAGCTGGTAATGTGGCTTGAAAACATCAACTTTTCCCTGTGCTTCGGTGACTAGGTTTATTTCGCTGTTTCGGGGACGTGCGGTTTTAGACAAACACCCAGTTACTTAGCTTTTTTTTTTGTCAAACCTCCTTCTTCTTTCATCGCAAGACCTTCTTCTCCTCCTGGCTCCATACTCTTCACTTGTTGCTCTTGTTTTACGCTGCAGCACTTTTACATGTGCATCTTCTGTCACCTTATTCCGGTCTACGCTTTCTTCATCATACTATGACTTTTTAAAAATGGTAGAAATAATATTTAATTCCAAAATTTCACCCTTAAAACACATTCAATTCCAATATTTTTGCTTAGCCACATTATATTTAACACAGAGGAGAAGAATCAATTGAATAGATGGATGCTTCCCAAGAATCAACACCTTCTTACGCATTCGTTGGCGTTGAAGATATTAAAAGTGTTATCAACAGGCTTAAAGTTAAAAAAACGGCAGGTTTAGACCAAATTAAAAATGTTTATGTTTGAAAATTTTGAATGAAACAACAACAAAAAAAGTTACTTGGATGAAGTTATAGCTATTTCACGAGGGCCACCCCGATCATCAGACTTTTTTGTGTGGTGCTGAGTCTTAATATGTTCATTTTTATTTGAAAAGCTTTGCCCGTCATGGGGATTGAACTTAAGACATCAACTGTGACTGGAATTCGGAAGCCGACGGCTTTGTTTATTTATGTTTATTTTAAACATCTTCCAATAACTGGTATAAAATATTTCACTTGTATTATAAACGCGTGTTTAAAATTGCAATACTTTCCAGCCACTTTGAAAATTGCTAAAATTGTACATATTTCCAAAGCCAGGAAAGCTTCTGACAATGCTAGTGGCTATAGGCCAAAACGTTTAGTAAGTAGTATAAGCAAAGTTTATGAGAAAGTTTTGAAAGAACAAATCTTAAAAGTGGTGTATAAGAAAATAATAAAAAAAAAAGAAAATAGCCCAAAGCTTCTTGTCCGATCGATGGCGGATAAAGGTGGTGTTTTATCATTAGTGAACTTCAATTTTGGTGTCCCACAGGGTTCCGTGCTTGGCCCATCCTTATACAATCTATACACCTCGGATTTCCCAAGAATCCCGCAGTGTGAATCAGCTATTTTTGCTGATGACGCAGCAATATTTTGCTCAGACAAGCTCGCTCTTAATATTGAGAGGAGCCTAAGTCCGGCTGTTGAAATATTGCATAAATATTATAATAAATGGAAAATTAAATTGAACGATGAGAAATTTCAAGCTATCTTTTTCTCACGAAAAAGAAAGTATTGTTATCTTCCTAGTAGCCAACTTAAAATTAATGGAATAGAGTTTGGGAAAGATTCGTAAAATATTTAGGGTGTATCGACACTAAACTAACATTTAGTGACCATATAAACAGTACTTTAAAGAAAATAGGCAAAGCTATTAAACTGCGGTATTCATTCATCAACCGCAGTTCTACTCTCACTAATGAAAATAAAATTAAATTATTCAAGTTTATCTTCCAAGCAAATATTGCTGTATCGAAGTCCTGTATGGGGAAAGCTTCCTGTCACATAAAAAAACTCCAGGTATCACAAATTAAATTGTTAAAAATGATGCTGAATCTACCCAAAGACCGAATGTTGAGACTATTTCTGAACGAATTTAGAAGCTCGCCAATAAATTTTAATAGAACTGTGATATATCTGATAACCCACTCATTAAACAACTGTGATAAATATTTGTTCTTCTTGTACTACCTCCTACATATCCAACTATTTACTTGTACCTTTATTAACTGATTTGTTTTTTATTTGTTAATAAATTTAATTGTTCCAGCAAATACTAATTTATTTAATAATTTACTTATTTATTAAATTATTTACCTATTCGTTTATTTTTTTTGTTTGTATGTAGGTATTATTAATTCTAATTACTTATTTTTTTATTACATATTTACTTGCATTTATTTATATCAACTACTGTTGAAATGTTGATTGTTATTTTCTTATCTTATTGCAATCTAGTCATTTCATTTTTTTTTCTTTTTTTCCTAAATTTAAATTGAAGGTTTTTTTATAAGCATTTTGTTTCAAATAAACTATTGCCCAAATGATTTTTCAAATAATGCTAGGTTACCGCTTGTCATTGAAAAGACGCAAATTAACAAACTTTCCAAGACAGGGTGAGTTACAGTAGCGGTCCAGAGGGGTGGCTATAGGGGCTTAAGCCCCCCCACAGCCGAATCATAAAATAATTTGAAATATAGAAAGCAATACATTACAACGTGTAGAATTTTATATTCCGTCTAAAATATAGTTAAGATATGAAATTTGATGGACAAAATAACGTGGTTGGGGCTGAACTATTTACATACGTCAAGCTATGTAATTTTTTTTTCAAAGCCTAAAGATTGGGGCTAGAGCCTGAAGCGAATTGGACAACAACCATATTGGGGGCTATGAATATGGACATGTTTCATGCCACGACAATTTTTCCCTAAAAATAAAACCTAGAAAATTGGGACGAAAAAACCAGCTTTGGAACAATAAGGTCTGAGAATTTTGGATAAAAAACCTAGCCACAGTTAAGCAACTTACTCCCTAAAAACTAACGTAATTCCAGAGAGTTTTGGGGGCTCAAGTCTAGGGACTGTCAAAGTCCGAAGTTGGGGCTAAGGCTTGAAGAGATAAGTAAAAAGAGATAAAAAATAGTCGGGGCTTAACATTAACGTGTCAAATGCCCCAACTGTTTACACTAAAAATAAAGCTAATTTACCGAAAGAAACGCAGTTGAGGCTAAACCATTGGAGAACAACGGAATCTCAAGTTTAGTGTAAATGTTTAATACAACAGGAATTCTTTCTTACGGCTTTGGCTGGGCTTAGAGATTTTGCGGTTTACGTTTACAAAATTTGAAAGGTCGAAGGAAATTGTACATACAAAACATTTTTGTTCCATGAAATTGTACACAAATTCTCTAGTCAAGGAGCCAAATTTCAAAAGCGTGAGTTTTCTCTGTGCGCGCTCAGAAAATCATGCAAAAGCAAATGAATATTTGCAATCCCTCTAGTTTCTCGAGTGACGTGCGAATTTGTCGACATCTTTTTTTAGCATGAATATAAAGTGTATGCAGCGTATACACGAAAATTCATTCACGCTGGCAGAATTGGGCCGCGGCTTATTGCTTAGAGCAGCTTTGTCTTATGTCCTAAAGTGGCAGTTTGAACAAAATAGTTTCTCGTTGATTTGGCTAATTCAGGAAAAATGAGATCTCAGAGGACTGATACCGTGTCAAAGCACATATGTATATTAGCTTTTGCCAGTACGAAAAATTAAATATAATTCTTCTGAACAGTTTTCAAATCTTGTCAAAAATGGGAAGTTCAAAACATACCCACAGCTAATTTAAAAATATAACTACATTATGTAGGTACCTAATCAATTTTTAAATAATATAAATAAACGAATTTGTACGCGTGGTTCAAGCATATATGGCTAAAAATTATAAATTTTATTAATACAATAACTAGTTATACCTGATACTATCATTTTTTGGTGGCCTTTGAATTTGTTTCTGTCTCCGCTACAGCAATTATGAATAATTGTTATTGTACTTTGTATTGAAAACATTTAAAAGCGCGACAGGAGCGGCTATAAAGGCACACAAAAAACGGATATCATTAAACAAAAAGTGGGAATGTCAAAATTCGATGTCTTTTATATAACGACACATGAATCTCCATATATCTTTTTCACAAAAAAATACTTGATCCTTAAAGGTTAGGCCGCACTCGCCGGAACTGCACTGCTTCGGACCTACACTAACACGACTTCGTATGAATTTTTATGAAGGTTAGTTGCCGCTAAGTGCGATATAGCTCATAAAATTTCATAAAAAATAATGTTTTGCCGCGTTGTCGTGAAGTGTAGTTGGTCTGAAGTTGAGTACGGTCTTGCATTAAACCTAAACTGATCTCTATTATTTGTTATAAATTATAAAATTGATCTTAGAACAAGCAAGTTTTATTACTCAAGGTATCAAACTGAATCTCCAAACTCCAAGCCCCCCCCACAGCCAAATCCTAGATTCGCTACTGGTGAGGAATACTTGCTCGCTACTACTAATTTCTTTGGTTTTTGTGTTGGTAAAAGACAACCTGTCCTGGAAAATGTGTCAATTTGCGTCTTTTCAATGACAAGTGGAAACCAAGCATAAAATAAGATAATGTTTCAGATGTAAGATAAGTTTAATCAAATCTCTGAGTTACAAAATGTGCTGTTACACTACCTTTAAGTTATTTTTTGCAAAATAAAATCTATTTAGAGCAAGTTCATGCAATCCAGTCGATCATTTAATTTTATTTTGAAACGTTTATTTTGATAATTTACGAGCAGGGTGCATTATTAAATTGAAAACAAAAAAAAAAAAAAAATGTCTAGCTATACCTACTCTTACAAAACATTTATATTAACATTCCTTTTATATCCGAGTGGTGTTAGTTTATTCCAATCTCCGTTTATAGAATATGAACCTTAATACTTGTGATGTGTATTTTGCGTTCTTTCTTAAAAGCGTTTGAATGTAAAATTAAAGTGGGCATGATATCTTTGAATTTTTGATAATAATAAAACCCAAAAGAATTTCACTTATTTGAAATTGCTCTATAGATATAGAAAAAAAAAAGACAGACCAGTCACCATCAGCCAGCTTAAAATATCCTAAGGTCATGTATACGTAACCTATTGCAACTAGATCTCAAAGGGTTGTATCATTTTAGGTTTTACCTCAAAATGTCTATCTCATCATCAATTATTGGTGTCAAAATAATAAGGTTGATGTGTGATGTGACATTCCTTAATTTTGTTTATGAGTTTAATGATTTTTATGGATGATTCTAAGATTTCATGGGGTAGGAGTATTTTCAAGATTAATAAAAAGAACATTATCTAAATAATGCATTTTCGGAGAGGTAAAATTAATTTAAGTGTGGGGTTGTAAAAAAAAAATAATCCCAATAATAAATTAAAAAAACTAAGAAACGTCTGAATTTCTTCCCGATTATGTATAGGGATTAGTTAATATGCCTATATGGACTTTCGTAAGCTTTTTAGTTTCAATAATTGTACGAGAAAGTATTTAGGTATCAGGGTATGTACAGAGGTGATATTTTTACTTGAGAAATTTGTAGGTAGCCTAAAATATACACATTTTTGACAAAATTATGCATTCGTAAAAAGAAAAAAATAAACCCCTGAACTTTTATCAAATTCGCTATTACGATGACAGAAAAATGGGTATCGCAATTATGTCAGTCTGATGTCTGTCAGCTGCAGCCTAAGCTCACTTGATGCATTTTTGTCAAACTTGTTTTTTTTTTGTCAAGCCCACTTGTTTACTTAGTCGCTAGGGAAAATAGTGTAAATATATGTATATTTATGTAGGATAATTGGTACCAATAAATACGCATCCTTCGATGAAATAAAGGAATTGTTTTTTTTTTCTATAAATCGTTATTTATGGTAGGAAGTGTAGATTTTCTCGAAACCGTTTTAGTTGTTTTTTTATTCTCATTTTGTATAAAGAAAACATATTTTATACCAACATTTAAAAAAATACTGTTTTTGAATGTTAAAAAAAAAAGTTATTTTTTTATGCAAAACCTTGTTTCGAAAACTACAATCTTTGTTGAAACTTAGTTTGTTGAAAGGCCTTCAATGCCCTTAATCCCCCCAAAACTGCAAGCACCGCTCATATCGATGGACAATTTATAACTTTTCTCAAGGACTAAAAGAGAGCTATTTACCAAATTTTAGCTATTGTCATGGATATCTGTTTCGGGGCTTTTGACCCCCTGTAAAATTATAAGCGCCGTTCACATCAATGGGGAATTTAAATAGTTTTTTTATGATTATCAAAAGAAAGCCTTAACCCACACGCAGGCAGTTATATATTTTAAAATGACTGTCGAGAAATCAACTTCAAAAGTCCTTTGTGGAATGGGAAACTTATAAGTTATAACCCTTTGCCTAAATAGTAGCCTTTCCGCTTTTTGATTTTGCGTCGCATATTGTATGGAATCCTCACCAGCCATTTCCAAATTTCTTGGTTTTCATTGTGGGTTCTAGTCCGATTCCGGACACGTAAGGTTAGCAGGCAAACATGTTTCTCGTTTACGTCAATTTTTTAATTGTCAATTTTTTTCTAAATTGAATTTCCTAAATTAAAAAAAAAAATCATCAAAATCGGAGCAGGCTCCCCGGGTCGCTCGAATAAAAAGCTATCCTCCACTACCGATTCTAAAAAAAAAAAACCCAAATAAAACGCATTGTAGTTTAAACAAATATAATAGTGCCATAAAGGGTTATTCACATTTCTTTTAATTTATTAATATAATCACTTATTCGTTATTACTGTTATCATAAGAAAAATTAAAATAATTTCTACGTGTTACAAGATCATTAAAAAACCCAAAACATCGTAAAATAAAATTTAACAACTTCTGAATATGCTTATTTGCGATGTATATCACCCTAAAACAGAACAAAACAACAAACTAAATTGATATTTGTGTCTTTTTTTGTTTAGTTTATTTTCAAAAAAAAAAAAAAACACACTCGCTTCGAAGAAACCGACAAAATCCATAAACAAGCACTTATCTATATACGATTGAACACCAACATGGAAATTAAAAAAAAAAAATATCCAAAAATTATTTTCGAGTGTTGGCGTGTGTGATGGGATGCTGGGTAAATGCTTCTGTGAATACATTTTTTTCTTTTCATACAAGATGATCGGTTGTATCCAACCATTAAGGCGATAATAAACACACGCAAGACGCGACCCCTTATCGCTCGCTCGCTCACCCACCGGAAATTTAGTAGGTAGGAACTAATTTTTAATTTAATTATTGTTGATGTTATAAAATTTCGATTACCTATTATAAGGAAACCGTCATAAATCATTTAAAATTTTTAAGCGTGCCCTGAGCCCTGACTGATTTTATGGAATTATTTTTGTTTCTTTTATTTCTCATGTTAAATTCATATAATAATGATGATAGCATCTCTTTTCAGAGTCTCACATTGTGTACAATTCCCACTGCAGCGGCCACCGCCATCGCCACGGGTTGGTTAAGATCGAAATTGTTAATTTTAAGGAACTTATTTTGTTTTATGTCATTTCTGGAGAAAAGATCAAAATTGTGTGCTTATTCAGTTGAATTCTTCAGAACGAAGTAGGTGCTTTATATGATTTCTTAACAAAGTTGACACAAGGAGTTAAGATAATTCCGAAAAATTCTTTTAATAAACAATAGTAATTATCTCGTCAAACATTGGAATAATAATAATGTGTCTACCTTCATTGTGCTGAGGTGATTTGAGTTTTTTACCTGAGAAGCAAAAGGCGGTGTTTCTTTGTTCATCTTTGATGTATGCATTTATTGGGCGTGACAAATTGTTTGAGGCTAAATTAGAATGACTGAATTATTCTTCAAATAAAGTTGAATACCTACCATCATTTTTTTAAATAAATAAATAACAAGCGATTGGATGAGTGAAATCAAGTACGACTAGGTAAGGTAGGTACCTACTTTGTTCTGTTCATTATGTTATTTCTTGTTAATTGCTTGTTTATTAATAGATCCACGATTTGGACAAAAAAACAAACAGGAGAATTATTGTAAACAAACATTTTAAATGAAACTTATCGTCACATTATGTCTCTTTATGGGCACATGGTAATAATTTTCTTTCTACTGAATATGTTTGGTCTATAATGCCCACGCGCACCACTACAAAAAATGTTGTGGGAATGTGATTTTTAAATGGTAAACAACGATAAATTAAATGATAAATCGATTCGCTAACAGAATAGGATGTTTATAATTTTATATATAGATTCACCCACCTAATGAATGTAACTATATATATAATGTCTAAAATATAAAAGAGCACGATTTCAATCCCACATATAGGTGGCTTTTTTTGCTATTCAGAAATTAACAATACGTACTTGTAGGTCTTATTTTAAATTGTTCATAGAACCTAATATGTATTATAATATGAAGTTAAAATTATAAAACAAAAAAAACATGTTTATTCATTCTTTTAAAGTTCAAGTTGCTTTGAGTTCACAAGATTTTAGTTCAGAAATGAAATGAAGGTATAACCTACAATAAACACCCGTAATTCGGTCTTCTAACATTTTGTAGCTGTTTACTCTGTTTCTGGTCCACAATTCCGGGATTTTTAAGAATCATTTACCTACTAATGTGATGTCGAATTTGCTATCAGTGGCGTATCTTGGCTTTTTGCCACCCGGGGCAGATCCCATTTTTGCCGCCCCCCCCCCCATTTTTTTTTGCCAGCGTCAATCAAAATTGAGGAACAAAATATGAAAAAAATCGTAATAGGACGACTTTTTTTACCGCGGTTGTGGGGTTGCACCAGGCAGGTCGACTTTCAGCTCGGGCAACAGTACCAACGCATTAATTTTCAGTTTTGTTTGCATTTTGTTTGCATATATTTTTCCGATTTTGCAGTTCACCAAATAATGGGTGTAGTGTTGACTGACCTTCTAACTCCACATATAGGAACTCCAAATTTTGAGCCTTACAACAAATTCCTAGCAGGCTTGGTTCTCGAGATACACTAAGTGAATTGTTAACATCGCAGATCATTCGATTACACCAACTATTTGCTGAACTGAAAACTCTGGAATAGAATTGAAAAAAAAAACTGCAAATTACTGCGTTGGTCCCGTTACTCTATCAATGTTTTTCTTTTGACATTTAGCTTAGCAAGCTTGTATTTGTATGCACATGTTTGTATAGTAGCATTTGATGTGGTCCGATTAGTGACTATGACTTTGAAGCAATTTTACCACTGGCACAATTTTTGATTGGATTCTTTGGGCATACAGAAATAATTAGTTTGAAGAATTGAAATTGTTTTCTTATCTCAAAAAGTAACGGTACCTGGATAACAAAAATTGGCACTACTGGATCGCACAAACTTGCTCTCATATAGCTAACAACTTTAACGTAGGTTGAAATTTACAATGTGTATATGAATTGGTTCCATAACATTCTGATATCATTAAAAAAGTTTTAAAAATAATTTAAACCATAAATTACATAGCACTAAAAATTACTATAAATTTGTTATTTTAATAGCTAGAACAGACAGATCTAAAAAAAATATGCCATCTTATTGGTTTGATAAATATGAATTTATGAAAACAGAAAAAAAAAAATGGTTAGAGCGGTTTTCTTAAAAAATAATTTTTTCTATGTATAAAATTCTTGAACATTTTTAAAAATAAAATTTGTTATCCAAAGTTTTAGTATTTAATAAATAATTTTCTAATTTCTCGTTAACGGCTACACCGATTTCAACCAAAATTTGTACACAAGGGTTCCTATATATTTTTAACAATCTTGCATACAAATTTTCGAAAAAAATTATTTATGGATTTTTAAAAATACAAAATATGGATTTTTGTTTTTTAAATTCAATACCTTGAAAATGGGCTCATTAATATTTTTTTTATTTTGTGTGAAATTGTATTTTGTTAAATACTAAAAGTTTGCATAGCAGATTTTATTTTAAAAAATGTGTAATTTTAAGAAAACCGTTCTAATGATTTTATAATATCTGTTTTCATTAATTCATATTCAATTAAATCTTAATATTTCCAAATTTTATTTTAATATGTTAAAAACATCACATTATCAAACTATTAACTTACTTCGTCAATACAATGGCTAACAACATTCTACTTCAAGAGCAAGTTCGTGCGATCTATAAAGTCATCATTCCATAAAAAGGAGTTTAACTTTATACAGGTCTTTCGGTTTCGGTCGGAATCAACGTTGAAAAGCACTCTAATTTTATTATTTTTTTTATACATTTTAAGAGAATCAATCGAACACCCGTTCGATATATCTACATCCACCCGTTAAGAAACTAGCGAAAACCGAGTTAATTCTTTGAGTCAAGTCAATTAGTTGGTGGAAACTCTACAAAAATGTTTGATGGTGGAAACCAAAACAAAATAAACAATCTTAAGACCTGTATAGTAGGCTGTCCCGTCAATTTTTTTTTTTTAGAGTATCTTAAAAAAAGATCCCGCAAAAGTTGCGTTTTGAATACCGGGACAAAAAAAATCGGATGGTACTTTTGGGCCTCTACCTCCCGCTGAAGTCTTTAAAAAAACATTTTTTTCCCTATTTTTTTTTTTTTTTTTTAGAGAATCTTAACGAAAGACCCCGCAAAAGTTGTGTATTGAGTAGCGTATTACGGAAAAAAAAAAACTAAATCGAATGGTACTTTTGGGCCTCTACCACCCGCTTAAATTATTAAAAGAAAGCTATTTTTTTTTTTTTAAGACTTTATTATGTTCTTTGAAGATTTTAACTTTAATTATTTTTATATAGTTATGTATCTTTTGATCGCTGATATTAAAAAATATACGTAGATATTTTATCAAAAATTTGTTTAGGTACCTACTTGACTAGGTATCTTATCATTTTCGTTTCTTAGGAATCGTTGAAAAGCTGTTTTATTTTTTTAAATTGCTAACATTCCATAGCATAAAGAAGTAAAAGAGCAAATAGTGAATGACGCAAAGTTTTTTAAAAGTATAAAAGATTCATTCCGTTCACAAGAACATAATTTTTCGATGTGTTTTTCTATTAAGTATGTTCGAAAGATTCAAATATACGAGATCGTACTGTTCTATTTAACACATGACATCTGTACGAAAATGCGCATTCTATGACAGCAGCTAGAAATCCCCCACCAGTCTGACAGCTACTACTGAAACAGTCAAATATCGCTAAAGACTATTTTTGCTACCATACCAAATGCCAATTAAATATATCAATTATCAAGAAACCCAGCAATTATTGTTGTTGCAACTCTGATAAGTTTTGTTTTGTGCTAAGTTGTGTTTTTTCTCTGAAAAATATTTAAAACTTAAAATCAAAATGAGTTCTGGACCTCGTCGACAAGAAACAATGTGTCCCTTTTTCGCTTCCTATAGTGAACTCAAGAAAAATAAATTACCGACAATAAAAGCGTAATCAAATATGTACTTTTTATACAAAGTGTTCTCAAAATTAAGTACAATGGCAGAAATCCATCTAATTCTGAAATTTTTTCTGAGTGCAGAAATCAAAAACATATGTTAGAACGCGTGTTTTTGTTTTTTAGTTTCTTTTAAGAACTTTAAACGTGTCGGCAGAGCCCCAAAGTTATATCCAAATTGAAAAGTAAGTAATCTACTCAATCATACAACGACGGGGCAGCCTATTGTATAGGTATTTTATTTGATTTTACTTGAACACGTTTAATGTTAAATCACAAAGAAGGAATTTATATTTATTATTTAAAATACAATCAAAATACACAACGGATGTAGGTAATCCAAAAATCAAGTTCTATCAAAAAATTGCCAGTAAGTCTTAAATTTATAGCAAAAGCTTTGTTATTTCTTTGTATTTATGCTTAAATACGATATGAGATTAACTTCAATTTTAAATACAATCTTTATATTTATGAACTTGTTTATGCTTATATTTTTAATTACATGCTAAAACCACCCCTATAAAGATTATAAAGCATTCTTATTTAAATAAATTAATTTAAATCTATCCGTAAATAGTAATAATTTGTTTAAAGTTATTATACCCACAAGTTAACAAAAGAAATCTAGCATTATCCTAATTTTGGTGTCGCTAATATAAATATCACACTTTATCTTTAAATCCTCTTAAATTTGAAACAGTTTCATGGCCTTATTGTACAATATCAAATCATAAGAGTAAGAGGCTTATATTTATTGATTGATATTCATTACAAAATTATACATCAAAATCCGCTAAAAAAACTGTTTTTCTTTAAATATCAATTTAAAGTTTTATTTTTGTTATTTTAAAATATTGCCAAGAAGTCACCCAAGTGTGTAAATATTGTAATAAAAACAACTCAATTTGATTTCATTAAGACTTAAAACTCGAGTCTTTAACCATGAAATATCAATTTGGGGTCATAATCCACTTAAAAAGAATAAATTGAAACTGTAAAAAAGAAGCAGCTTAATTTCATTATGTGAATGGTGTGGTCCTCTCTTATATGTCATTATACCAGATCAAGTTCAGCGCAAAATAAGTTATTGTATTAGAATTTATTGAATTTTAATTGTTTTGCTTTTTAAATTTTTTTTAGACTATTATATGCCTCATATTAAGTATGAGTATAGGGGGTTTATTTTCTATACCCACGTATTGACTGAGTGGTGCTGGTGTTCTATAGAGAATTTTGTTCTGGATTAAGTGATTAAAGCGCTGGGAAATAAATCACATTGTTGACGTTTTATAGAAAACTAGTCTATTTTTTGTTGGATGATGCAGTTCTTGTAGCTGCATCACTTTGCAGCAGATATAAATCAAAATCATGAATAATAAATTTAATCAAAATAAAATTTATATAAATTTTACTCAAAAAATACATAAATAAGAAAACTTAAAGTTCTCTGTCAGAAGTGTCACTCAGTTTCACAATTAAGAGCACATTATTTTGAATTCTCTTTTTTTAATGGTGTTTTTCGTATATCTGTGAAAATGGCAATATTCAAGTGAAACAAAGATTAAGTATTTTTAAGATATGTATGACGTATGTATGTATATTCTTTTGGTTTTGAGATTTTGTATATACCTACCGTTGTTGTGTAACAATAAGACACTTGAAAGGTATCATGCTTTTTATTTTAAATTTGCAACTAGTCCAGGAAATTAAGAAATTCACTTGGAAAAACTTCTGACTAAGCTGAATTTTGTTGGAGAGCTTTATTTGTTTGTCCTTAACATTTCCTGAAAAGTATCCTAAATTTGGGGTGGAGCTAAAGTTGTAGGTGGGGGGGTAGAGAGGGAAAATGCATTTATTTCTAAATTAATCGAAAATTATAGGTTTTTGTTTTGAAAAAAGTTGCATGTACAGATTGTAGCTCATAAAAGTCTACACAAAAAGATAATAACACTATTTTTCGTGCAAGTGATATATTTGGAGAAAAACGGTCAAAAACATTTGGATGCAGTATATTAAGTCAACAAAATGTAATATTGGAGGATATTAATTATATTTTTGGATGGGTATTTTTTTGGGGTTATGTTAGGTAACATATTTCTTATTAAAGAACCAAGTTTTAACCCCTTACTGCATGATTTTTTTTTCTTCATGAAAAAAATGTATGTGATAGTTAATTCTTAATAAAAGGACACGCGTTTCAGGAATTTTTATTTTATTTGATAAAAATTGGGAAAATCGAATTTTTCCGGTTTGGATCATATATGGCACACTGAGCAGAAAAGGAACAAAAATTATCTTTACAAAATATGTAAATCAATTATTTATTGCAATTTGTATATAGTGTGGAATAACATGAAACAATTTTTTTTTTCGTTGAGGCATAAGTTTACTTTGCATTTTCGGCACTCCACAAAAGATCTACCACCGCATTCTTGGGCATAACACCGCTGTCTAGTAGTCCAAACAGGTAAGTGATCTATCTGATCCAAGCGTTCGTCCTGGGATGGCTTACTAGCAGCAGGTCCTTTCAACTTCTTAGATTGAATAATATTTTCTGACATTAGAACGTCTTACTCGTTTGTTGACGGTACTGGCATAGCATAAATCTTTAGCTACCGTGCATTTGAAGTCTGCTAAAGGCATCCACGGCTCGGATCTGTCGAGCGTTTGGCTATTACAGCAGCCACGCGTTCACTGTTACCATATCGATCATGTGAAAGGAAATTCGGTGGAAGAATTTTTTGGATCTAATTTGTATCCTGTAGAATCCAAGAAGCGCATCCAACAGATCGACTCCACCTATATGCCGATTGTACATCATCACTGCCTTTGGACATGGTATATCTTGGTAGGCCCTTTCTTTTTTATTGTATCGTCGAACTTTAGAAGATGGTTTGCTGTATGATGGTTATCATACCAGGTTACTACAGAGACGTCAATTTCCTCTACAGTCGCTAGTTTTTCAACGGTTGCACTTCCTCCATCTTCAAGTCTTTTTCTGCTGGAACCTTATACGACGGAATGCGATTACCTTTTATTGTGCCTAACGGGAAGATCACCTAGATGTGTACCAGTTATCGAAGAATAATTTATAGTTGACGCCTTTAGGAATGTTTCTTGCAAGTCGAACAACATCGTTACTATAGAAGTATTAATTTTTGGAAATTTGCTGACTGACTGTACAGGTCCTTGGGATCAAGTATAAATTTCAAAGTCATAGCTGAACCCAGCGCTACCACTAAGCACAAAATTCTTAGACTGCTTTCACCCAAGGAAACTGAGTTGCCGGCAACTGGGAGTTTGTAGGCGAAAAGGGCGTAAGGGAAAGAAAAAAAAATCTCCCCTCTCACCCTTCTCGCCTACAAACTAGTTTCTGGCAACTCAGTTTCCTTGTGTGAAAGCGGTCTTATATCCCCATTTGTGTAAATAGGGGGTGTTTCCAGCACTTTGTTTTTGTACCACACGAAAATATATAACAGATACGAGGGTATGTCCAGAAAAAAAATCAAAAGTTTGTACCCTTGTTGCATGGTTTGCCATATATGATCCATTCCGTTTTTTCATCACAAAAGTACTATTACATCACCAAACTGAAAAATAATACTTACATTATTTTCTTTACGGGTATATTTTTTTTTGCGAGCACCAACTTAAAGTTTTGTATTTTTTATAGAATTTTGAAATTCTCAAACGCGCTCATACCCAACTGAAACCTGTTTGACAAGTTTGACTAAAGAATTAATTGCCAGAACTCACTTATAGATGATGCTTATTAATACAATTTCAAACGTATATTATATTAATTTCGTACCGCATGCAAAAAACAATAAAATTTATTAAAAATTCAAAAATATTTAGACTAATATGATTTGGCTCATATACATATGAGCCACCATGCGGAAAAGGGTTAAGAGTGGTACCTGAAGGGAAATGCCGCCATCTTGAAAAATTTAATTTCATTTATTTTGCTTAAAACTCCCAAGAAATTTATTTTTGCATTAAATGATCTATAGCCCAGCAATTTTGTGCAAAAATCCTAAATGTTGGTAATAGGTATAGAATTTTGATGGGTTGTAGAGCTATTTAAAAGGAGTATTTGAGGAATTATCCTGGCCTCTACCTGTTGAGCAATCCGCGTAATCACCGTTTGAAAAAAAAATGGTGATGACAAAAAAAAAAAAATATAACGGTACATTCCACAAACTTCTAAAATATCTCAAAAAATACATAATTAAATTTTTTATCATGGTACATTTTTTTTTTATATCTAAAATCCAAAACTTAGTAAAAATTTCATTCAAAGTTGAAAAATTGAAATTCTCTCAACTTTTTTTGGGGTTTTTTCCGTTAAAGTGCAATTTTTAACAAATATCAATAAAAACTAAAAATACAGTTTTGTTAACCAATTAATTTTGCGTCGTTTGATATATGTTACAAGCTTGTGTTATGTACCCTTCTATAAAAAAAAAAACATTTTATTTAAAGACAAATCACGAAAACAAATAAGGTATAAATTAAAAAAAAAATATAACGGTACATTAAGGAAAATTTTTAAATAACTCAAACGATGCAGAATTCAATTTAGAATGAGAAAGTGTACATTTTATTTTATTATGTACCATTAAGTCTGTCAATTTTTTATAAAAACTTAAAAAAGTGAACATTTTAAACAATTTTTTACAGTATTTACTGTTAAAACGGAATTGTAAACAAAATATATCAAAATAAAATAAAACACTTTTTTCACTGTTAAATTCAACATTGTTTGAGATATTTTTGAGATATTTCTTATAGATTTATTTTAAATAATTTTAATAAAATGGATAAGGAACCATGAATAAAAACTTGAATGTTTCAAATGATAATAAAAAAAAATATAACGGTACATTTAAGACAGCTGAAAAAAATTCAAATGATGCAAAATTTACTAAAGCATAAAACTGTGTAAATTTTTTTGTATATTACGACGTTGAAAAATATTAAAAAATTTTAGTAAACGTTGAAAAAGTGGAAATGTAAACTGAATTTTTGCAGTTTTTTTTTTGCAGCGGAAAACTAACCAAATTTTTTAGCTGTGTAAAGTGGGAACCCCGAAGTAAAAATTTTTGGGTGGGGTTTATCAGAATCGTTTGTCCATCCTTTGTCCACGTTTGTCCAACCAAAAAAATTGTTTGTTCACCCTCAGGAAAAAAGTTATTAAGCTTTTCTTTTGTATAGCAACTCCCCAAAATCAAAAAAATGCATCTACCGCCCCCAATATATGACTTAGGAAGATGACACTAAGTGCATTCGTTTATCCACCGGCTGTTTAAGATTATCCATACAAAATAATCGTTTTTCCACCATTAGATCAAAAGTTATTCAACATTTCTTTTTTATAGCAAGCCCCCCAAAGTCAAAAAGCTTGACTAACACGAACACCCCAAATGATAACTTACGCGAATGAAACTAAGTGCATTCGTTTTTCCACCGGCTGTTTAAGATTATCCATAAAAAAATCATTTTCCACCAATACTTCACTCAGCTAAATTTATTTGGTTAAACTTATCCAAACGTTTTTGTGACTTTCAGAACTAGGCGTGTTCGGAAAAATGATATGTATGATATCTCTGAGAACTAAAAACAAGACCGTGTTCAATAACTATAGCATCGCGATAAGTTGGCGATAAAATTTGTAAATTAAAACGTAGATTGTACAAGAAAAAATTATTAGGACGTCTACATTATAATCATGTTCAAAAGGGTAGTTATGTGCATTCAAGAGGACACAAGCGTCCACAGGTTTTTCTCAAAACCCACCTCTGTCTACCAACTCCTACTCTCACCTCCACGTGGTGAACATCGGGTGTCTAGTACCTCAGCTGGAGACGGGGTTTTGGGGGGGAAGAGTGTTCCCACTAAGGCACTTCTCCTTTCATCGAGGCGTCAGTGAACGAATTCTCTAGATGGAATCAACGGTGGCGTCTACAGTTCCAGTTAGGTTGAACTACTTAGTGAACACCTTATATGGGCTACTACGACATATTTGTAGCTCAGGCCTATAAGGAGCGGTTTATCCGGCTCCCTACCCTTGGAGTTATATGAAGGGTCTGGTCCTCCGGGTCGGGGGTTGTGCGTCGGGGTAACTTCCCTACCACGTAAAAAAAAGTTGTTCCGAAACAACAACAAGCCTCGGATATGGATGATTTTAAAGTTGACGATCCCAGCAAACGAAACAAGGACAATGAATTTCGGATCTGCACGTGGAACGTCCTGTCCTTATACAGAACACGTGCAGCCGAACAATTAGTGGAGAACCTGGACAACTAAAGGCTGACGTAACAGCCATCCAGGAAGTGCGATGGGATGGAGAGGGCGTACGGAGACTGAAAACGTGTGACATCTACTACGGCGGGTGCTTGAAGGAACAGGGTCAGCGGCTCTTTGGTTGTGGTTTTGTGATAAGGGGAAGACTTAGGCAAGAAGTCTTGGGCTTCCGAAGTGTAAGCGAGCGCCTGGTCACAATCCGCATCAAAGGCAAATTTAAGAACATTTCGCTGATTTGTGTTCACGCCCCCCATGAAAGGAGAGAAGACTCAACCAAAGAAGCATTCTACGATCTCTTGGAGACAACGTATGATATGTGCCCGAAGTACGACGTGAAGATCATTCTTGGTGACTTCAACGCAAGATTCGGAAAGGAGGGCATCTTTGGTTCGATAGTCGGAGGACACAGCCTACACGACGAAACTTCCGGCAACGGACACAGGCTGGCAGACTTTGCGGCGAGACGAAATGTCATCATCTCAAGCACCTACTTCCCACACCTCAATATACACAAGGGGACTTGGCGGTCGCGTGATCAAGTAACCGTCAACCAAATCGACCACGTTGCGATAGACGCGAGACATGCTTCCAGTATCTTGGACGTCCGAACGTTTCGAGGGGCCAACATTGACTCGGATCACTACCTGGTGGTAGCTAGACTACGTATGCGGATATCCATGACGCGACAACGCAGAGCAGATGCTGTGAAAAGATTCGATGTCGAGAAGCTTAAATCGCAAGAGACTGCCAGAACTTTTGCAGACCACATAACTCTTAATCTCTCAGGAGGTCCGCCACCAGCATCAAGTGCAGAGGACCAGTGGGAACACTGTCAACAAGCCATCAGAAGTGCCGCCTCTGATGTGCTGGTTTTCACTAGGCGAATACAACGAAACCCCTGGTTCGATGAAGAGTGCCGGCTAGCGCATGCAGCTAAGGACGAGGCCTACCAGGTAATGCTGCAGACTCGAACAAGAGCTGCTGAGAGAGACGCCCGGGAGCTCTACGGGCTGAAACTAAAAGAGGAACGCCGACTTCTCAGGAGGAAAAAGAGAGAGCACGAGAAGCGGGCGGTAGAGTCCATTGAGGGTTGTAGCGGTTGGGGAGATGTTCGAAAATTTTATCAGAGGGTGAAGCGATCCACCCAAGGATTCAAGGCTAGAACGGAAGCCTGCCGAGATGAGAGTGGGAATATGGTAGTAGACACACAGTCAGTGCTGAGGATCTGGAAAGAACACTTCTCTAGACTGCTTAATGGCGAAGACAGCCAAGATGCCGCTAATAGGCAGAACGCTCCATTCAACTTGGACGATGATGGCCAAGAGTTCCGTCCACCCGACCTAACCGAAGTTCGGCTGGCGATATCCAAACTTAAGTCGTACAAGGCTGCAGGTGCGGATGGCTTACAAGCCGAACTATTTAAATCAGCGGGAGATGAATTGGCTAGGAGCATACACCAGCTCATCTGCAAAATTTGGTCGGAGGAAAGTATGCCCGATGAATGGAACCTAGGTATAGTGTGCCCCATCCATAAAAAGGGAGATGTTCTGAAATGTACCAACTACAGAGGAATTAGTCTCCTAAACGTCGCTTATAAAATCTTGTCGGCCATCCTGTGTGACTGCTTAAAACCTTTTGTCAACGATCTGATCGGCCCCTATCAGTGCGGTCTTAGGCCAGGCAAGTCAACCGTCGATCAAATGTTCACACTCCGACAGATTTTAGAAAAATCCCGGGAATTCCAGATCGATACACACCACCATTTTATCGATTTTAAAGTCGCGTATGATAGCGTGAAAAGGGACGAATTATACAAAACCATGTCGAGTCTCGGCATCCCTGCCAAACTCGTCCACCTATGCAGGATGACGATGGAGAAATCTCGCTGCTCCGTCAAAATTGATAAGAAGACCACCGATTCCTTTGATGTTGAGAAAGGATTCAGGCAAGGCGACGCGTTATCATTCAACATCGTTCTTAAAGCCATTGTACGCAACGCACATGTCAACACCAGCTGTACAATCTATCAAAAGTCCGTTCAAATGCTTGCATATGCGAATGATATAGACATTGTCGGCAGAACGAAGCGAGCTGTGGCAGGGGCATTTGCGAGCATTGAATCGGAGGCGGCTAGAATGGGATTAGCGGTTGATGAGGAGATGGCGAAGATTATGCTGTCATCGAGAGAGGAATCTCAACATCGTCGACTCGGGCAAAATATCACGATGGACAGATATAACTTCGAAGTTGTCAAGGACTTTGTCTACCTGGGCTCCACTATTACATCGCAGAATGATATCAGTGCAGAGATCAAGCGAAAAATTACTCTTGCCAACCGCTGTTTCTTCGGTCTAAGAAGGCATTTAAGTATTAAGGCCCTCTCTCAGAGAACCAAGGAGACTTTATACAAAACCCTAATCATCCCGGTCCTGCTTTATGGGTCAGAAGCATGGACACTGAAAGATTCGGATAAAAATCTGCTAGGGTGCTTTGAGAGGAAGATTTTTCGTGTGATTTTCGGTCCGGTGTGTATCGAAGGAGTATGGAGGAGAAGATTCAACGACGAGCTATACGGGCTATACAGCGACGTTGACCTGGTCAAAAAGCTGAAAATACAGCGGCTGAGATGGCTGGGGCACGTGGAGCGTATGGACAGCAACGCACCTGCCCGACGAGTCTTCGAATCCAACCCCGATGGTGTACGCAGCAGAGGAAGAACCCGTAACAGGTGGTGCAATCAAGTGAATGACGACATCAAAGCACTCGGTGTGCGCAACTGGAAGCGGCTAGCTAGGGACAGAGCTGGCTGGAGGGGCTTGTTAGTTGAGGCCGAAGCCCATACTGGGCTGTGAGCGCCATCAAAAGTAAAGTAAGAAAGTAATGTATTTTAGTTTTTCCACTATTGTAAAAAGAGCAATTTACACAAGTGGTCATTTTTGAAAATCAGAGCTACGCAAACGTATGCGTGCACGCAAACGTATACGTGCACGCAAACGCATGCGTGCACGCAAACGTATACGTGCACGCAAACGTATGCGTGCACGCAAACGTGTGCGTGCACGCAAACGTATGCGTGCACGCAAACGTATGCGTGCACGCAAACGTATACGTGCACGCAAACGTATGCGTGCACGCAAACGTATGGGTGCACGCAAACGTATGCGTGCACGCAAACGTGTGCGTGCACGCAAACGTGCACGCAAACGTATGCGTGCACGCAGATGTATGCGTGCACGCAAACGTGTGCGTGCACGCAACCGTATACGTGCACGCAAACGTATGCGTGCACGCAAACGTATACGTGCACGCAAACGTATGCGTGCACGCAAACGTATGGGTGCACGCAAACGTATGCGTGCACGCAAACGTATACGTGCACGCAAACGTATGCGTGCACGCAAACGTATGCGTGCACGCAAACGTATGCATGCACGCAAACGTATACGTGCACGCAAACGTATGCGTGCACGCAAACGTATACGTGCACGCAAACGTATGCGTACACGCAAACGTATGCGTGCACGCAAACGTATACGTGCACGCAAACGTATGCGTGCACGCAAACGTATACGTGCACGCAAACGTATGCGTACACGCAAACGTATGCGTGCACGCAAACGTATACGTGCACGCAAACGTATGCGTGCACGCAAACGTAACGTTTGCGTGCACGCATACGTTTGCGTGCACGCATACGTTTGCGTGCACGTATACGTTTGCGTGCACGCATACGTTTGCGTGCACCCATACGTTTGCGTGCACGCATACGTTTGCGTGCACGTAAACGTTTGCGTGCACTCATACGTTTGCGTGCACGTATACGGTTGCGTGCACGCATACGTTTGCGTGCACCCATACGTTTGCGTGCACGCATACGTTTGCGTGCACGTATACGTTTGCGTGCACTCATACGTTTGCGTCCACGTATACGGTTGCGTGCACGCATACGTTTGCGTGCACGCATACGTTTGCGTGCACGTATACGTTTGCGTGCACGCATACGTTTGCGTGCACGCAAACGCAAACGTATACGTGCACGCAAACGTATACGTGCACGCAAACGTATGCGAGCACGCAAACGTATGCGTGCACGCAAACGTATACGTGCACGCAAACGTATGCGTGCACGCAAACGTATGCGTGCACGCAAACGTGTGCGTGCACGCAAACGTGTGCGTGCACGCAAACGTATACGTGCACGCAAACGTATGCGTGCACGCAAACGTATACGTGCACGCAAACGTATGCGTGCACGCAAACGTATGCGTGCACGCAAACGTATGCGTGCACGCAAACGTATACGTGCACGCAAACGTATGCGTGCACGCAAACGTATGGGTGCACGCAAACGTATGCGTGCACGCAAACGTGTGCGTGCACGCAAACGTATGCGTGCACGCAAACGTATACGTGCACGCAAACGTATGCGTGCACGAAAACGTATACGTGCACGCAAACGTATGCGTACACGCAAACGTATGCGTGCACGCAAACGTATGCGTGCACGCAAACGTATACGTGCAAGCAAACATATGCGTGCACGCAAACGTATGCGTGCACGCAAACGTGTGCGTGCACGCAAACGTATGCGTGCACGCAAACGTATACGTGCACGCAAACGTATGCGTGCACGCAAACGTATGCGTGCACGCAAACTTATACGTGCACGCAAACGTATGCGTGCACGCAAACGTATGCGTGCACGCAAACGTATACGTGTACGCAAACGTATGCGTGCATGCAAACTTGTGCGTGCACGCAAACGTATGCGTGCACGCAAACGTATGCGTGCACGCAAACGTATACGTGCACGCAAACGTATGCGTGCACGCAAACGTATACGTGCACGCAAACGTATGCGTGCACGCAAACGTATGCGTGCACGCAAACGTATGCGTGCACGCAAACGTATACGTGCACGCAAACGTATGCGTGCACGCAAACGTATGGGCGCACGCAAACGTATGCGTGCACGCAAACGTGAGCGTGCACGCAAACGTATGCGTGCACGCAAACGTATGCGTGCACGCAAACGTATACGTGCACGCAAACGTATGCGTGCACGCAAACGTATGCGTGCACGCAAACGTATACGTGTACGCAAACGTATGCGTGCATGCAAACGTGTGCGTGCACGCAAACGTACGCGTGCACGCAAACGTATGCGTGCACGCAAACGTATACGTGCACGCAAACGTATGCGTGCACGCAAACGTATGCGTGCACGCAAACGTATACGTGCACGCAAACGTATGCGTGCACGCAAACGTATACGTGCACGCAGACGTATGCGTGCACGCAAACGTATGCGTGCACGCAAACGTATGCGTGCACGCAAACGTATGCGTGCACGCAAACGTATACGTGCACGCAAACGTATGCGTGCACGCAAACGTATGGGTGCACGCAAACGTATGCGTGCACGCAAACGTATACGTGCACGCAAACGTATGCGTGCACGCAAACGTATGCGTGCACGCAAACGTATGCATGCACGCAAACGTATACGTGCACGCAAACGTATGCGTGCACGCAAACGTATACGTGCACGCAAACGTATGCGTACACGCAAACGTATGCGTGCACGCAAACGTATACGTGCACGCAAACGTATGCGTGCACGCAAACGTATACGTGCACGCAAACGTATGCGTACACGCAAACGTATGCGTGCACGCAAACGTATACGTGCACGCAAACGTATGCGTGCACATAAACGTAACGTTTGCGTGCACGCATACGTTTGCGTGCACGCATACGTTTGCGTGCACGTATACGTTTGCGTGCACGCATACGTTTGCGTGCACCCATACGTTTGCGTGCACGCATACGTTTGCGTGCACGTATACGTTTGCGTGCACTCATACGTTTGCGTGCACGTATACGGTTGCGTGCACGCATACGTTTGCGTGCACGCATACGTTTGCGTGCACGCATACGTTTGCGTGCACGTATACGTTTGCGTGCACGCATACGTTTGCGTGCACGCAAACGCAAACGTATACGTGCACGCAAACGTATACGTGCACGCAAACGTATGCGAGCACGCAAACGTATGCGTGCACGCAAACGTATACGTGCACGCAAACGTATGCGTGCACGCAAACGTATGCGTGCACGCAAACGTGTGCGTGCACGCAAACGTGTGCGTGCACGCAAACGTATACGTGCACGCAAACGTATGCGTGCACGCAACCGTATACGTGCACGCAAACGTATGCGTGCACGCAAACGTATGCGTGCACGCAAACGTATGCGTGCACGCAAACGTATACGTGCACGCAAACGTATGCGTGCACGCAAACGTATGGGTGCACGCAAACGTATGCGTGCACGCAAACGTGTGCGTGCACGCAAACGTATGCGTGCACGCAAACGTATACGTGCACGCAAACGTATGCGTGCACGAAAACGTATACGTGCACGCAAACGTATGCGTGCACGCAAACGTATGCGTGCACGCAAACTTATACGTGCACGCAAACGTGTGCGTGCACGCAAACGTATGCGTGCACGCAAACGTATACGTGCACGCAAACGTATGCGTGCACGCAAACGTATGCGTGCACGCAAACTTATACGTGCACGCAAACGTATGCGTGCACGCAAACGTATGCGTGCACGCAAACGTATACGTGTACGCAAACGTATGCGTGCATGCAAACTTGTGCGTGCACGCAAACGTATGCGTGCACGCAAACGTATGCGTGCACGCAAACGTATACGTGCACGCAAACGTATGCGTGCACGCAAACGTATACGTGCACGCAAACGTATGCGTGCACGCAAACGTATGCGTGCACGCAAACGTATGCGTGCACGCAAACGTATACGTGCACGCAAACGTATGCGTGCACGCAAACGTATGGGCGCACGCAAACGTATGCGTGCACGCAAACGTGAGCGTGCACGCAAACGTATGCGTGCACGCAAACGTATGCGTGCACGCAAACGTATACGTGCACGCAAACGTATGCGTGCACGCAAACGTATGCGTGCACGCAAACGTATACGTGTACGCAAACGTATGCGTGCATGCAAACGTGTGCGTGCACGCAAACGTACGCGTGCACGCAAACGTATGCGTGCACGCAAACGTATACGTGCACGCAAACGTATGCGTGCACGCAAACGTATGCGTGCACGCAAACGTATGCGTGCACGCAAACGTATACGTGCACGCAAACGTATGCGTGCACGCAAACGTATACGTGCACGCCGACGTATGCGTGCACGCAAACGTATGCGTGCACGCAAACGTATGCGTGCACGCAAACGTATGCGTGCACGCAAACGTATACGTGCACGCAAACGTATGCGTGCACGCAAACGTATGCGTGCACGCAAACGTATGCGTGCACGCAAACGTGTGCGTGCACGCAAACGTATACGTGCACGCAAACGTATGCGTGCACGCAAACGTATACGTGCACGCAAACGTATGCGTGCACGCAAACGTATGCGTGCACGCAAACGTATGCGTGCACGCAAACGTATGGGTGCACGCAAACGTATGCGTGCACGCAAACGTGTGCGTGCACGCAAACGTTTGCGTGCACGCAAACGTATACGTGCACGCAAACGTATGCGTGCACGAAAACGTATACGTGCACGCAAACGTATGCGTACACGCAAACGTATGCGTGCACGCAAACGTATACGTGCACGCAAACATATGCGTGCACGCAAACGTATGCGTGCACGCAAACGTGTGCGTGCACGCAAACGTATGCGTGCACGCAAACGTATACGTGCACGCAAACGTATGCGTGCACGCAAACGTATGCGTGCACGCAAACTTATACGTGCACGCAAACGTATGCGTGCACGCAAACGTATGCGTGCACGCAAACGTATACGTGCACGCAAACGTATGCGTGCACGCAAACGTATGGGTGCACGCAAACGTATGCGTGCACGCAAACGTGAGCGTGCACGCAAACGTATGCGTGCACGCAAACGTATGCGTGCAGGCAAACGTATACGTGCACGCAAACGTATGCCTGCACGCAAACGTATGCGTGCACGCAAACGTATACGTGTACGCAAACGTATACGTGTGCGTGCACGCAAACGTATGCGTGCACGCAAACGTATGCGTGCACGCAAACGTATACGTGCACGCAAACGTATGCGTGCACGCAAACGTATGCGTGCACGCAAACGTATGCGTGCACGCAAACGTATGCGTGCACGCAAACGTATGCGTGCACGCAAACGTATACGTGCACGCAAACGTATGCGTGCACGCAAACGTATACGTGCACGCAAACGTATGCGTGCACGCAAACGTATGCGTGCACGCAAACGTATACGTGCACGCAAACGTATGCGTGCACGCAAACGTATGCGTGCACGAAAACGTATGGGTGCACGCAAACATATGCGCGCACGCAAACGTGTGCGTGCACGCAAACGTATGCGTGCACGCAAACGTATACGTGCACGCAAACGTATGCGTGCACGCAAACGTATGCGTGCACGCAAACGTTTACGTGCACGCAAACGTATGCGTGCACGCAAACGTATACGTGCACGCAAACGTATGCGTACACGCAAACGTATGCGTGCACGCAAACGTATGCGTGCACGCAAACGTATACGTGCACGCAAACGTATGCGTGCACGCAAACGTATGCGTGCACGCAAACGTATGCGTGCACGCAAACGTATACGTGCATGCAAACGTATGCGTGCACGCAAACGTATACGTGCACGCAAACGTATGCGTGCACGCAAACGTATACGTGCACGCAAACGTATGCGTGCACGCAAACGTATGCGTGCACGCAAACGTATGCGTGCACGCAAACGTATACGTGCACGCAAACGTATGCGTGCACGCAAACGTATGGGTGCACGCAAACGTATGCGTGCACGCAAACGTGTGCGTGCACGCAAACGTATGCGTGCACGCAAGCGTATGCGTGCACGCAAACGTATACGTGCACGCAAACGTATGCGTGCACGCAAACGTATACGTGCACGCAAACGTATGCGTGCACGCAAACGTATGCGTGCACGCAAACGTATACGTGTACGCAAACGTATGCGTGCATGCTAACGTGTGCGTGCACGCAAACGTATGCGTGCATGCAAACGTGTGCGTGCACGCAAACGTATACGTGCACGCAAACGTATGCGTGCATGCAAACGTATGCGTGCACGCAAACGTATACGTGTACGCAAACGTATGCGTGCATGCAAACGTGTGCGTGCACGCAAACGTATGCGTGCACGCAAACGTTTACGTGCACGCAAACGTATGCGTGCACGCAAACGTATACGTGTACGCAAACGTATGCGTGCATGCAAACGTGTGCGTGCACGCAAACGTATGCGTGCACGCAAACGTATGCGTGCACGCAAACGTATACGTGCACGCAAACGTATGCGTGCACGCAAACGTATACGTGCACGCAAACGTATGCGTGCACGCAAACGTATGCTTGCACGCAAACGTGTGCGTGCACGCAAACGTATGCGTGCACGCAAACGTATGCGTGCACGCAAACGTATGCGTGCACGCAAACGTATACGTGCACGCAAACGTATGCGTGCACGCAAACGTATGCGTGCACGCAAACGTATGCGTGCACGCAAACGTATACGTGCACGCAAACGTATGCGTGCACGCAAACGTATACGTGCACGCAAACGTATGCGTACACGCAAACGTATGCGTGCACGCAAACGTATGCGTGCACGCAAACGTAATGCGTGCACGCAAACGTATACGTTTACGCAAACGTATGCGTGCACGCAAACGTATGCGTGCACGCAAACGTATACGTGCACGCAAACGTATGCGTGCACGCAAACGTATGCGTGCACGCAAACGTATACGTGTACGCAAACGTATGCGTGCATGCAAACGTGTGCGTGCACGCAAACGTATGCGTGCACGCAAACGTATGCGTGCACGCAAACGTATACGTGCACGCAAACGTATGCGTGCACGAAAACGTATACGTGCACGCAAACGTATGCGTGCACGCAAACGTATACGTGTACGCAAACGTATACGTGCATGCAAACGTGTGCGTGCACGCAAACGTATGCGTGCACGCAAACGTATGCGTGCACGCAAACGTATGCGTGCACGCAAACGTATACGTGCACGCAAACGTATACGTGCACGCAAACGTATGCGTGCACGCAAACGTATGCGTGCACGCAAACGTATACGTGCACGCAAACGTATGCGTGCACGCAAACGTATGGGTGCACGCAAACGTATGCGTGCACGCAAACGTGTGCGTGCACGCAAACGTATGCGTGCACGCATACGTTTGCGGGCACGCATACGTTTGCGTGCACGTATACGTTTGCGTGCACGCATACGTTTGCGTGCACGTATACGTTTGCGTGCACGCATACGTTTGCGTGCACGCATACGTTTGCGTGCACGTATACGTTTGCGTGCACGCATACGTTTGCGTGCACGCACTCGTTTGCGTGCACGCATACGTTTGCGTGCACCCATACGTTTGCGTGCACGCATACGTTTGCGTGCACGTATACGTTTGCGTGCACGCATACGTTTGCGTGCACGCATACGTTTGCGTGCACGCATACGTTTGCGTGCACGCATACGTTTGCGTGCACGCACACGTTTGCATGCACGCATACGTTTGCGTACACGTATACGTTTGCGTGCACGCATACGTTTGCGTGCACGCACACGTTTGCGTGCACGCATACGTTTGCGTGCACGTTTTCATTATTTTTTTCAATGCAATTTTTTAAAAAAGCTAATTACTTACTGATTTTGACATTTCGACACTTGTCAAATTTCTCGGTTTCTATTGGTACTACAGCGCTGGCCGAAACACAAGGTAATACCACCCTCCTAAATCGATTGGCATCCTCAGATTTTGACGTTTCGACATTTGTCAAATTTCTCGGTTTCTGTTGGTGCTAGAGCGCTGGCCGAAACACTAGGTAATACTACCCTCCTAAAACGATTGGCATACACAGATTTTGACATTTCGACACTTCTCAAATTTCTCGGTTTCTGTTGGTTCTAGGGAATTGGCCGAAACACTAGGTAATACCACTCTCCTAAATCAATTGGCATATTCAGATTTTGACATTTCGACACTTGTCAAATTTCTCGGTTTCTGTTGGTGCTTGAGCGCTGGCCGAAACACTAGGTAATACTACCCTCCTAAAACGATTGGCATACACAGATTTTGACATTTCGACACTTGTCAAATTTCTCGGTTTCTATTGGTACTAGAGCGCTGGCCGAAACACAAGGTAATACCACCCTCCTAAATCGATTGGCACCCTCAGATTTTGACGTTTCGACATTTGTCAAATTTCTCGGTTTCTGTTGGTGCTAAAACGATTGGCATACACAGATTTTGACATTTCGACACTTGTCAAATTTCTCGGTTTCTGTTGGTTCTAGAGCGCTGGCCGAAACACTAGGTAATACCACCCTCCTAAATCAATTGGTATCCTCAGATTTTGACATTTCGACCCTTGTCAAATTTCAAAGTGAAATTACTCCGTTTCTGTTGGTGCTAAAGCACTGGTCGAGACACTAGGTAATACCACCCTCCTAAATAGATTGGCGCCCTCAGATTTTGACATCTCGACACCCGACCAGAAACCCACAGAGCTTTAATATATTTTTACAGCGTTCGTTAAAACGTAAAATTTGTCACATATTAGGTGACTCACCCTGTATAATTTGCTTATATTCGCTTCTTTTCGCGCCAACGCTTAAGTGCATCTACCACAATTCTACTTTTACATTTACTGATTTACTGAAATATGTAAAAAAAATATTTCATTTAAATCCATGGGTAATTCAAGTTCTTAACAAACCCCTTCCTTCTACGCACATGAAATCATTTTGACGGCGACATTCATCCATTTAAAAAAAACAACAACAACAATACAGGTTTGTTAATATTCTTGTCTGCTAAATAAAGCAAATAAGTTTCCATAATATTTTCGATTTACAAACTCGCATATTTTATTATTCTATTTGCGGGGTTCGAATCCTGCTGGTGCCAAATGTTTTTTTTTTTATCAATGAAGTTAAAACGTGAAGCATACGCAAAGCATCAACCCATTAAAATTTGAACTTTCCACTCGTATATAACAAGGTGGCCTAGTGGAAGTGTGCTCGGACAGTTGATCAGAAGGACGTGAGTTCAAACCCCGGAAAAATCATGTAAGTAAAAATTTAAGTTTTTTCAATTTAATTAAATTCTATACATTTCAGATAAACAAACATACTGTGCAAAATTATGTAACAATAAAAAATAAAATGAAAATAAGCTAGACAAATTTTTATTTTTCCAACTGTATTGAGAGGCTTTTATTAAGTCTTACACAGAAGAACTTATTAGGCCTTTTTAAGACCTTATTATACAAGTTATTTGTTTTCAAAGTAACTGCAGGTGAAAGTCATTTTAAGACCTTATTATACAGATTATTGTTTTCAGTATCTTGTTTCACTTGTGGAATTTGTGACCTTTAAATCTTCTTAGTGATAGTAGCTGAATGGGCTTCAGGTCAATTGAAACAAATTAATTATTTCACAACGTTTCGTCCATGAATATGGACATCATCAGGTGCGAGCAATGATGGTTTCTATATTTGCGTATTTTTAAATGATTAATATGTTACAAAATCAGTTTTACACATTGAAACATTACAAACTTACAATTATTACATTTATATTGCACTTAAACACGAACAGAGATGTTCCCAGTAGCAAGTTTAACTGACAAGTAACTATCTGTAAATATTTGTCTTATCTTCATATTATATAAAAAAGAAAACATTTTGATCATCTGCTACATATATCAGAGCTTTTTTCCTCCCCTCTTCACCAGCAGGTACTTGTAGTGTGGACTTACGTTGTCCATGTCTGTACGTCTGTTCATTGTTTTATCATGGTTGATTATATGAAGAGTCTCTATCATCATTCTTTTGTTTAGGTGCTCTTCCCGTTGTAATATTTGAACATCATCAAAGTTCGGAGAGTGACCAAGTGAGATGCAATGCGAGGCCAGTGCTGTCTTCTGATGCGCACTACTTTTTATGTCGGATTTATGTCCCGAAAGTCTATTTTTTAGTTTTTGTTTTGTTGTTCCTATGTAAATCTGGTTACATATTTCGTCTGATTTTCCACGGCAATTTATTTTGTAGACCAAGTCTGAGTGTTCCAGTTTGTCGGTTTTGGTTTTAAGCTTTGTGTAAAGTTGTGAGGCTGTGTTTGTTGATTTCATGGCTATTTTGTATTTTTCCATATCTAAAAAGTTTGCATCTTTAAACCGGTCCGCTATTTCTTTTACGTAAGTGAAGGATTTGTAGATTGTATTTTCATTTTGTTTTTTTATTTCAACTCTTTGGATGTTTCTGTTTTTATACTGTGTTATTAACGTTTTAATTATTGGTATGGGAAAGGCATTTTTTTGCAGTATTTCTTTTATTTTGATTTTGTTGCTTTTGTGGAACTCAGTGTCGCTAATCGAAAGGACTCTTTTTATCAGGTTGTTTGCTGTGTTGAAGACGATTTGTTTTGGGTGTTGGGAGAAGAAGTTTAGAAGTCTACCGGATGAGGTGGGCTTTTGGAACCAATCCATTTTCAGCTGTCCTTCTTGACGGATGACAACTGTATCCAAGTAAGACAACCTGTTGTTGGCTTCAACCTCAACTGTTAATTGTAATTTCCTATGGAAACTGTTGAGAGTTGTAAGGATTACTTCAATATCGTCTGCTTTAACAATAGCGAATATGTCATCAACATACTTTGTCAAAAGTTTTGGTTTATTTGTCAATTTCGCCAGGCAGTTTTCTAAGAGTTCCTCCAGTATGATATCCGCTATTATGGGTGAAGCTGGGTTTCCCATAGGCATCCCATCTCTTTGCTGGTAAGTCTTGTCACCATGGACCAAATAATTATTATCAATGATACAGAACCGTACAAGTTCAAGGAATTTTGTTTTTTTGATAAGTGTATGTTCCTTTATTTTTTCCCAGTTTTTGCCTATCAATTCTAGTGCCATTTTTAGTGGAATGTTTGTAAAAAGAGATATTACATCGAAAGACACTAAAATACTTTCCTTGTGGATTTTTGGGAGACCGTAAAGTCTGGGGGCAACAGAGTTATAAGTTGTCATAATTTGTTTTTGACGCTGGTCAATTATTTTGTTTTCAAACAAATACTTAATAAAATTGTTATTTGTATCTTGTAATTTGCTGGTGGGGTCGGACCGTATAGGCCAATATACATTTCGATCTTCCATCATTGTTTTCATCTTTATGTCGTAGTCATGTTTGTATATTGCTACCGTAACATTGCCTTTGTCCGCTGATACAATGAATATTTCTTTATGTTTTTTAAGAAATTGTTTTGTTTCGGTGAAAAGGTTGGTAATGTATTTGTTGAAGTCGGAAAATTTCCTTTTTTCCATGCAATTATCTAACATGTTTGCAAATATTCCACGTGCCTTTTCTCGTTCATCGTTGTCGGTAATGGTTTGGATACAATCCTCACCGTCTGCGATAATTTTGAAAAGGGAGTTAGAAGTTGACTGAATTGTACTAGGAAAAGCGTACTTTGGACCGAGCGAAAGTAAGTATTTGATATCGTCTGGTATGGGAACACTGGTTTTATTGACAAACCAATTTTTATTTAGATGCATGCCATATTTCTCTTTTATTCTCTCTTTTAACACCGCTAGTTTTTTGTCGTGTGTTTGTTTTAGTTTTTCTTTTCTATTGACGATATGTTTTTGTTCGTGGTAAAGAAAGCTAGAGTGTTCTTGGTCAGTCATTGTCGATGCTATATAACTTTCTATATCTGTTATTATTTTTACTGAGGAGGTTAGGTTTCGGTGTTTTGCGGAAATAAATAGATTCAGGATTTTGCAGTGGAAATTGTACTTTGTTTTTTGAAAAGATACTAATAAAGAATGATTTTTACCAATATCCTGTTGAAATAAATCTTCTAAGTGTGCTGTTGTGTTTGTGATGAAGTTTGGTGTCAGTCCAAGTTTTCTGCATTTTAGAAGAAAAATGTTGCTTGCTGTTGTTTTCACTCTCTTCGTGCTCAGTTTTCTGTATTGTTTTAATAACTTACGCCAATATGATTTGCATAAGACCTGTTATGGTTACTATACAAGCCAGGAAATAGCTTGTATTGAACCTACTACAAGCTAAATTGTTAGTTGGGGTATACGTGCACGCAAACGTATACGTACACGCAAACATATGCGTGCACGCAAACGTATGCGTGCACGCAAACGTATGCGTGCACGTATACGTATGCATGCACGCATACGTTTGCGTGCACGCATACGTTTGCGTGCACGTATACGATTGCGTGCACGCACACGTTTACGTGCACGTATACGTTTGCGTGCACGCACACGTTTACGTGCACGCATACGTTTGCGTGCACGCATACGTTTGCGTGCACGCATATGTTTGCGTGCACGTATACGTTTGCGTGCACGCACACGTTTGCGTGCACGCACACGTTTGCGTGCACGCATACGTTTGGGTGCACGCACACGTTTGCTTGCACGCATACGTTTGCGTGCACGCATACGTTTGCGTGCACTCATACGTTTGCGCAAATATATGCACGCATACGTTTGGGTGCACGCACACGTTTGCGTGCACGCATACGTTTGCGTGCACGCATACGTTTGCGTGCACGCATACGTTTGCGTGCACGCACACGATTGCGTACACGCATAAATAATACCAATTTAAAAAAAAAACTTAAAAGTACGCAATGGAAAACATTGAAAGCGGTACTGATGTTTGTTTTTACTCAAGAAGAAGTAAGGTTAAGCTTTTTTTTTTTCAATTGCTTCAAAAATTATTTCGTTTTAAATATTGTTCAAAATGGGAATTCACTTTAATTTCATAAAATATTCACAGACGAAATTCGTACTCCATTGAGTGTTCAATGCAAGTGATAGATTCAAATAACCTCAATGAATTCATGAATTATGTAACTCTTAAAAGTTTACGTGAAAGATACAAATTTAATTTAAACTTTATTTTTACCGCGAAACTTTCTACCAAAAGTACAGATTTAGTATTTGAACATTTAATAAAGCAATTTTTAAAAATTAATGAATACATTTTTCTCAAAATAAATTTGTCTTTTATCAGTTATTTTTACAAATTCAATGCAATTTGAATATTTTTAGTTAATTTAAAAAAAATTTATTGAATTATGCTATAGTTCATTATGCCCCAACTGAAATCCTGGATCTAAGTTTGCCACCCAACCCGTTGGAGGGTTTCCGCTATGTCAAAAAATTGTGGCATGTGAAGAATTTTTCATATAAAGTCATATTTTTATTTTTGTGCTACAAAAACAAGTACAAAAATTACCGTATTTCTAGGTTAATTTTCAAGCAATTTTGATACCATTTTGGAAATATGTACCTACTTCAGGAGAGTACTTACTAACAATATTGAATTCGAAAACTTTTACTATAAATCAACCATAAGCAGCGTCCAAACTATATTATTGATTTGTGTATATCAACAGTGCTGATAAACAAGATTGAGTAAATGCGGACGTGTAAATCAACAGAGTTGATGAACTTTTGTTGATTCAAATGGATAGAAATCAACAACGTTGAGTCGACTGAACAATCATTTTTAAACCTGGACGTGTTCATCAACACAGCTGTCACTTTTATTGCGGTTGTGGTTGTTGTGTATTGTGTCTGTGTTTTGATCTTTTTATTTAAATATAAATACCTATCTACTATTTCGTTTGTGATTATTTTGCTTGGTGTGATGAACTGGACAGCTGATAAAGCATTTAGGCCTATTCTGCCATATCTGTTATTTTGCTATGAATTTTCTGTTATGATGCATAACAGAGCTCCACCATAAAATATTATTATAATTCGTATTCAGGAATTCGATCTTTTATAAAAGTCTGTTATGGAACTTCGAAAAAGAAACATTTATACGAACAGACCCTAAATTTGCTATCAGCTGTAGTAAATAAAAAAAAAATCGACACTGACGAGTGACCAAAATAAAATTAACCCGTGGAATGTTAGTGTTTTGTTTCGCGTAGATAAATTATTGTTCTATTTTATTTGTCTATAACAGTTCGTGAGTAGTAGCCCGTAGCGTAATGGTTAGTGCGTTCGACTGTCACGCTGGAGGTCTGGGATCGCTTCCCAGCCTCGTCCACCTAAAATCTAAAAAGTTTTTTTTCAGGGCTACTGCCTCTTGCGAGGAATTGAAAAATCCTCCAAGAGTATCATTTGTCACGAATAAGTGCTTCTCGTCTAGCCGTTCGGATTCGGCATAAAATTGTAGGTCCCTTCCATTGCTGTCGAAAGGCGCACACAGGAATGGTTGCGAGTTGTTAGTCACTAGGCCCTGGTTCTTCATGAGCCGTTGTGCCACCCGATTTGTTTTTTTTTTTTTATAACAGTTCGTGAATTTAATATATCAAATTTAAAAAGTTATACGAAACACACCGGCAAGATATAGCGACTACTTTTTTTACGTTTCATCCATCAACTGTGTTCTGTGCTTTCGTGTATGAAAATAATTGAGTTTGAAATCACTTGTTTGTGTTTGTAATTATGAATTTTAATATTATTTTGTTATATCTGTCTCCTTTTAAGAACAATTCATTAAAGAAATAAAAGTTTATACTTCATGTATTGAAATCTTTTATGATAAAATTCAAACAAATCTGTCTTTTATTCTGTTATGGTTTATAACAGATTTCATAACAGAATTCGAACTGCAGAATACCAATTAATAAAAGAATAAAAGATTTTTGACAGTTCGAAAATATGTATGGAAATTGATAAAAGAATAACAGAACAAAAGATTACGCCGAATAGCCCTAATTACATTTAAAAGAATGGCTTCAATACATTCATTTCACACACAACCAGTTAAAATTTAGTGACTTTTAGTACAAACTTGGCATTGCAATCTAAACAAATAAATAACTTTACTCGCACATGTGCAAAAACACTGTCCTCAACACATTCTTTAGACCGACTGTTCGTCACAGGTTTTTTATCAACAATTTAGACTCGACTCCACTCCTGAAGTGGAATCGAGTTGGTTGAAGCTCATTTCAACTAAACGCAGGTATACAGAGGGGCCAAGCGAGCTTGAAGCTCACTCGAATACCTCATGTAAATGGGGTAACTTATGAATTGATTTGTGTTGTATGTACTTTTTTTCTTACTCCAACAAAACATGGGCGAACCCAAAACCTCCTTGGACGACGACAGACGTCGTTGATTTTGTACCAAGTGTGGTTCGATAATTATTGCAGCAGCAGAAAGGAAAATTTGTATTGGCTAGGTACACAATTTAAATATTTTGTTTTGTTTATTCTTACAAAGAAAATCTATAAGTAATTCAATTACAAATAGAATTTATAACCCTATCAATTTCCATTCAATTTTAATGTCAGATTTTTTAAAACAGTAATGACACATGACATTGACAGTATACACTTTAACACGTACACACTAAATAGAAATGAGTGGTTAGGTTAAAATGTTGAGTGTGTTGATCGACAATGCAAATAAATAATGTTGATCGGCATAATGTGGAAGCTGCTATATATTTTTATAATAAAAAAATCTTATCAGAATGGTGGTAATTTATCGAATACTTTTGAATTTTTTGCACTTTCCCATGAGGCAATAACAACAAAATAATTGTAGGTATCTAATCATAAACGTAATAATAATGTTGAAGTTTTGAATGATGTTATGTCCTTCATGTTAAGCGAAATTATAAGAACTTACGACAGTAGCAAGTTTGTATAATCCAGTCGTGCATTTTATTTTCAATAAAAAAGAAATGAAAAGACTGTTTTTTTTTAAATAAATTAAAAACACTATTTTATCTAAGATATTAACAAAAATAATCTTTTATTTATTAATTAAAAAAAATACGTTAAAAATCTCCACTATTAAATAAAAAAAAACAATGGATTAAATCAAAGATATAGCACTATTGTTAAAAAAAAATTTATTTGTTTGTGGGAGCTTTGTTTTGACATTAACTTAATTTTATTCTAACATCTAAAGTTATCTGAATATTTTAAGATAATGTAATATTTTACTAAGGGTTCGCAAATAAAACTTATTTCCTTTATTCAAACTGAAACTGCAATTAATTCACAAAATAAAACGCTTTTTATTTCAAATACTTTTTCTTCTTTTTCTTTTATTATAACCAAGCACAAGTATGCAACTCTTTATTCACACTGACATTTATTCATTCACTTCCGAAATCAAACTGCCCTTTCGGACTGGTGCGCCGAAAATAGGGTTCTACAATTTTCTAGGGTCTACTAGAAGGTGCTTTCCAGTACGAACGAGGCTGGACACCAACCGTGATGGATTTAATTATTTATTTCACTCAAAGATGGCGCGGAAAGTTGTACTAATGTGTGGTAGTTTACATAACTGGGCATATTCACCACATTGCCCCCTCTAAGGATTGATCGTCCCGATTTAATCCATTATTCCCACCGTTATAACGATGTAAACGGTCGCAGTGTACTACTTTAAGCTTACCCCTTACTCCTCTCTGAATGCGGTAAACCACATCATTGATTCGCTTCACAACGGTATATGGGCCTTCCCAGTTTTTTTGTAGTTTTGGTGACAGTCCCTTTTGTCGGTGAGGATTGTAAAACCACACCAGGTCTCCTTCTTGGAATCCCATCGTTGTTGCACGGGTGTCGTACCGTGTTTTCATCGTATCACTAGCGGCTTTTATGTTTTTCCTTGTCCGTTGATGAATGTCAATGAGTCTTTCTTTGAGGTTATCCACATATTCATCTGACCTTTCCGGTTCCATGGTATGGCATCCAAATTTGACTTCGCTGGGCAGCCGTATTGTTGTGCCAAACAGGATCTCCGATGGTGTATGTCCTGTTGAACTATGAACCGCACTTCGATAGGCCATCAAGAACAATGGAATATGGCGGTCCCAGTCTCGTTGGTAGTCACCTACAACCTTGGACAGATATTCTTTAAGAGTCCTGTTAAATCGTTCTACCATCCCATCAGATTGTGGATGAAGCGGTGTTGTCCTCGTCTTCTTGATGCCAAGGAAAGAGCAAACCTCCTGAAAGATGTTAGATTCGAAGTTTCTTCCTTGGTCAGAATGCAGTTCCAAAGGTACGCCGAACCTGCTCACCCAATTGAAGATAATCTGATCAACAGCTGTTTTAGTTTCTTGATTTGGGTTGGCAAATGCCTCAGGCCACTTGCTGAAGTAATTCATTACTACAAGGATGTATCGGTTTCCGCTGTTGGTAAGCGTTCTACCTGGTCCCCTGGTAGCAGCACAAGTTTCACATTTTCGGCACCACTTTTCGACATGATCTCTTGCATGTAGCCAGTAGAACCGTTGTCGTATCTTCTCCAGCGTTTTATTGACTCCCAAATGACCCCCAGATGCTCCATCATGCATCTCTCGAAGAACGTCATTAACCTTTGACCTAGGAACTATCAACTGCATCATATAAGACGTGCCATCTGCAGATTCCCATTTGCGCCTTAGTACTCCTTCTTGCACATGATGTGAGTCCCATTGTGCCCAATATGCTTTGAGAGCTGGACTTCTATCGCAGATGTCACCCCATTCTGGTTTTTCTCCGTGTTCCTTCCATGCAATAATGGGTTCTATATCCGAGTCTTCTTGTTGGGCAGTCCTCAGTTCTTCATTGCTCCAACGGTAAATGGGATCGGCTCTTATTCGTTGGATGGCAAACGCTTCCTTTTCTTCTTGACGCGTGCAATGCTTACAGTCCTGTTAACACGGTCGTCGAGACAATGCATCTGCGTTTGAGTGCAGCTTTCCTCTTCGATGTTGAATTTCGTAGTCGTATGTCTGCAGTCTCTCGATCCATCTTGCTACTTGACCTTCTAGATTTTTGAAGTTCAGAAGCCAATTAAGCGCACCATGATCTGTTCTAAGGAGGAATTTCTGTCCATAGATGTACTTATGGAAGTGCTTTGTTGCCAATATCAAAGCTAGAAGTTCCCTTCTGGTGACTCAATAATTGCGCTCTGGCCTCGAGAGCACCTTACTGTAGTAGGCGACGACTTTGTCTTCTCCTTCATGGACTTGCGACAGTACAGCTCCAATTCCGACGTTACTGGCATAGGCATCGATGATGAAAGGTTTTCCAGGAGTCGGATAGGTCAGCACAGGAGCATTACACAAACGTAGCTTGAGTTCCTGAAAACTTTTCTCGCACTCACCTGACCATTTGAACGGCTTCCTCTTTTTAGTAAGTTGATGCAAGCTCTTAGCGATTCCAGCAAAGTCCTTCACAAAGCGCCGATAATATGTGGCTAGACCAAGAAAGCTACGGAGCTGATGTTTATCCTGTGGTGTTGGCCAATTCTTCACAGTGTCAACTTTCTCAGGATCAGTCTTTACTCCTTGGAATGAGATGATATGTCCCAGGTATTTAACTTCGGTCTTGAAAAGCGCACATTTATCCTCTGAAATACAGCCTTAAGGTTTTCACAATGCTCGTCAAAAGTTTTTCCATAAACGATGACATCGTCCAAATATACAAGGCATGATTTCGAAGTAAGGCCTTGAAGAACACACTCCATCAGACGCTTTAAATGTTGCCGGAGCGTTGCACAGTCCGAATGGCATTGAGCCATTGAGCTCCTTCCATTGCATCCAATATATCGCTGATTCTGGGCAGAGGGTAGCTGTCTTTCTTTGTCACATCGTTCAGCCTACGGTAGTCCACACAAAATTGGGTGCTTCCATCTTTCTTTTTGACAAGAACAACTGGTGACGCCCAAGGGCTTTTGGAATTTTCGATTAGACCATCTTTCTTCATTGTCGATATCATTTCTTCAACTTCGGCTTGTTTGGCTAATGGGAGACGTCTTGCTGGTTGTCGAATCGGTCTCGCATCACCTGTGTCGATTCGGTGCTGTACCAGTTGTGTTCGACCATACTGCCCACTCGGTGAAGAAAATATATCAGCGTACTCATGAAGAAGGCTTCCAGCAACACTAAACTGATGTTGACTTAGATTGGATGGCTTAAGAATTTTGGCTTTCATGGAGCTGGATTTTCCGGGGTCCATTGGTTCTTCTGCGTTCATTTCTGTGATTTTAGTTATTGCGGTCACAGATTCGCATTTTCCAATTACTTCTCCTTTCTTGAGCTTGACCTCGTACGGTTTGATGTTCAGAATCCGTACGGGTACCATGTTGTTCTTTGGTTTCACAAGAGTCTTTCCTAAGATGTTGTTTTGGGAAGATTGCTCAGACTCTGGTTCCACCTTGAGGTATCGATGGTTACCTAGATCGCCCTTTATTTTCGTCCAAACAAACACTTCTTCTTTGATGACAGTTTTAAGAGTTGATGAGTTTCGTTGCCATAAACCATAGGAATCTCTACATTTTGCTACTTCAACACTTGCTTACCGATATCCAGAATCACTCCGCGCTCTTTCATAAAGTCGATTCCAATTATGCACTCATCACATATGTCTGCTACCAAAAATAGGTGTGAAAACTCTAATTCTGCCAAACGGGTTTTAAGACGAACTTCTCCATATACTCTTGCTGCCTCACCTGTCGCAGTTTTCTGTGGCACCGGTGTCAATTGTAGCCACGTGTTTCTTGCCATTTAATGTTGCGTCCACTGTCAGACTCTTATTGTTTCGTTTAGTCTGTGAGACTTGGATTGTGGTTCTGGGCCCATCGATACCAGGGCGAGCAGGAGCGATGATGTTATTGCTTACCTGTTCGCGGGTATTATTCCTGTTTCCACAATGTTGACAGGCGACTCTTCTTGGTGGCAATCTGCACTGGCGCTGGAGATTTCCGGTTTTGTTGCAATTCCAGCATTGAGCAGGTCCTTCTCGCTGACTTCTATGGAATTCAGCTCTGTGGCAAGAACATTCCTCAACTTCAAGTTCTCTTACCCGATGAACTCCTAAGGAAGCCTGTTCTGATGCTTCCATAGTCAGAGCGAACGCTAATGCTTTAGAAAGCGTGCGTTTTTCAGCAGTTCCAATTGCTCGCTGTAGGTTGGTGTTGGAAACTGCACGGACAAAAGCCTCCGTTGCTAGCTGGTTGGTAATTTCATCTCCTGCAGTCGGGTATGCTAGGTGTGCCAACCGTTCAATGTCTGCTTGGAGTTGTTGCAGACTTTCACCTCTTTTCTGGACTCCGGTATTGAGCTGGACGCGAAAGACTTCTTGCATATGGCTATCGCCGAAGCGTTTGTCAATGGCCTAAGCAAGAACACTGAAGTTGCCGTTCTGGTCTGCTGGTATGGTTTGCAAAAGTTCAGCAGCAGAACCTCTAAAGGCAAGCGTCAGGGCAATAAACTTGTCTTCGTCATCCCAGCCGTTTGTTGCTGCAGCTGCTTCAAACTGCTTCATGTAGATCGACCAAGAAGTTTGTCCATCAAAAGTTGGTGGATAAATTTCTTTTCTCTTTGGAAAATCGGCATTACCTTCTCGAACCTTCATTTTTCTAACTTTTTCTAACTCATCGGTAATGCTCTGAATTTTATCTTCGACCTTCTCGAATTTTGCTTCCACTGACGAAAATTGTTTTTCAACACGATCGTCAAGGGCAACAAACTTGTTCTCAAAGGCATCTAGTTTACCTTCGAGGACGTGTTTCTGTTCTTCAAATCGTTCGAGAAGATTTTTTTCTGTTTTTTCCAGTAAATTCTTTTGCTCGTCGCATTGTTCTTTAAACTGATTCTTTTGTTCATTTCGCTGTTCTTCTAATCGTACAAGCAGATTCTTTTGTTTATTCTTCTACTCCTTTCGTTGGTATTCAAACTGGGCGAGCAGCTAAGCCATCATATTGGTCATGTGTAAGGTTGTACTTACTTGCTCTTGCATCTCAATCTCAAATAGAAACGTGTCTGGATTTTCATCGTGTTGCCTTAAATCTTCCTGCAGACGGATAATGAGGTCATTTTTCGTTCCAGCAGTAGGAAGACCTCGTCTGTTAAGTTCTGCTTTAAGTTCAACACAATTCAATGCATTCACAATTTTACCCATTTTTTTTCTTATATTTTTGTATGTCACTTTTCACAAACACCTTTCTTATTTGATTACTAATCCACACACTTTATCAATTTTTCACCATAAATTATCTGAATTCACAGACTAAATAAGTTTTATTCCACTTTTTCTGACACCAATTTAATATTTTACTAAGGGTTCGCAAATAAACTTATTTCCTTTATTCATACTGAAACTGCAATTAATTCACGAAATAAAACGCTTTTTATTTAAAATACTTTTTCTTCTTTTTCTTTTATTATAACCAAGCACAAGTATGCAACTCTTTATTCACACTGACATTTATTCATTCACTTCCGAAATCAAACTGCCCTTTCGGACTGGTGCGCCTGTATTTATACCCGAAAATAGGGTTCTAGAATTTTCTAGGGTCTACTAGAAGGTGCTTTCCAAAAAGGTTTCGGCAATTATTCCAGTACGAACGAGGCTGGACACCAACCGTGATGGATTTAATTATTTATTTCACTCAAAGATGGCGCGGAAAGTTGTACTAATGTGTGGTTGTTTCCATAACTGGGCATATTGACCACAATATCTTAATACTTTTCAAGCAATCATTTTTCAAATTTGTAGTTAATTTAATAAAAAATAATTTTATATTTCTCATTTAGAATTGGACCAAACAATGTTTTTTTTTTCGAACATTGTATGTTATAGTGCACCAGAAAACAATTATATTATAACCAATTTCATTAAAACACATTCTATAGTTCAGATTGTTTTAAACTACGAATAATTAAAAAATATATCTCGATTTCCATGACCGATACCGGACTGATAAATGATGCAACATTCATCTTAAGTGATGGAAACCATAATAATTATACCATTAAATTCATCAATATACAAAATGAATGGTAATAATAATTATTAAATTCAATGTTATTTAACATAATTTCTGAGTTTAATATCTCTCACCTCAGTGGAATGCCAAACAATAAAATTATCTACACGCAATATAGGTTGAAATAATTATGTTATTTCATTAAAACGGCAATTTGGCTTTGGGATGCGGTTGTTGCATTATAAAACAACAACAAAAAACACTGCTATCTCTTTTTTTTCTCAGTGGTGCACTTCACGCAATCTCAATTAGTCATATAAGTGCATTTCTTAAAAGAAGCAAGTTTCTGACCCTAAAGCATTTATAGGTGGAACTTAACATGCAGAAAAATATCTGGATCAGCCTCAGGCAGCTAAACAAACAACTTGCTTGAAGCAGAATTATTTGCCTTGATGTTTTTCCGTGGACATGGACAAGATAGGCTAAACATGGTTTCGTTAAACTTCTTTTGCTTGGATATTGACATGTTTGATTAACTTAGAGTTAATCTCTTTGAGAGCTAACCTATATATGCGCCGCGCCGGTGCACTAAGCAATAGATAAAGGAGTCAGTCGCTGTCAACATAAATGTCAATCATTCTACCGGTTCTTCGATTTTCAAGAAAATTATCTTTAGTACTACAGAGCAAAAATAAACATCTCTTGTGTGTTGTGTGGCACTGTGTTGTGTTCACTTAGATTATTGAAATCTTGTGGTTGACAAAACTAACTTGATTTTTAAATGAATGCCAATTTAAAACAAAAAAAAAATTAAGAACTTTTTTTCGTCTATTTCAACGAAAAATTACTATTTATTTTTTTATAAATAGTACTAGCTGACCGGGCAAGCGTTGTTCTGCTCCATTAATTATATGGACGATGATGGCCAAAAGTTCCGTCCACCTGACTTAACCTAAATGCGGCTGGCGATATCCAAACCAGCCCAACTATTTAAATCAGCGAGAGATGAATTGGTTCGGAGCATATACCAGCTCATCTGCAAAATTTGGTCGGAGGAAAGTATGCCCGATGAATGGAACCTCGGTATAGTGTGTCCCATCCGTAAAAAGGGAGATGCTCTGAAAAGCACTAACTACAGAGGAATTATTCTTCTAAACGTCGCATCGGTCGGTCAAGATAAGATCTTGTCGGATATCCCCTGTGACCGCTTAGAACCTTTAGTCACGTTTTTTGGCCAGGCAAGTCAACCGTCGATCAAATGCTTACACTCCGACAGATTTTTGAAAAAACACAGGAAGAAACCACATCGATATCGATACACACCACCTCCTTATCACGATTTTAAAGTCGCGTTGGAAAGCGTAAGGAAGGGTCGAATTACATAGATCCACGTCATATCTCGGCATCCCTGCCAAACTCGTCCGCTTGTGCAGGATTACGATGGAGAAATCTCGCTTCTCCGTCAAAATCGGTAGGAACACCACCGATTCCTTTGTTGTTGAGAAAGGATTGAGGCAAGGCGACGCGTTGTAATGCAACCTATTTAACATCGTTCTTAAAGCTATTGTACGCACATAACAACACCAGCAGGGGTACAATTTATCAAAAGTCCTGTGGCAGGCGCATTTGCGAGCATAAAATTGGAGATGGCTAAAATAGGATTGGCGGTTAATGAGGACAAGACAAGTAAGTCATCGAGAAAGGAATCTCAACATCGTCGACTCGGGCAAAATATTTCTATGGACAGAAATATAACTTCGAAATTTTCAAGGACTTTGTTTACCTGGGCTCCACTATTACCTCGCAAAATGACATCAGCGCTGAGATCAAACGAAGAATATTACTCTTGCCAACCGCTGTTTCTTCGGGCATTTAAGTAGTAAGGCCCTCTCTCCAAGGACCAAGAAGACTTTATACCGACCCTTATCATCCCGGTCCTGCTCTATGGGGCAGAAGCATGGACATTGAAAAAATCGGATGAAAATCAGCTAGGGTGCTTTGAGATTTTTCGTGTGATTTTCGGTCCGGTGTATATCGGAGGAGTGTGGAGGAGAAGATTCAACGACGAGCTATACGGGCTATACAGTGACGTTAACCTGGTCAAAAAGCTGAAAATACAGCGGCTGAGATGGCCGGTGCATGTGGAGCGTATGGACAGCAACGCACCTGCCCAACGAGTCTTCGAATCCAATCCCAATGGTGTACGCAGCAGAGATAGAACCCATTACAGGTGGCGCGCACAAGTGGAGAACGACATCAACCAACTCGGTGTGCGCAACTGGAAGCGGCTAGCTAGGGAGCGAGCTAGCAGGAGGGGCTTCTAGTTGAGGCTGAAGCCCATCCTGGGCTGTGAGCACCATCTAAAGTAAGTAAGTATTGTAAGTAGTGTTGTCCATAAAATAATTTAAAAAAATAATACAAAAATTTAGCTTTTTTACTATAAAATTTTATTTTTAAGCGATTTTAAGTTTTTGCGATATTTTTTTTTTTTTTTCATTCTGCGGTTTTTTTAGATATTTTTTTTTTTTAAATTGCGATAGCAGCAAGCCTGGCTGTTGCCAAGGAGTAAGTAGGTACCTATCTTAAACCGTCGTATATTGCTGATTTGCTTTGTTATGTTTTTATATTACTTACCTACATACCAGAAATACAAAGTTACCATTCTTTGGGGATTTATATTTTTTTTTCCTTACGCAACACAATGCTGCGCTTGGTAATGAATCAACTTAATTTAGCTTCATAATAATTGACAAACAAAAGAAAATCTCAAAAACGCAGCTGTCCATGCAATCATATTAGGAACATCGTGCATCACAAAAGAAATTCTCAAGAAATTTTTTTTTTTTGAAAAAGATTGATTCATTCATAAGATTTATGAAAGGCTCTTTTTCATCCACGCATTTAACCATCACTGTCATTTAAAAAAAAAAATCAAAAATATTCAACACCCGGAAGATTGACTGTGATGATAAGAGTGTGTCAACCGATCCATCGTTTCGTATGGTGATGGCGGCATTTTTGACGGATATCACGCGAGGGCTAAGAACCAAACTCTACACACACTCCACAAAAAAAAGTCCCATGATACAACCCATAATGGATCCTCCAACACACATCAATGTGAATATCAGAAAAAAGATACAAATAATAAAAATGGTATGTTTTACCTTCGTAGCGCATTATTTTGGAAACAGAAACATCTTTTTCGTGGTGCTGTGTGTCAGCATGTTTCATTTTATTTTTTAATAAAAAAAGACATTGGATTCAGTGATTTTTTTCTTGTTGTTTTTATTTGGGAAAAGCAGAGATTCCATGAACCATGACAAAGATTGACAAGACGTGAATTATTAACAGCGCATGAAAAAATGTTTGTTGATCTTGATCTCAGGTAGGTTTCTACCTAAACAAAGACAAAATAAAAAACCCAAACTAATGAGGGAAAGAAAAGGAAAAAAAATATCAATTTCCCATCAATACACAAAATTGTATCCTCGCGACAATTTTTATTAGAAATAACTTCATAAATTAATTTGTTTAAAGTAATTTAATGTTAAATGAAAACATTAGTTGTTTAATTAATTTCCTTTCAGTCCACGAAGCATTTAAACAAATATATGTATCTGGAACTAAAGATGTTTATGTAAATAAATTTAAGAGTCTGTTGGTCTGTAACATCATCAAGACAAAATGATTTTTTTGTTCTTACATGTTATATGTTTTTCACCCACGAGACGAGATGAGACGGAAAAGAGGTCATTAATTTATTATTTACTTGTTAATATGTATATTTGAAGAAGAAGAAAAAACTAGGAGTTTCAGTGTCAGCTTAGGTCAATTAATCAGTCATAGAAATCTTACTTTTCTCTTAGGTTGCATTTTAATCGTTGGCTGGTACAAGTTCGCCAGACTAGAAAAAAACAGCCGTTACTCACACGAAAAATCCTCTGATTTATCTTGGATTACAAGAGGACTCATCCTACAATCCAAACAGCGAAGATGTGTGATGGGCATTAGATACTGTCAATAGGTTATCCCATCCCACTAACTGAATTGGACATGCTATAGGTGTATCAGATAAACAAGTTTGAATGGACTTACATAAATACAAAACATTCATATAATTTAATCTTGGAAGAAAGGTAGGAGCATCAGATTGAATATTTCTTAAGGAAAATCATATATTAATATGTCACGTGAAATAATTTGAATAGGTAGCTGAAATGATATACAACTCACTTTTGGAAAGTTTTGGAGAAAAGGGCACATTGAAGACAAATGAATATAGATTTTCGTTTGACGTTTCGGTGACGTTTGAGCTGTCATACTAATTATCCAAGGAAAAATTATAGTTCATCGTTTTTTTCACAGGCACGAATTATTTAAATATAAAAATCTTTGTGCAAGTACTGCTGCATTGAGCCTTTATGAACAAGCGGAAAGTAACGGATGCATCACCCTCACCAGAGTACATACCACACTCTAAAGAGTATACTTACCTGAAAATATGAAAGATATGGCGGTAGGAAATATATCTGTCTTAGATCTTAAGGATCTGTTCAAAGACGCAATCAAAGATTGAGCGACAAAAGATGACCTGACGGCTTCTGCTCTAGATGTACAAGCACAAGGTCTTCGATCACACAACGAACAGTTGAGTCCTCAACTGTCAGAAATGCAGAACGCTGTGATTACCTTGAAAAACAAGTAGCTAGACAGAAAGTCCAATGAGTGTATTCTTGCGTGGAATATCTTTTTTGAACGCGAACAGGAAAATATTTGCCCGAATAATGTACACCAGGCTGTTGAATTGGATTGCAACTAACGGGAAGCTAAGTATCTTTCAAGCAGGTTTTCGCGCTGGCTATTCAATATAAGACCAAATTTTTGTGCTGAGGGGTATTGCGTTTGATAAAATCAACAGGAACAGTCTTGTCTGAAAATTATCACAAATGGGGATATCTTTTAAATTCATTAAGATGTACATGGAACTGCTCTCGGAAACATCTGCTATGATGGAGGGTAATATAGAAAGTTCAAATTTTTTTCTTACATCTACAGGAGTACCACGGGGCTGCGTCTTAAACTCAATTATGATCGCGTTATTTTTTGACGATATAATTCAAAACATACCAGGTGGAGTGAGTTTTGCAGGAATACCTATCAAAGTTCTACTGTTCGCCGATGACTTAGTTATGTTTGCAGATAACCCAACAACTCTTCAACTAATGATTAACAAGCTCACCAAATATTGTTCTCTATGGGATCTGCAAATAAACATTTCAAAATCAAAGGTAATGGTCTTCAAACAAATATTTTTATTAAAATTCTTGGAGCCGTTTTCTATAAAAAGAAGATTGTATTTAAGGGTTTTAAACATTTGTGTGGAAGATAAGTAATGTTACATATTTTTAAATTTATAAAAATGACTTTTTCAAGCAGGTGTTCTGGAAAATAATAGCAAAAAAATCACATAGTCGTTTTCAAAATATTGAGTTTAAAAAAAAAATTATTAAACTTTTTTTTTAAATTTTTAAAACTTTTTTGGCTAACAATTATGTTTAAATATTTTAGAAGCTTCAGTATGAACAAAGAATGACTAATATCAACAGAAGAGTTTTCTAAAAAAATAGAAAACAATCAATAAGTTCTACTAAAAAGTTTTTTTTTCTATATTAATCATTTGAAATTGCACTTGCAGTTAACAGCTAGAATGTTGTTAAACATTGACGATTTTTTTTTAATTATGTTAAACCATTGCAGATAAACTAAAATTAATAAACTAAAACTAAAATTAAAGATGTGAACAGAACATGTTTCGAAAAAATAAAAAAAAGAGCGCGTGTAACTCAGTACTCGGGGCAGAAGTAAAACTTCTTTGGCGATCTAAAAATCTCGATTTGTATATAGGGATATTAAGCTTATATGGGTAAGCTTATATGCGTGACTATGGGCCAGTTTCACCGCAATAAGTTGAACTTAAGTTTTGCATAATGGTACTTTTTGGTAATTTTTGCAGTCTGAGTTAATGACATTTAAGTGCCCAGCATGGGAAACATAAGTGCAACTTATTCAGGTAAGTGTGCACTGCAAAAATTCGCATTTTGTATCCTATATTTCGCACTAAAGTGCCACTACTGTAACTGTGAAACTGGCCCTATGTGTTCTATATCAAAATGATCGAGGGGTTAGGGTTATAAATTTGAAAATTAAATAATAATGGTGAACATTTAAAGTAAAAAAGGTTAAATTTTAAAAGATATAAATCAGTTTATGAGAGTAGTTTTTCCAACTATGTATTTCCAAAAATTCATACACTCAAAATCTCTGTATAATCAAACATTTGTATACGACAACTTAAACTTGGTTTTATTTGTTTTTCAACCACATATAATTCAAATTTTTAACTGAATCTCCTGATTTAATTCAATTTTTGGAAATTAGCCTATTTTGAGATAAAATGTTTAAAATAATTTATATCTCCATACCAATAGAAGAATAGATAGATACAAATCTTAAACAAGTAAGATTCTTAGATTTTCATTATCTATTCACCAAAAAAAAAAATTCAAAGCTCTAGCATTCTAATTAACGAAATTATAAAATGGACATTTTCCCTTTTATCTGCTACAATAATATGGATTATCAAAAAATACAAACTTGTCTGGCAGGGTAAATGCCGAATCCAATCGGTCTTGGACATACGGATCTGTATTTAGGGACTCAATACCTAGGGATGGATTCACATTTTTTTGGTTCATACAATCATCCTCAAAGTTGATTTTTTTAGGTTTTCAAATTACTATAACGCATCTTTAGCCGCCTCCAGGGACTGCAAGACTTGCATTTCTTTCATAAGCATTACCACACCTTTCGACTCATATACTTTTTTTTTGGTTCACTTTCACACCCCTCAATTTGCTGTGGGCTCCTTGTCTATGGGGAGATTGGGTACCTATGGAAAACTTTTTAGAAAAAACTTTATTTGTTTTTTATAACTTCTAAATCATATCTGCACAAAAAAAATTTCTAAAGATACGATAACATTGTGGCAAGCTATTAAAAACACAAAAGTTACCAGACGTTTATCAGAATACAAGTTAAAATTCATTTCGTGCACCCCCAGACCTTGTCCCATTCTTCCTGGATTCAGGACGATTGTGACAGCTAAGTGGTGGAATGGGACGGCTATGGAACACTTGTATTCAGTTTATTAAATATTTTGTTTAAAGCTTAAAAACTTTTTTTCCCTAACTAAAAGCAATAAAATCAAATAAGATTTCTTTTTATTTAACAAGACAAAAGTATAACAAGAAATACATTTAGCCCAGTCAATAATTACAAAAAAGTGCTAAATTCGCAAAGCACGATATAGTTCTGCATTTTTGACATGTTGTCGGGGCATGTAAGAGTAGTCGGTAGCTAAGTTTGCAACTTAGAAAAACCTGTGCTCGCTGCAGGGAAAAATGAACAGTGAAAAAAACGCTAAAATCACCCCATTTTTCCGATATTTTCCTTTATTACTTTGGAAATATACAACACACATAGGAAAGAACCGTCCACTATTAACTTGTTTATTATAAAATTTTCTACAAGACCACATTAGTTTTAAATTCATGCATGTTATATTTGTGTTGCTATCTAACCATGAATTAAAAAAAAAAATTCTGAAGAACTAAGTAATTTTCAACTACACAAAAAATAGTTAAAAGATTGTGCAATTCTGCTAAAAATTTGGAATCAAATAGTCTAGAGTATTACAAGACCAAATTCGATGCAAATCAGTCGAATAGTTTTGGCAAGAAACATGATGTAAACTAAGTGCAACAAGCAATGTTTGCAACACTGCTTTGGTCAAAGTAGGACAGTTAAGTTGGCACTGATTTTTGTTCATGTACTGTACATGGAACCCTTAACTATGGTTAAATATAGCTATAGATAGTTTTAAAATTTCAATGCTCTTATCAATTCTTAGTCAAACACTGAAAAATGGATGGTTCTATGACTTACTATTCAAGATATTAAAAAATATATGACATAAGCTCAATTAGATAAAATTAAATAAACGCAAAAGTTGACCTTTAAACTAAAGCGTGGCAACTCTATGTTTTGCCCACTTCAGAATTTTTGTGAGTAGTCAGTTACAAGTTTATTGCAATGCTTTTTAAATCAATATGGCCAACTTTAGCGTCACTACTGTTAAATTATTCCTAAAACCTTATATTGATTTCATACTACTTAGCCAGTGACTGTGACGTAGATTATGACTTATGTGAATACACACAAGATAAATAGTAGGGATCAACGATTAAATAAACATTCAGACAAAAATTTACGAAAATAAGTTAAGTACGTACGAAACATAATATATGTAGGCAACTTAATTTCGGAAAACATGATACTGAATAATAAGTAGAATATTGTCAGTAACAAATTGCGTTGAAACTCTGGAAAAAAACAAAAAATGCAATCATTTTACAATTCAACACGAAGGCAAGTGCCATAGCTGGTAATGTTTTTTTTTACTTCATCCAGCCGCAGCGATCCGATTAAATACATTTTTCAATGCTCTTACATATTTTTCAAGGCGGAACTCGTTTGATTTTGAGTAATCTGTTAATTTCTATTGCGCTATAACCACAATCATGATGACTGAACACAAACTATAAGGTCCGACTTGTAATTGAACACCTCTCGATTGCCAATGGATTTACAGAGCTTAGCCTCAATAAAAATTAAACTGATTCAGTCAACTGTTAATTTAATGTTTTTTTTTTCAAGTAATAGCACTTCATCTTGATCTAGATAAATTAGAAGGAAAAAAAGTTATAAGCTTGTTTATCGCAAACTTACTATATCCAACCAACCCCATAAGTGTTGCCTTGCATTGGCAGATTGTCTTTACTGTTTTTTTTTTTTATTTTTAATCTGATACTGATGCTATTTTGCCAATCAGGCATGTTAAATAAATCACTTCGTGACATGATCTTGATCATAGAGCAAAAGAGATCAAATTTCCTTTGGGGTTTAATTTGAAGTGGAACTTCCATAAGAGAGGATGAGGTTTTGGAATCAGATCTTCAATCACTTAATATAGACAATCTGTGTGTCCTCGAATAGCAAGTCAAATGCATTAAACGTATCGAAACAGATGAGCACACATCATGCACATGCACAGTGCACACTGCACCACACATACAGTTGTTGTCCTACAGGTGAGCTAAATTGAATCGCGCACATATCATGTTAACACCTTTTCAGCGTTGAGCGATCTTTCGGATTTCTAAAGTGTTGTTCAAATTGATTGATGATTACGACTTAGAGGCACCTTTCCCCGAGTGAACATCGCTGTGTCTGTTGTTTTTCGCCCGTCACGTCGCTTACTCCACCAAATGGTGGAGCAATGTGCTAATTATGCTATCTAAACAGAGCTAACCATTTTTATACATGGGACACGGAATTCTTGGCTTAAATACCTGGTCAGACCGCTTGTCAGGGTAATTATGACAAGACCTGCTCTTAGAGCAATCTCTTATGATTGATCATTGATCCTTGCGTCCGTGGGTAGCGAACATGATGTCTTGCAGCAAACTTGTCGCCTATCTTATGACCATTTTATAGCTGGCTGAAGTTAGCGGTTCCTATACGTATCTCTACCAAGCACGAATAAGATTTAAATTATCTCTTCGATGTATAACCGTGCTGAAAAGCTTGTTAGCGGAATAAGCTATACAAGAATTTATAAGATTTACGATAAGTGTCGTACGGATCACCCTTTCGCATAATTTAAATATAAATATTTTGTTGTTGTAAAATTTTCGTGAGATTAATAGTGGAGAGAGGTTTGTAGAACATGATTAGGCTAAGTAACTTCACACTCCGCGTCACTTGATTGTGTACCTTGGTTGGTGAACGATTATGATGGCGAAAGCCCAAAAAAGTGATTTTCGCCAGGATGTCCGTCTCTCGGTTTGTTTTTTATGAGCGTCCCTCCTGATGTACATTGACCTAAAGCCTAAACTATTCCATGGATTTTATATTAATTTGGTGTAAAGAATTTATATGTGATTCCCTGAGAGAAATTCATATTTGTTTTAGCCCATCTAGAATTGGTAGCTGCCGTACAACAATTTCGGTTTAATCAAGTTATCTCAAAAATGGCTTTAACGATTTTGATTTAACTTCGTCCTCTCTGGACCAGTTTCAATAATATTGAATACCAGCTATTTGTGAAAAAATGCACGTAGCGGAGTTTTGAAGTTGCTTTTAGTCAATTGTTTTTTTTTTTTTGACATAGTTATTCCCAAACATCTCGCTCGATGATTCTTTGTACTTCTTAGTTAGCCAACAAATATTGCATTTATATTTTGTATAAATAATTTTTTTAACGCACTAATAAAATCAAATAAAAACATTTTTATTTGTTGTCTTTTTCACATATTCTTATTTTTTTTTGTTAGAATTTCATAATTGTTATCTAATCTTATTTTTTTATTTTATCGATAACAAACCGCATTTGATGCTTTTGCCATATATATGGTAAGTCATGGTTGTATCGAACTCGGGGTAATAATTTTCCCTAACATAACGATGATAAAGAACGCGAAAAAAGTGGGTCCCGCAATTCTTTCTGTCTGTCTGTCTGTCTATCCTCGCCCGTAGAGCCTAAAGGGCTGGAGGGATTTTCTCCAAACTTGGTCTATATACCAATATGCCCAGACGTTTTTTAAATTTTTTTAGCACCAAAAATAACGGCAACTGCCATACAATTTTTTTTCGCCAAATTTCCTCAAAAACGTGTCCGAGGATTTTGTTAAAAAAAAATTCAAATAAATTAAGTAAGGAAATGCTAATTTTTATTTTTTTATTTTCATAAATTAAGTTTTTTTTGGTTTTTGATTTTCTCGAAAACAGTTAAGTTGAAAATTTTCATTTTTTATGGTAAATCTTCTAAAAAATATAAACATCACTGTTAACCAAAATTAAAAAAATATTTTGAATAGGACCATGGTCACCCTATTCACTCGACTCAAACATCATCCAAAACGTTTGGAAAAGTTTCTGATTCTGGTAGACAATTTGGAGATAAGCACGTCTTGGCCGAAGCTAACTGCGATTTCTGTAGTCAGATTTCACTGGCTTATTCCAAAAACTGTATAATTTAATTCCAAACCGTTTAATAGAGCTAATTTCAAAAAATGGCGGGCATACTCATTATTAATTGACAGAAACAAAATACATTAATATTTAAAACAAAAAAAAAGTAAACATTTTTATAGTTTTGTTCTTTTTTATAAGATTTTTCAAGTGGCCTCAATCAAGTGACGCATTTTTTTATACCCATTTTGCAGTCCATTCTTATAATTTGTGAAATTTCTATGGAATTTCCAAGTAACCCCCTTAAATTTATACTGTTTTTATTGCAAAATATATTTACCTACACACAGGTATCAAAAATTTCCAGGAAAAATATTTCCTACAGGTATTTATTGAGAAAAAACTTTTGTGAAAATATTGGCCTCAAACAAGTGACAGGGAGTGTACATATATGTTGAAAATTTTTTTTTGAAAATTCAGTATCTCGAAAACGGGCTAGTAGATTTTTTTTTTATTCTGTGTAAAATTGTATTATATTAAATACTAAATGTTGGAATACTAGATTTTATTTTTGAAAATGAGCGAATAATTTTAAACCGCTCCAACGATTTTTTTTTTTCATAGATTCATATTTATCAAACAAATCAGGTGGCACACATGATTTTGAGCTCTTACTCTGATGGCAACTAAAATAATAAATTTATAGTTATTTATTAGCCCAATCAACGAAGACTCAAATTGATAAAATAAATGCAAAAAATAGGGCTCTCTGGATTATTTTTTTTTATGGAAGGGGATATCCCCAGGTTTAACATACCCAAAGTCCCCAGGCCAGGGCCGTGAGCTAACCTCAGGAGGGAGGGGGGTTAAAAGTACTCCTTTTTAGATTTTCATGAATATTGGCACAACCTAGCATGTTAGCGCAAAAGTTTATACTTCGTAACTAGAGACAAATAAATTGTCTATAAAAAAAGTTATGTTCATATTTTCGATAGGGTTAATAATAAGGGAGATGCGGGGAGTAGAAAAGTCAACTTAGCTGAAAAAAACTGTTATTGTCTAAGATATTGAATGTTTTCTGACCAATTTATTGGTAAAAACAAAAAAGGTAAATACACATTCCCTCACTGATATTTTATCATGTTATGAGGCTGAGAGTGGAGTTATAATTTCCCATTTTTTTCTATATATGTATCTGAAACTATACGAAAAAGTTGATGTATACTATATTAGGCAGTCAAATTTAATTAGGAAGAGTTGTTTTCATACGGCGCCAAAAACTGATAACGTTTTTTTTTAAGGAACATAATACACAATTTGTTTGCCATAAAGGGGGATTCTTTTTCCCCCTCTTTAGACAGGAGGGGCATTTTTTTTAAAAATAATATTGTTAAACAACGGCAACACTTACAACAAAAAAATGTATCTTTTTTGAAAGCCAGTAATCCGTTCTTTTATTTTTTAAATCAAGTTTTTGATGACCATAGTTTTTCAAATTAAAATAATTTTCAAACTTAAAATTAAAAAAACAAAAAAAATTAGTTTTTGATTTTTGTTTCTTAATTGGGAAATAAGATGCTGAAATGGCTTTTATTATTCACTACCCATAAAACTTTCTATTGAAAACTGAAAACCAAGTGGTTCTACGTCTGCTAGTTTCTGAGAAAATTGAAATTTGCGACGACAGTTTTTATGATATTTTTTTTTTTGTATAATTTTTATTATTATTATTATAGTGTCTAGTATGTGATAGTAGTGTTTCTAGACACTATAATAATAATAATTAAAATTATACAAAAAAAAATATCATAGGAACTGTCGTCTCAAGTATCAATTTTCTCAAAAACTAGCAGACGTAGAACCACTTGGTTTTCAGTTTTCAATAGAAAGTTTTTATGGGTAGTGAATAATAAAAGCCAATTCAGCATCTTATTTCCCAATTAAGAAACAAAAATTAGAAACTAAATTTTCAATTTTTTGTTTTTTTAATTTTGAGTTTGAAAATTATTTTTACAAAAACTATGGACACCATAAACTTGATTTAAAAATAGAATAAAAGAACGCAGTACTGGTGTTGCCGTTTTTTTTTAATATTATTTAAAAAAAAATACCCCTCCTCTCTTAATGGGGGGGAGAAAGAACCCCCCTTTATGGCAAATAAATTTTGTATTATGTTCCTTAAAAAAAAAACCGTTATCAGTTTTTGGCGCCGTATGAAAACAACTCTTGCTAATTAAATTTGACTGCCTAATTTAGTATACATCAACTTTTTCGTATAGTTTCAGATTTATAGAAAAAAAGGGAAATTATAACTCCACTCTCAGCCTCATAACATGATAAAATATCAGTGAGTGAATGTGTATTTACCTTTTTTGTTTTTACCAATAAATTGGTCAGAAAACATGCAATATCTAAGACAATAACAGGTTTTATCAGATTTGTTGACTTTTCTACTCCCAGCATATCCCTTATTATTAACTCTATCGAAAATATGAACACAACTTTTCTTATAGACAATTTATTTGTCTCGTATAATGTAGTATAAACTTTTGCGCTAACATGCTAGGTTGTGCCAATATTCACGAAAATCTAAAAAGGGTTACTTTTAACACCCCCCCCCTCCTGAGTTTAGCTCGCGGCCCTGGCTGGCGACTTTGGGTATGTTATACCTGGGGGTATTCCCTTTCATATAAAAAAAATGATCCAGAGAGCACTATTTTTTGCAAGCAAAATTCCTTCGTTGACTGTACTATATAGTAGGTAATAATTTATTTAATTTTTTTAATACTATCTTAATAATTTGGAACTTATAGCTATGTACTCTTGTACATCATCAATTTCTAGCAACGTTAAAGTTGTCAGCTACGAGAGCAAAATTGTGCGATCCAGTATCGTGCCCATTTTTTTCCTTGTATCTATTAAATCTAAAAATCTAGCAGGAAGTTAGTGCGATTCAGTTGAGCACATTAATTTTTATCCAAAAAAAGATTTAATTTTACTACAACGATATTTGTTAAAAAAAACTAGTTTTCTTAATAATAAAGGACGCTGCTTTAAATTTTTTTTTTTCTTTGAAAACTGTTTAGTTTTCAGTATATCTGTTTTTAATTTTATCGAAAATGGTTCAATTGATTTTTTATTTTTTACTTGTGATATATACATATACATATAGGTACAACCACTGGGTGGATTTTCTTGATACTTTATACCAACTTTTTATTGAGTAATTATGCTCACATGTTTTTTTTTTACTTTTTTAAGACCAAAAATAACGATACCTGCCATATGATTTTTCTTAAGCTTAAAAGGAAAATATAATTTTTCTCAAAGACGGGTATATTTTTATAATTAAAAATGAAGAGAGTACTTGGAGTGTTTTTTTTACCGGTTATTTTTGGTAGTTCTAATACACCATTTTTTTTTTTATTTTCTCGAAAATAGTGCTGTTGATATTTTTCATTTTTTTTTTAAAGAAATTTTGATTATTTTAAAAAGTCATTGGTTTTTGTAAATCGGGTTAATGATGAGAAGTCGAAGATATGAACAAATGGTTTATAGAAAGTACCAACAAAAATATTGCTAAGAAAAAGTAACAAAAAAGTAATTCTATGCTTCCTAACATTTCCATTTGATAGAAATGGAACAGAATCAGTGAAAAAGGGGCAACTCCGGAGTCCGGATGACTAATCGAAAACGGCATAAGATAATACCTTATAAAATGTTGTACTTAATCTTAAAATTTAAAATTTTGTGTTCAACCTTGTTTTAAACATTTTCTCGTCAACAAACATTGTCAAAATGTAGCTACATTATAGTTTTTAACTTCAAGAGCAAGTTCATGCGATGCATCGGCTGATGTGATTTTGTGTTTTGTGATTTTTGAATAACAACAACAACTTAAAGGCGCTAACACCAATTGTTTGACTGGAGATATAGCTATTCCGTGCTTTGCCACTTTTGAACTCATTAGTCTCCTTTTTGTGGTGCTGAGCTTTAATCCAATTTTATTTGAAAAACTTTTTATGCACACCATAGGATTCGAACCCACGCATATCAGATTTGATTTTTAAAGTGCGTAGTGCGCACGACTGCTAAGATTGAGCAAATCTGATATGCGTTGGTTCGAATCCCATGGTGTGCATAAAAAGTTTTTCAAATAAAATTGGATTAAAGCTCAGCACCACAAAAAGGAGACTGATGAGTGCAAAAGTGGCAAAGCATGAAATAGCTATATCTCCAGCCAAACAATTGGTGGTAGCACCTTTAAGTTGTTGTTCAAAAATTCAATGAAATTGACGGAATAAAGAATGGTCAAGCCTCATAAGCTGACATTCTAGTACGAATAGTACAATAATAACAATAATAATTTTGTTTTTAGTTTAACGTTAGAAAGTCTTCACAAATTTTGTAAAGAGTTAACTTGTCTTCAAAATGGTCTTCTATTTCTTTCCAAAACTTTCCAATGGAGTATGAGATCAATTTATTTTGTTAAATTTTATTTTATTATCGAGTGTTGATATTGATATTTCTATTTCTGTTTATTGCTTTGCGTGAGAGCATAAATGTGTAAAAAATGTAAGCTTTTCTTTTATTTGATTGATGATTTTCAAATCCTTTACCACTGATCCTTGATAAAGTTTGCAGCTCAGCTCTTTCGATTTAGTTCAGCTCAATAGAAATATCTTTTTGATATCCTCTCTAGTTGCATGCTGATCTGAGATTAGGAATAAAAGTGTCCCTTAAATCTTAAATGAATAATCAAATAAAAAAAAAAAATAATCAACGTTAATTTTAAATCTGTTATCTGCTATAATATGTCATTTACAAAAGCGTCACGCATGACGTATATGGCCTTATGTCACGGCACCGAAAGAATGCCTTAAGCTACAGACACCGTCACATTTCTGCAACCGGAACTACTGAAGACGAAAGGGTGGTATATAAAGTAGTAATGGGGAGTTCAATAGTTATTTAAAAAAAGTTTTTTGGGGAATCGTGCCTCTTCTACAGTATCTTACTACTCTTTTCCCTGGTATAACTCTAGTGTAGATAAAAAGAGATGACATCTAACATGAGTTTTAAATCACTAACACTTGAGAACTAAAACACAAAACAATAACTAGTATCAATTCAAATAATAACGAATTGCTTAACTATAATGGTTTAACAAGTGGAGATAAATTCTATAACACAACACATATCGTTACAATTGTTTAAAAATAAAATTTACCTTGACTTCTTTAACAAGGCAAACCTCTCCTGGGCGTTAAGTGAAATATGAACACATTTATTGTAACTAAATGAAAATAACTGATAAAAATTGAAATATGTAATTGGTTTATAACTTTGGCAGTACATTTTCGGTCTATTTCAACACTTTTTGTTAAAAATTTAAATAAATTGATAAACTTATTATGCTTAGCAACATTATAACCTGGCATCACTTATCAATAGGGCAAAACAGTAATACGTGTACCTATTTAACATTTATTTATAGAATTGTATGAGCTCTTCACCATTAACCTTCCGGACATTTAACTTTTTAAACTCGTATCTGTTATCGGTTTAAATCTATATTTATAAATAATATTAAATACCACATAATAATAAAGTACCTATATTAATTAACATGTCCAACATCTTCATGAAATACGAATTTCTTAACGGCCATGCATCTAGCTACTCATACTCACATCAAAGAAAAAAGCAAGACTTCAAAAGCATAATTGCTATTATTTTACTATTTCGTTTAAACCTTTTACCACACTTTGAGCGTGAAAATGCCAGCACCTTCCTTCATATAAACGCTTCAGACCTTCTGCATCTTAATCAATGCATCTGAACTAATAAAGTTATCAAATAATTAAGAATTATCCGCTTCTATATAGACCTCTTTATTGAAATCCATTTCATTTTTTCTGAGGATCCATTGTTAATAGCCGCCACCACCGCAGCCGGCCATGCATAACCGGCTGCTGTCGGGTTAACCGTCAGTCACGCATTTAACGCATTTCGCGCTGCGTATTCCATTCCAGAAAACCATTCGTATACCTACCTATCTTATTTGTTGTTTTTTTTTTCTTTTCATTTGATAAACCAAAACGAATCGACACGATGATGCTGATTGTGCTTCGGCTTCTGTTATTGATTGTAATATTGGTAGTGCGGTGCTGATATGGCATTTCAAGGCAATATAGCAATAGCATTCACAAAATTGTTGCATACAAGCAGCACATACCATCATCACACTTAATGCTTTCATTCGGCATCTTGGGTCATTATTAAGCATATGTTGAAGAGTTTACAAAATTCCAACGCAACTCTGGAAGAGTATAATGAATATAAAAAAGAAACAGAATGAGAAATTTACCAGCAAAACAGGTAGAAAATAATATACGATGAATAGAGTACAATTTTGATACCTAGAGAAGCTAGCAAACCTTGAAATCTTTTTGCAGCATTTAAATAAGAACCAATCAAAATATTTCTTGTTACCTCTGAGAAACATGAGGGCGGTAACACAATGTTTTATAAGCAATATTTTGAACAAACCCATGAGGGATGTTTTTCGAAGTTAAAGATGAAGGGAGATCATGGAAAGCAATTAGTACAACGACCCACGGCAACGAAAGGACCTCGAACGGAACAAAATGTAGGATTTTTATTGGAATTAGAGGTAAGTGTTACACCTCTTTAGCAAATAGTACGGATTATTTCCACTTTCACTTCACAGAAAAATTTTCCTACTTCGGATAAGGAGTCCAAAATATTTCTGTGGTGATTGGTATAAGCGTATATTTGTATGGTAAATGCTTTTAAATTTTGTATTAATATGTCGGAAGATGCATATCGAAATGGTAGGGTAAAGTTGGTCCGGGTAAAGGATTCCGCATTCGTGTGGTGCGACTGAAGAAAGAATCTCAGTACTTAACAGTACGTCCGTTTAAGGGGAGAAATGCTACTGGCTATTTCACTAGAACACTGATTATAATAATTGCGATGAAATAGAGAAAGTCACGAAACATTACGGCTCCTGTCCAAACATGAGTATTAAACTCAAGTTTTGGACGAAAAAAGACTTTGTAGATCACAGCCAGATCAGAAGGGGAGACAAATTTCTTGCATCTACGTAGAAAACCTAAATACTTGGCAGCGTTTTTGGCGACATCAAATATGTGGTCATTCAACAAAAGGTGGTCTGAGATTCACATACCGAGAACTGAAGCTGTTCGGTTTCAGATAATGGCATTAGGGGTGGGTCTCGGTTTAACGGAAGAAGACAGCATTAAATTCTAAGTGATTTTGATTCCCCATCGGACAATGCTGTCAAGATCAAAATTTAATGAGCTTATCATACGCTGCCGTTAAAGTTCCACATCCGAACTACATGTCTGTGAATCTGTCGTCATCGTAACAGTTTAATGGATGAAAAGTTTCAGACAAAAGATCGTTTATGAATATAAGGAAGAGAGCGGAGACAAAACGGAGCCCTGGGGCACACCAGCATTTATTTTGTAGATTTCAGACTTGAAACCGTCTAATACGACTTCTATTGAACGGTCTGAAAGGTAATTTCTAATCCCACGAAGAAGAGATTCATCGAAACCAAATGGGCGCGTTTTCGATAACAGAGCTTGATGCCAAACTCTATCAAACGCTTTTGAAATATCAAGTGCAATAATTTTACTTTCTCCAAAACGATGTTCAGATTTATTCCACTGTTCGGTGAGATATACCATCAGATAACCGGTGGACCAATGTACTAAAGGTTGTAATGTGTTTTTTGGACTTCTCCATCACTGCTATGTTTGTCATTGAGGATAGATTACCCAGAGTGAATGAGTGAGAGTAAGAATGACGTGCACGTGCGTCATTCTCTATCACCCTACAAAATGGAGTGAGAGTGCTAAGCATGAACTAGTTATTCCGTGCATTTTAAATGGTGACCGAACCAATATCCATCTCCGGCTTTAGATGTAGCAAAATCCGTTCAATGCAACACAATTTTAGTCTTTCCCCTTACTTATGCCACTTTTCACCCATGCACACGCTGTACATCTAAACTTAGAGAGTTTTTCTTAAGCTTATAAAAATAAAATTTGCGGGAGTTTTCAGCAAACGGAGGTGCAAGTACCAATCGCGATCACGACTAACGGGCTTTCAAAAAAAAAAATGGTTTGTTAAAAACCCAACATCGGAAATCAGCCCAGGAACACAAATTACGCATAGACTTACAGTAGCCCAAGTGCACTGACGCACTGAAAGCTGACGGACGCACATCTCGTTAAGGTTTTGATTGTTTTGACTTTTGAGTGGTAGGACTATTACTCTGGATTCTCAAAGATGTTATTTAAAAATAATAATTTGAACCATAAGGTATTTTGTTCTTAAAATCATAACAAATAGAAGAAAACTCGGCGAAATTCACCAACATTGAAAAACTTGTTTAATGCTTATTTCAATGTGGTGAACGTTTTTTTTTAGCAAGACTGCCAAGAGACTGGATTGTATTTCAACTTGATGTTGTTAATTTGTTTATTGGTGGCTGAAGATGTGGAAGAATCTGGTGAATTCATGTTGTATAAGTTGCATTTTACAAAGGATTCACACACGATTCATTAATTTAATGCAAATAAACTCACAAACTTATAAAAGCGTTCCCTTTCGTCATGGTTTCATGGCCGTGGTAGGTGATTTTGAATTTATTCGCTCACTCCTCACCTGATGGGACATAATTCGAATGAGTAGCGTTTAATAATTTTTGTATTGATAAAGTTACATAACTTAACTGGATATGCTTGTAAAATAGGTTATAGCGCCCTATAAACTTCTCATGGCAAAAAAAAAATATTATGCGCTTTGCTTATATCTGATAATTTAACTAAACGCATAATAGTCTATAGTATAGGTTAGGTATAAGGTTGCATATTTTATTAACTTGGAACGATTGAGCTTGAAAAAAGAGAACAAATTTATTATCAATGTCTTTTAATGAGTCGACACTTTTTCTGATTGCGCTACAGCAACGCTACATCACATCAATGTAAAAAATGTTAATGTTTACTTTATTACTGTCATTAAAACGAAGAAGCATTACGGTAATGAACTGTTATTATTTCGATAAGAAAAAGGGCATTTAATAAAAAAAAACAGAAACTTATTAATATTAATGAATTGTAAACGAAAAAAATCACTTTGCAAAGGTCACAATTTTTTATTATGGTGGTTGGCTTATAGGAAGGATTTTATCGTTAAAGAATTTGATAATCAATGTTAAATAGGCATTGGTAGATGTAATGTACCGCAATAAACTTATGGAAGTCCTTAACATTTTATTTCGTTGCGCATTTAGAAATTTGAAAGGTACACATATTGGAAAGTCTCCCCACCCAGAAAAACAGTTTAGTTTTCCACAAGGCACTAGAGAGTTTTACATATATTCTGGCAAGGGGCTTGCAAGGGTTAGCAAAGGTTAAAATAAGGGCCTTGGCAATTATGAACCCTTCTGTTTTGGCTTGTGTGGGACTTAGTCTTGCGATCTTCTGCTTGTCAGTCCAATCCGCTTCCCACTGGGCTAACTTGCTAAACGAAAATTCAATGTCAAAAGAAGTGAATAAAGTTTCAAACTCTAATGTTTCATACCATATTGCATAAAAAAAAACATACCGAGTAGAACAGGATTTTATGTACTTGCTTTTTAGGTAGAACAACTCAAAACAGGTTTTTACAGATGTCTGACATCCATAGTAAAAAATGTGATATTAAAAAGAAGACATAGGAAAGAGAGAAAAAAGATTCATATGATACTGATATTCCATGGTGCTAGAACACAAAAGACATTGCTGATGGGGTACCGAAACATGTTCAACAAGTTTTTACTAGGGAGGACCTCATGAGTGTTTGAAAAGTTTCCCTAAATTTTTCTAAATTCTTGGTACTAAAATCCAGCAAGGGCTTGCCAAGTATCTGGCAAGTCTTTGTCGCCCAGATTTTCCCCACAGAGAAATCTTACTATGGCCTTGATCGAACTAGACAGAAACTTGACATTTTCCAGTCGGGACGCATTAACTATTTGTTGAATGGAAAAAAAATTGTTGATACAAAATGGAAAAAAGTGGACAAAATATATATACATATTTATATATGTATTGTATATATACAATGGATAATCAGATAAACACTAACATTGCAACTAGTAACTTGATATATTTTCATTTTAAAGTGAGTAATTCGCAAAAGATACGGGTGCTAATTGCGAGAGTCTATTCAAAAGTCGAATAGACTTAAAGTCTGCCATCGATATTTTGAAAAATCTATTCGTTAATATTTTTCTGTCAGATTACTACGAAATTATATGAATTTTTCTATTTGATAGAAAATTAAATTCGATCAAGAATTTTTAGTCGACTAACATAAGTCCACTAGATTTTTTCGGAGTAGACTCCCCCAATATGGCCCACAACAAAAAACTCGAGCGCATAGTTCAGGCAAGATATACAATTTTTGGGAGGTACGTGTCTTTTTCCCACAGCTTAGGTGGGAGGGGTAATTTCCTTTACAAAAATTCTTGAAAAGAAAATAAACTTAAAACCAACGACAATACTTACAATATATGTCGCAAGCTTTTTTTTTAAACACAATAATTTTATTTTTTGGTATTATTTTTAAAAATGTTGGTTTGGTAAACTGATAATTTTTGTTCCTGAAGTTTGTTTTTGTTTGTTTTTTAATATTATTTTAGTATGTGAATATAGATTAAAAGAAAATAGTGAACATCAAAACCAAAAATATTACTAAATGACGAAAAATGTCAAAACAAAAATGTGGTACATAAAAAAGTGTAATTGCTTTACAAAATTTTGAGGTTGAAATCTATTCACTTAAAACTGGGTATAAATATTTTATTATATAAAAGATTGTATTTCTGGTTTATTTATTTATTTTTAACATAAACTTATGTTCATAGAAAATAATAACATCTGAACTGATAAATGGTTTCTAAATTACAATTAAAAATGGCACTGAGATAGAGTTACAAAAAAGTTATATATTTAAATTGAGCAAAATGATTCGTATTCACATAGAATGAAAGGATAGTATAAAAAAAGTAAAACAATGAATGAATTCATCCTACAGCAACGGAAAAACTACAAAAGTATGGCTTACGCACTTAAATGGATTATAAAACAGAGAGAGGTACACTGTGGCGTATACGCACTTTTTTATTTTATTGAATTTTAAGATCTATCTATTACTCGTATAAGATTCAATTTTTGTTTGTTAGGTTAATGGAGCAACTAGCTCCATTGATGGTAAGGATTCTGATATTTAATACCACAAAACAAAAAAATTAAGACTTTGTTCTAAGAAAAAAAGTTGATTTACCTCTGTATAAAGTTATTGATTTTGACTTTTTTGACGTCTCAGATGTTTACCTAATTCATATATTTTTTTTTTCTTTTCAGAAGAACGATGTAAAGGGACGCATTCAGTTCTTTTCCAGCTTTTTTTGCGGATTTAGATAGAATGATTTTCGTCTGATTTTGGCACTGACTGTTTTTGTATGTCGTAATGCTAGGTTTCCACTTGTCATTGAAAAGGCGCACTTTGACAAATTTTCCAAGACAGGGGTGAGTTATAATTGCTCGCCACTAATACTTTCTCAGCTTTTGTGTTGGCAAAAGCCACCTTGTCCTGGAAAGTGTGTCAATTAGAACCATCCGGTTTTCAATCTTTGACTAAGAATCGATAAGAGCATTGAATTTTGAAAACAAAAACAATACTTAATGATGTAAAATTAAAAAAAAAAAAAAATAGTTTCAACGTTTAATAAAAAAAAATTTTGATTTTGAAAATTAATTTTTCAAAAACTGTTTAGTAAAAATAAGTCCATAAATTGGAACTTCATTGACCACATCACTAGAATCCTCTATCTAGTTTAATATTTAATCTGATCAACCACGTTGAAAAAAAAACAACGTTATTATTGGTTTATTTCTGGTTAAACTTTTTCTCTTAGTTTATGTACTCCTATCTACCTCTTATCATCGTAACGTCTTGATTTAATATGCATTTTGGGTTGAAATATTCAATTCTTCCTCCATTATTACATATACCTACATTGAAACATACATATCCCTAACCTACTGTAATTCCATTTTCAAATAATCTTGTCATCGTTGCCTCGCAAGATATCAACAATAATTACTTTATTACCTCTTTAAAGCGCTAATCGGATTTGTGGGAAAAAGCCTTTTTTAAATATCATTACTTACGTCAGTTTTAATAACTTGTATTGAACATAAATCACGGACCACCCAAAAGCAAACCCTCGTCAAACAAAACATCTAAAGGTAAATACCTATGGCATCACTGTTTGTACACAATACCACTGTGTAAACGGTATTGATTTTTAAAATTAAAAAAAAAAAAAATATTTAAATAGAAAAAAAAAAAAAGAATTTGCGCGCAAAGTGCTGTCTGTAATTGATGCTTTGGCATTAAGTAGCTCCGTCCACCAATCAATCTGTCAAAAGATGTTTTTGATGATACATACTCGTCCATTATAACGGTAGCCGCCACATAAATATTTTGTTAGCACTTTGATGTCATTCGTGCTGCCAATGCCGTTCGCCACTGAAATTTTCAATGAATGTCATTCTTTTGTGTTTAATGGGCAATGGAACGGACGGGTGATTTTTTGTTTGTTTGTTTTTGTTTGATTTCGGTAAGTACCTATACCTAAACCACCCACCACAACAATATGATACATCGACGATATGGTGGAAATGTCAATTTTTGATTTGTGGACATCTGTTTTGACGTTTAGAGTGTGGCGCGTCGTCAATATTGTGCGGGAGATATTATAAATTAAAATTTAGGGTTGGGGAATATTTTTCGATTTCATTTAATGAGCAAATGAGCTCCCGGCGATAATGAGGAAATAACTTTAGAGTTGATTTATCGATGACATGAATGACATTTATCGAGTGTGGCAAGGGTTACATAAACATAAATAATGAGTTTTCAATGTCAATCGATGGTAGATTATTTGTATGGATATGAATTCAAGTAATTTGTGTTTATGTGGTTAAGTGTGTACCTATAGGTATACATTGACAGGTACCTACTTCAAAAGTACTTTTTTGTATTGCTTTAATTTAATTTATTATTATGAGATCTTTCGTAACATAACTTCGATCAATACATAGACAGGCGCGAACACAGGAAAAAATTTCGTAGGGGGGGGGGGTTTAAACCGAAAACTCAAAATTAAGAGTGAAATTGTATGGCGAGGAATTTAAATTCATACATTTCGGGGGGAGGAAAAAAAGACAGAAAATTATTTATTAAAAATTTTCTTACAAAATTTCGGACTTATAAGCAACTTTCGGGGTCATTATCATTTTTCCCCAAAAATTTACGCCAGAAATTATTGGATAAAACGCCAGAAAGTTATTTATTAACTTTTCTGATAAAATTTCGGATTTACAGGCAATTTTCGGGGTCATTAGCATTTTTCCATTCCTATCTGAAACAATTTCTAACGTTTCAAGCTATATTTTCCCCAAAAAAATTTAGATTGTTCTCTCCAATATGAAGCAGACCAAATTTTTTGATGTTTTATTTATGTTGAAGATTTGAATAAAACTTTGATAAATATTTACAGATCGTACATTCGGTCGCCATCTTGGAAAAGAGGGTATACAAAGTTTTCCGCGATATACAGGGCTTCCCGTAAAGGATGGTCCAAACTGAAACTGGTGAAAGGTTAGGTCATGACTTATCAGAGTTTGGTAACTTGATCATACCGAATCATAACGGTTTTCAGGTAACGGTTATTTTTCGAAATTTAAAAAAAAAACTTTACTTTGAACCAGTTTTTTGCTCACCCTGTCCATAGTTGACTTTTGTTTTTTACAATTTTTACACTAAAACTTTCGCTTTAAGTTTGACTTATTTTACTGAATAAAAAAAATGTTCAATTACATCACCATTTGCCTACAAACCAAAAGATAAACTTGAACTTTGACCAAACTTAATTTTTGACCTCAATCTTCTTAAGAGCCCCATGAATAAAATTCGTATGACACAAAACAGGTTTTATCTTCCCGTTTTTCTGTATTTTTTAAAAAGGTGACAAACTTGCTAAAGCGGTGCTCAGATAGAAAGTTATTACCGTTTGAATCCAATAAAACAGGTTAAAAATAAAACAAAAATAAAACATTTTTCAAATATAACTCAGACAAAGCTGAATTTTGGTGGAGAGCTTACGCATTTTCAAATAAAAACCTTAAATTTGGGCAAGGACTTTCAATTTTGTAGGGTGAAAGGGGAAAAGAGATTTTGAAAAAAAAAACAGAGACAAAATATTTTCCACACCGTTGCATTTGCGCTCATTTGTCTCAAAATCCATACCATAAGTCTAACGAAAAAATTATAGGTATTTATTCTTTGTAAAATATTATAAGCTACAATTTTTCCAAAGATATTTCTTAAAAAAGCCTGATGGTTTTCGAGAAATCTTTAAAAATACTGGACTTTTCCCCTTTCACCCTACAAAATCGAAAGTCCTTGTCCAAATTTAAGGTTTTTATTTGAAACTGCATAAGACATCAATATGAAGCTCTCCACCAAAATTCAGCTTTGTCGGAGTTATATTTGAAAATATATTTTAGTTTTATCGATATACATACTTGAACAAAAATGTTTTATTTTGTATTTTTAACCTGTTTTATTGGATTCAAACGGTTATAACTTTCTATCTGAGCACCGCTTTAGCAAGTTTTATACCTTTTTAAAAACAACAGAAAAACGGGATATTTTTAGAAGATAAAACCTGTATTATATAAGAAAGCTATGTCGTAGCGAGCTTACTACAATTATGAAAACGTGAACTTAGTGTGAGTGCAATTTCACATTTCATAAAGAAAAGAATATGCATAAGCCACTTATATCGTTTATTTAAATGGTTTGGTATGCTTAAAACGTGTTTCCTTTAATTTTTTTTCAGCTAGTCAGAACCTTTTAATTAGGTAAATTGAAAGAAAAAACAATAATAATATTTGAAGGCGATTTATATCGTGGTCCAACCTAGACGTCTGTCGAAACCATTTTTGTAATCAGGGAGTATGGCGTCAAGTTGTATTACATTTGAAATGGTTTCCCACCCGATTTCAATTTTCAGAAAAGTTGTACTTTTGATGCACTTTTACGTGGTAGCGGGGCCACTACATGCTGGCAGACGAACGTATTCGTTATCACCTTCACTAGGACTTCCTACACTATTAAAATCTTTTGGTTTCCTTTCACGACCAAAATCTGCTACCAGCTCTTAGACTAGCTGTTTTCACAAAATGGCACAAACGTCAACAAAAATGAAAAAATCTTAATTCTTGATTTAGTTTTGACAACCGAACTGACAGAAAGACTGGAAAATGGAACGATTTGTGGAAAAACCATGATTTGTTTATCAAGCTGAAAAGAAAGTGATTATCACGGATCTGTAATCATGGATTAGGTAGAATCTGTGATAATCGAATTGCAGATTTAACCCACTGTGAACAAACTGGCCCTTAGGGCCATTTTCTTCACTATTTCTCAACTTGAGGCAAACTCTGAAGTTTGCTAACTTTAGAGGTAGCCTCAACTCAAGAGTTGAATCACAATTTGAAATTTCTTTTTTCACTCATTTGTTTCTCAACTCCCCAGTTTAAAATCAAAAGTTGACAAACTTCCAGTTTGAATAATATCCCTGGGATATTTGTGAAAAATAAAAATAAACTGTCATTTATTTGAATCTATTTGTCAATCAAATTGAGGTTTTTCAGTGTTCTTTCTTCTTTGTGTGTTGAGTTATAAAACTATACGAATTAGGTACTCAAACTATAGGACGAAAAACAGCTGAAGGAAGAAAGCAGGAAACAGAAAGGTGAATAAGGACGATAAGCTCTTTAACGCATACAGGCTGCATTGAATGTTGACCAATCTTAACTAAAACGGGAGAAGTCAGAGCTAGTTTGCGAACGGTCAGTCGTTGAATTCTTGGCAAGAGTTTAATTTGATGCATTTGTATATATTGTTATGTACATTTACATTTAAAAAACTGTTGTAGGTATAAAAAGATAACAAACCTTTTTTAATTTCCAAACATCTTGCACTTGGAACATTTATAAATCTCCCATGAGCTGAAAATACGGTCTTATTATTCGGAAAATGATTTTTTCTTTTGATGTTACCGTCTTGGTACATATTGACGAGGTTTAAGGCCGAATTTATTCAGTATTGCTCAACTTGCTGAAAACTGCAAAGTTGGCCAACTTACGAGTTGACTTCAAATCCGTATTTGAACTGAAAGTTGAAAAATGCTTTTATTCACTACTTTGAATCTGAACTCCACAGTTGAAATTCAAAAGTTGACACAGTGCTGAAGTGATCTGATTATTGAAAATGGGCACCTGTTCTTGTTTTTTTTTTTTTTTTTGTGGGGAAAGGGACCATTTTCATAAAAAAAGATTCTGTTAGAAAAAAAATTAAAATATGAAATAAATGCCAGCAACACGCGGTGTTCCAATGCGGTCCGCCACCTGAGTACTAACCGTACCCGACGATGCTTGATTTCGGTGATCGGACGAGAATCGATATTTTCCTCGTGGGTAGCATGAATAAATAAACAGTAATGAAGAAAAACCCCAAGTTTGCTCGCTAACTTCTACTATTTCGGGGAGTTAAGAAAATCGAAAGTTGATTAACTCTAGAGTTGAAAATCATAAGTTGAAAACGTCAACTTTGGGTGAATACAAACTATTTCTGAAGTTAATAATCCCAAAGTTATGTTCAACTTTGACTGAATAAATAAGGTTCAATTAAAAAGTGCAAGTGACCTCAACTCCAGAAATAATTGTGCTTCGCGCAAGGTATAACAGTGGACTCTTCAGTCAGTCTGTTATACCCTACCTAGAAACAAATTTTGGTCGATGTTTACCGACTTTTATAAAAATCACAGCAAAAAGATTCTGTGAATTTTATTTATTATTTACTGTATTTATTTTCTGGGTGCACGAATTAAAACAAATTCCCCTAGAATAATAAAATTCACATCTTTTTGCTGTGATTTTTATAAGAGTCGGTAAACATCGACCAAAACTTATGTCTTAGTAGGGTATAACAGACTGACTGAAGAGCCCACTGTTATACCTTGGACGAAAAACACAAATATTTCTGAAGTTGAGGTCACTTGTACTTTTTAATTGAATTTTATTCATTCACTCCACTTAAAACAGTAGTAATTTCAATATTTTAATATTTAAATTTCTTCGTCTTCTTATTTGAATAAATAAGGCCTAAGTATGGTGGCAATAGGTAAGTGAATCATAATAACCATGTTTTGCAATTTTCAACGCTCTCTGAATGTAAAAAAATTCCTCATTTTCATCATCATCACTTTCACTGCCCGAAGAAACGAATGGCCAATTGTTATAAAATAATAACATTTTGCTTATGATAACTGAAGCCAGAAAGGTTTTAGAGAAAAACGGACAAAAAACAGCTTTTGTATGTAAGCTGCCAAGTTTGCTCGGTCAACTTTTACGTTTTCCTGAAGTTGAAGAAATCTAAAGTTGATGAAAAGAATTGCAAATCTAAAGTTGAAAACATCAACTTTGAGTGAATAAAAACAAATTCACAAGTTGAAAATAAAAATCCTTAAGTTATGTTAAACTTTGATTGGAAAAACCAGCCTAAGCTTTATAATCAAATAAATAAATATTTTGTATGTACGACGTATGAACATAACATACATACATAATGTTTGACAGTATTTGAAAAAAGCGTTTGAGTGAAATTAAAGTTTGTTTGTTATCGTATTTCTCAGTATACATAAACCAGTTTTTATTTCTGAATTTCCCACGGCCACTAGATACACTTTATTTTACAAGATTACCGCCGACTTCATAAAAGTAAACATTCAGAATCAATGTTAAAACAATCGCGAACTTATTTTACTATTAATGTACATTTTTGATAAATTTTGATATCATTTTTGAAAGCAAACATCAATACTTCTAAGAAAGTAACATTTATAAATAGGGCTTGAGTGTGGCAGTGATTCAGGATGCTTCTTATTATAAACCTTATTTGAGACTCAATCGAGACCTGCAAAAAATGTTACTGTAAATCTCTTAGAGTTTTTCCAGCAACATTGATAAAAGCCTGAAATGTTGTGTTTTCAAAATTGATTTTGAACGTCTTACAACGTTTGTTTGGGCACCAGTACCTTAGGTGGACCGCTTCAAGGGTTCCGAGGATTGTTACTCCTTTTATGTGTCCTCTGTCTCGCTCACGCAATTCTTTTTATGTATTAAAAAGACCAATGGTTGTTTGAATTTTTGGTATATGGTTTCTCGCCAAAAAAATTCATATTTAGGACTAAGATTGGTTTAACTTAAATTAAGGGTAATGTTAGATTGAGTACTTTTAAAAAGGCAAAAAATTAGGTGAAGTATATCCGTTCATTTAGAACTACATATACAGTTTGACACTTATTTAATTTACAAATTTAAACAAAATACGTTTACGCCAGGATGTATGTAATTTATATTTATATTTATTTATATTTATATTTATATTCTCATAATTTAACCAGCAAAAAATTTGCTTTAACTAAGAAAATAAAGTAGTGTAATGTGTGCTTTATGGAAGAATTAAAGTTTACTATTGAATAGTTAATGAACAAAATATTTAAAAAATAAGTAACATTATTTTTTTGTGCTTTTAAATTCAAGAAAAAAATTGAAAGAATGCTAAAGGAATTTACGTATTAGTAAATTTTTTTGTTTTTTTTTTTTTTAAATAAGTTTTGCTTCTCTCAAATTTTCAAAATGGTCATGGATCGTATTAATATAAAGTTGTAGGGCAAAGTTGGGTTATATGGCACCACGGGGGATATGGCATCCTTTCAATATTTCCCACTTAATGATTGTTAAACAATGAGTTCAGAATATCTTTAAAATTCACACAAGATTTTAACGGGTGCAGTTGAAATTCAAGAAGTTGGTTGAATGTTTAAACTACAACCGAAAATACAAAAAACATGTGATTTTTGTAAATTTAGTGTAGAAACGAAAGTATTCGGTGTCAGGTCTTCGTTTTAACGGAAAAATAATCGTTTTTCTTTGTTTCTTTTTACCGCTATAACTGCACATGCGTAAATGTTCTTTTCATTTCGAATAACAGTGGCAATGTCTAAAGGGTGATATGGCACCCCCTCAAATTCAGTACATTTACACTGGTGCCATATCACCCCTACCTGATTCTATTAAATTTTTGGTTTTAATTATAGAACAGATTTTTTGTAACTTTATTGTGCATGAAGTGCACAATTTGTTAAGTCCCATTGTATATTACGTATATTAACTACAACTGTGGCAAAAAATCACTTAAAAAGTAAAGTTCCATGTCACCCGCCGTTTTTTCACTTGTCATTTTTGTAATGTGTTTTGTTATTTAAAAAAAAATATGTTTTGCATTGTGAAATGCCCTAGTAATTAATTTTATTTGGTTCAATAATTAGCTACAGATTATATAAATCCATGTTTGAAATGATTATCCTTTTTACTTTTAAAGTTATAAGAAAAACAAAAAAGGGTTGCCATATCTCCCGCCCTCGCTGGCCGAATATTCGGCCACTGGCGATACTAGTAATATTTAAGTTGTTCCAAATTACTTTGAAAAATAAAAAAAAAGATTACCTACTTTTTAAAATTTTCAAAATGATGTTGAACAGCTTTAATTTCATTTTCAAAAAATTCTTAAGGTTGTTTCAAAATAAAATATTACTTTAGGCAATATTTGAAATGAAATTTGAATTTTTCAAAATTAATTTTTGAAAATTTTACAAGCAATTATAAAAAGTTTGCGTGAATTTTAAAATTACTTTGGTATTGCATTAAGAATGCGTATTCGAAGCATAGAAATAGCATGAAATAAAAACGAATTCTATTTCTAAAGTAAATTAAGTCCAAACTAAAAATTTCCGTTATTTCCATACTGAAAGCAAAATAATGCCAAATTTTTGATTATAGCTTTATTTCTTTGATCCTTCTTTAGCGTCATTTGTATAAGAAAGCATTTTGGAATATTCATACCAAAACTTGGTCAAGTATGGTAACAAGGACATACAAGGCTTACAACAAACAAGATCTTATTAATCGTCGTTATAAAACATATAACATATGACTTGACAAGCAGTGATTATCTTTTCAAATCTCTAACCATTTTGTTGTATATCCATAGAAGTTTGCTTAGAGCAATTCTTGAATGTTCGTTCGTTTACTGAACTGTTAAAATAAACTGTTATACTTTAGAATAATTTTCATGTTAAAATAATCTCGGATAAAATTATAAAAAAATTTCTCCAACTTCGAAGTTTTGTTGCAAGAAAAACTCTTTTAAACATGTTCATAAAATAGTGGAATGGAATGTTTGCATTGCCTATGAATATGATTTTAATATATTTTTTGATGAAATACATCTTATGTTATTAAGGCTCATTTGATGATACAAAGCTTAGGCATTTAATTTCAACATAAGAACTTATGTGACAGTTTATGCTTAGGACAAATTAGAATAAAAGCGCTTATGTTGAACTTAAACATCTATGTTTGGGGTCAGCAAACAAGCCTAAGTGCTCTAAGGGTCAATTTTTTCAATATTCAGTTAAACTCAGATAGTCTAGTTATTTTTCAAATAAAGCAAACTTTGTCCTGTTGCTAAAATATTTACCCATTCCTCTGATAGATTAACTGATTTTCAAAAAAATCGACGCTAAGTAATACAAAACATAGTTTAGTAGAAAGGTACCGTCAACATAGACATAGCAACATGTTAAAGAAATCATCTTCTGATATACGTATGTTAAAATAAGTTCCACAACAAGATGATTTTCAGCATTATCATAAGATACTCGTACTTTTGTAGAAAATAACATTTATGGTTTCACAACAAATGTAGCCAGGAAAGTAATGCAATATTTTTAAGATGCATCCCAATGTGTCGCAATAATTTCCCCAACTTGAAATTGAAAATTTGTGGAAAAAATGTCTACAGATGCAATAACCAATATGTAAAGACGAAGAATCGCAGTTAATTTAAGCATACCTACTCCTACATAGCCGATGAACTTAATTCGAAGTGAAGACGCATGTTGCCAGAGTTAACTCTCATTAGAAACATTTCAAATGTATCCCACTATAGTTTTAACCTCTCCAGCTCTCTGAACTCTGAGAACTGCTGAGATTCACCTGTCTCTTACAAAAAATGAATGAAATATAAAAATATAAAACCTTAACTGCGCACATGCTATAGCCATGCATGACCCACAAGAATGGTATCCACACACCATCACACAAACAGAACAATCCATACAAAATTCGAACATAAGAAATTCATTAGATTCATCGGTGGGTGCTCAATGCGTTCGGTATTATTCTCTCATTTTCCATAAATTTTTACTATATCTCATCTATAGACGAAGACGAAGGCCTGAATTTACGATACAAAAATACGACGAGGAACTCTATATTAGTCGTCGTCGTTCGAAAATAATAAGTATACGACACCAACTCCATTCGAATGAAATGATGGTAATCTCTGCTCTGTGCGCAGTGCTACACATGCCCGTGGAGGAATCTCTCAACACTTCAGCTCTCCAATGAGCACAAAATATCTACGCCGCCGAAGAAGTATCTATACAGAGTAGCGAGTTAGTTAGTGCTAGCTGATGATGATTTCTCAGCATGTTTCTGGGTAAAAGATACAAAAATATACAACAACAAAAACAAACAACACACACTCAATAACAATACAAAAAAAAACAACAAAATCCAATGTCGAATTGGTAATCAGTATATCCGCGATCTTAATACTGTTCAGATGTTCGTGACGGACTGCGTTTCGTTGGTTCCTTTAAATCGTGTTAATGCAAATATATTGGGATTCGTTTGAATATTTTCCTTTTTGTCGGATAATTTTTTGTGTTTGGCGAAATAAGAAAATAATTTCCTAATCCTTGTTAATTTTTGTGTGTGACGTGAACGATGTCCTTTTTCAAAGTCCATAACTGAAAAAAAAAAAAAAAATGTATCTGATGGTTCAAGTATCTTGAGGGTGAAATTCAAATTTTTAAAACTTCCTCCGAAAATTTGCGTAATTCCCTTCTTCCAAATAGTGGGTCAGTTATTGTTTTTGGGAAGAAAAAAAACGGGAGAAACATGGGTTGGCTCCTGTCATCAACAGCATCCCCATATACCTAGCCACATCTTCGAAGTATAGTGGTGGTAATAGTGCTATCGCGGTATTTATCAAACAATCGGATTAATTAATTTATTCCCATGGTGCCAATAATTTTATTCTGCCACTGTCGTTGATATGAATTAAACAACAACAACAAAACAAATACCCCTCCCCACATATTGTGTAAATATTAATTCATATCTATATGCATTTTCGAAACGAAACCAAATGAAAAATTGTGTGGCTAAAAACAAAACCACTTGTCCATAAATTTTGCTGCCAATACTAATTTCCATATTTCATCCAAGTCCAACAACAACAAGAACAACAACATTTATCCGCAGCAGATGTATCTACATATCTAATTCGATTGCAACTAGGTACTCGAAAACCGCTCTATCTATCTTTTATATCTATATCTACATCCATGCAAGGAAAATCCATGTTCAATTCGGGAATAATAATCAAAAGTGATAGCCTAACATTATTGGGCTTTGGATGTTTGTGTTTTTGAGTTCAATTAATTCTTTTTGTGTTTTCACAAATAAATTTTTTAATTCGAAAGTGAAAAGGCCGCTTACGAAAACGAGGGATTGCGGGTGAAAAATATACAAATAATAATGTGTACCGAAGTTTGTTGTTTTCAATAAATAATTTGAATTTAAATACCTGTTTATGTTTTGGTGTATTTTTTTTTTTTTGCTGGTTGGTCACAGCGTTTGTCGTCGCGTTTAATAATTGCAATTAAGTGATGCTTTTGAGTGGTTTTACAAATGAAATTAAAAAAAGATAAATTAAATACGAAATAAATAAAAATAAATACAAATTTTAAATGTAAACATAAAAATTCAGCGTCGAAATTAAATGTTATTATTACAATCTGATTTTATTTACTTGAATAAATTTGTGTGTCAACTTAAAAAATTATAAATAAATTAAAAAATAAGTTATACCTATTTAAAAAAAAATTAAATAAATATATTCAAGTGCGTGTTTTTTTGTTTGGTTTGTTGTGTGCAGTAAAACCTTCAAAGTGGTTTATTATATATTTATTTTTAACACAATTGAGTTGATGCGTTCCGTTTGAACAAAAATTTATATAATGGGATTACACATTTGCAACATCATCTATATAAAATATTAACCCTTATCCTATTTTCATCGTGAATTTCGAGGTGAGTTTTATTCAATTTAATTTTTTATAAATTTATATTGTTGTTGATTTTACACAAGCACACAGAAAAAAAATCATTGCATACTTATATGGTTATATAAGATAAGATTTAAATGAATTCGTGATGGGATTTTTGCGGCTGTTATCGGTATTTTTTCCTGGTTAGCAGGATTTACGGAAATAGCCAGCCTATCAATTTATAAAAGAATATAGGTATGTAGAAACAACAAAGGTCAGAGCTAAGCTATTAAGATATCAATTTCGATATAGAGAGCCTTTAAAGCTTATTGCCTTTACCTACTTTTGTAAAAGTTATATCTTTTCTTTCTTCCTGTAAAGAAGAAGAAGAAATATAAATGGCTAAAGGAATTCCATGTGAGTTTGTTTAGGTGTATTTTCGCAAGCTTTTTATAGAACTGGGTACCTATTTTTTGGAATGTTGATGTGGCTTGTGAGAAGCATTAGGGCTAACGCACCATCACCATTTTACAATGTTTTCATGCTTCATTGGGTAAAGAAAGAAGACCTTTTTCTTACCTTTCGGCTTTTTGAGTAGGTTACAATTTTTGTTGTGAGAAAAGAATACCTTACCTAGATAGGTATATTGAAATAAAATGTGCGTGCATTGTTGTAATGCTTGATGTTAAACTATATAACAGCTAAGGCTTCTTAGACTGGAATGATGGGTCGCATGAGTTTTATTTTTCTGTGACATGTCTGCGAGCTAATTCACTCACCTGACTAGGACAGTTACTATAAGTGGTGGCGTTTTAATATATGGTCTTATTTCATGTGTTTTGAAATTGCTTTAAGTCTGGTCCCTAGTTTAATTTTTGACACTATGGTGATGTGGATATAATAAAATATTTTTATTATAAATCTTCAACCTATAAATATTAAATAAAAAGGAAAATAATCAAATCTTAATAAAAATTTAAACGAAACTTGAGTTTTGTACAGTGAGTATTAAAGTATTATTATGCATGAAAGCACATTATGATCAAATGTGAGCACTTCTGACTTTTTGACACAAAATCTCCAATAAGTAATTTTTTATTTAAGTTTAAATGCTATATAAAATAAATCAGTTGAAATTTTGCGAAATCGAACTTTTTTACTGTAGAATGGAGTTAAAATGTAAGGCCTCATATAAAAAAAACTGAACAGCTCGGACGCAATAAAGTTAAGAACAGGAAATATGTTCTAAGCTGTTCTAAACTGTTCCAAACAGACTTATTGAATAACAATCAGAAAATAGCTTGGAACAGAAAGTTTGTCATTGGACCTTACCCAATTCATAATTAGTGACGACTTAAATTTTTAAGTAAAATGGACCATCCTATTTTGGACTCTCAATAATTAACCATGCATTCTATGTTTCAAATTTAAGAGTCAATACCAGTTTCATTATGTAGGGTTCACTTTAATATTTTAGAAATACATACCATTTTTAATAAAGCAATTTACAGTTCATACCATTATGGTCCATTTTACGTAAATATTTAAGTCATCACTATAGATTTAGCTATTCGCGGAACAACATCCTAATGACATCGATTCTACACAGCAAGTTCGCTCTTTAAAGGTCCAAGTTAAAATTAAAATATGAACAGTTATTCATTTAAAGTTAAAAACCTCACAAAATGATGCTTAATCTTCTTGGACATACAACAGTGGGTCAAGTCCGTAGGTGGACCACTATTTGTATGGGGGGGATATATGATTTAAAAAAATTTAAAATAAATAGTTATTTTAATTTTGGCTTCTTTAAAAACACGAGCGCACAATATTAGTCGATTTAGTACGATGTTAAATCATTTTTAGCAAGATACTAGATTAAGAATTGTATTTTGTTACCTTTAAACGAGTTTAGCATCGTTATAACTCCTTACATTTTACTAAAGTTAAAATCATCAAATGGCTATTTTATATTTTAAGGTGCGGGTGGCAATAGCACATTTTGACTGCTAACCTGGACGTGTGGGTTCGAGTCCCGGTCTAGGTAGAATTCTTTTCTATATTTCCCAATTTCAACTAGATGCCACGCGTGGAATTTCATGACATAATGAACATCTAATTCTCAATCCACTGTAGCAACAAAAATCTTTCCTTTCCTTCTATTCCTTCTAACTAGTGCCGTGCATTGCATTTAAAAGACCTGAGGTCTTACAGGCATATAGTTAAAATTATTATAATTATTAAACTATAGAAAGATAACCTACGTCGAATCGACATAACAATTACATGTAACTCTTATGGGACATGAAATAGGATTATCTTTCTAGGGTTTAAAGTGTCGTACTGAATCCATATGATATTTTGAAGATTATAAATGTCAAAATCCGTGATGTTTGTGATTTTTGTTGCATAAGCTGTCACTTTTTTGGACGTATTCAGCTGAAGTTTATGAAGGCAAGATTACAAAATCAATTTTTTTTACTTGTGTTTATTTTTCCGAAGGCTTTTGAATTTTGATGCACTGATTTCAGAAATTCTAGTGTAAACATGAAAATAACCGTTTCTTACTATATGTAATTGTCATTTAAGGTAAACCAAGAAACTCGTAATGGCATGAGAAATTCTTCGTGTGATGCTACTAGATTCTCCAACAATTCAAACTCAGGTCTTTTTAATGCCGGGAAAAACCAAACTGTTTTCGATTAGGTGCGTTATGCCTGTTCAAAAACAGAATAGTGAACACAAAGGAAATTGAGAAGGGTTATCAAACTAAAATAACTAGCTAGCAAACTAATTTTATCTCGAAAAGAAAAGATCGTATTTGCAATATAAATTGAGATTTGTACAGGAAAATTTGGTACTTTTTTTAGTTTAACTAAAAAAAAGTAATTGATATAAACATTAAATAAGCAAAAGAGCCTTTGTTCCATTTTTTTATGTCTCGAAAACCACGAAATTAACACCGTAAAATCAGGCAAAGAACACAACGTACTCGAAGACATTTTAGTTATTTCCAGCAATAACATGACTGTAAACATAAGGTTATATGTAAACATTTGGGCCAAAATTTGGTCAATAAAACTGAAAAGTAAAAGAAATTTTTGGAAAATTCCAAATCAGTAAATTAATTTTCCGAACTTATTTGCTCTCGAGCTGCCAAGAAGTATCTATCTTTTAAAAGATTTTGCTGAAAACAATTTATCATCGAATTTGATAACAATCACTAATTTAAGATGGGTCTAGGTATACCTATACTTTTTCAAGAAGAAAGTAGGAGCAAGTCCCCCCCCTGGCTACGGCTTTTCAGTGGGCTCTTCAGTCAGTCTGTTTTTCCCTTCTTAGACACAATTTCAGTCAGTCTGTTATACCCTTCTAAGACACAAGTTTTATTATTCTAGAGGAATTTGTGGATTTTTGTAAGAGTCGGTAAACATCGATTTCTAAAGTTGAGGTTACTTGTGCATTTTAATTGAATTATATCCATGCACTTAAAACCGAAGTAATTTTAATATTTTAATATTTAAATTTCTTCATCCTTTGACATACTTCATATCATAACTTTAAATCTACACAGAAAGGCGGATGTTGAATTGGTATTTGAAAGGATTCGTTAACTTTCAACTTATTTCAACAACAGCTATGATACTAAAAATTCTCTTATAAACCAGATTAATAGATATATCGCACCTCCAATAGAACAAAGACTCAAGTGCAAAAAATTCGATTCTTTAGAATACGAAATTTAAAATAGTTCAAATTTTCAAGATAAAACTGCCATAACTAGCACTAACGTCTTTGTTCAGCCGAAACTGAAGTAAAATCAAACAAAAAACAGGCGGAGTTCACAGTTAGGACGTTGTCTTACAAATCGAAGTAATGTTTTTTGGAGATACGTATTACAATTTACAACTAGAAGGTAAGACAAAGAATCTCCAAAACATTTAATTTAAAACAGTGTAACGGTACGAACCCACTTCTACTTCCTGGAGAGAAAAATTTCTACTGCGACTTTGTTCCATTGGAAAGAAAATCCTTTTTGGAGACGTTTTGCATAGTTAGAAAATTGATTTTTTGCACTTGTGCCCTTGTTCTATTGGAGGTGCGAAATGATGTTATAATTCTCCGTATATGTATATTTATTTGTGACTTTTGTTTTCATGAAATATTTTTTTTTTTGCTATCAACCGCAATTTTAGAATAGTAATATATACAAATCAGTTGGATAGTTTAATTATTAAAACTCTGTCTGTACCTCGGGTTACAGCCTAGACCACTGAAGTTATTTTCTTTTTCAAACTTTGAACTTAAGATTTGTAGGGGATTCCCTAGAGTGGAAACTGATTTTATTAAACTCCAAAAAATAACAGAAGCTACCAGTCATACAACCGCTATGAAAAAAAAAATATTTTTCTTCAAAATTGGCCATAACGATTTTGATAATAAGATTATCAATTTCTGTTTTGATAAAAACAAATGGTATAGAACCAATTTTTTGATTTACAAATTTATATATCGTTAGGCTCTATAAGGTTTGTATTCGGCTATGCCTTATATGTGTGAAACGATAAAACGGCAAAAATAAAAACCTTATAGAAACCGTATAGCACCGAACGATCCCTCGACCCGAATAGGTTTCATTCGGTTTCAAAACGGCACGTATTCGGGTCTAGGGCACACAAAGTAAACGTAGCGTTCACACATATTCGGTTCGTTTTCCGTTTTCTGAAATACAGTTTATTTAATTTTAATTATTAGTGAGTACAAACCGAATATGAACTGTCTGTGTGTGAAGAGGTCTTGACGGAAACCTTAATCGAACCGAATACAGAGCGAACCGAATGAAACCGAATGTGTGTGAAACGAGCCTTAATGTTTCCAGTTTCATCGATTTCAAATTTTTGAATAAATAGTTTTTGGATTTAAAAAAAAGAGGTATAGTTTTTTTTTTTGGAATACTCAATATCTCACAATGTAGATACCTTATAAATACATTTTTTTATATTTTATTTTTTTTTCAATTGTATTTTCATAAAATATATAATAAAAATTGGCACCCCAAATTTAATTTTTCACCATATTTATCCAATCATGCATTTTATTTATTATAGAAATATTATTTATTTTTATTTTATTAATTTATTTTCATGACAAAATTATATATTTATAATAGTATATTGTTCAAATTTTCCTTGACAGCGTTATGTTAAGTTGTTATAACTATGCAATGTCTATGTACAGTGTACAAGAACATAGACACAACTAGGCAAAGCAAAATTTAAATATTTTATTCAAGTGGGCATTTAAAATTGGTTTTATGGACCTGGACCCGTTGCAACTTGCAATGCAAAAACTAAAAAAATACAAATCAAAAAATCTCAGACCTTTCTGTTGAGTAAAGGCCTTCCTGATCTTGTATATATCAATTAAAAATATATATATATATATATTTTTTTTAACATGCCGCGCACTAAAGGGGTTTTTACTGCCCTTAATATGACAAGCGCAGTGCGAGCGCTGGGAAAATAGGGAAGGATTTAAAAGGAGATACCGATGCACATTGGTTTTGAAGTTCTGAATATCAAAATGGGGGAAAAAATAGGACCAGGTAAAGCATTCCACATTCTTGTTGTGCGACGAAAGAATCTCTATAATTAACGGTACGTCCGAAGTTGGGCGAAGGGTAAACTGAGGAGCATTCCTAAAAGCGCGAGTATTACTGTTGAATTGTTGAAGGGGAGGAATGCAACTGACTATTTCACTTGAAAACTGTTCATAAAAATAGCGATAGAACAGTGAGAGACATTGCGGCGCGGCGGTCTTATTGTTCTATCACCTATCATTTTTAGGGCCCTTTTTTAATTCTATCAAACCAGTTTGGCTGAGTAACAGGAGCACCTGCCCATATATGTGATTTATACTCAAGCTTTGGACGAATAAAGGCTTTGTAGATTACAGTCAGATCAAAGGGTGTAAGGAATTTCTTGCATCTTCTGACAAAATCTAAGCACTTAGCAGTGTTTTTAGCCACGTCAAATATGTGGTCATTCCACATAAGGTGGTCTGTGACACACATACCGAGAACTGAGAGCTTTTCGGTTTCACATGCCGTCCATTGAAAGCGGCATTGGGGGTGGGTTTCGCTTTAACGACAGGAGACAGCATTGAGTTTTTGAAGCATTAAATTCTACGGAATTTTTGATTCCACATTGGACATGGGTGTGAATCTGTAAAGGAATATGAGAAGCTGAGGGTACTGTCGTCAGCAAAACCATTTAATGGATTAGAAGTTACAGACAAAAGATCGTTTATGAATATAAAAAAGAGAGTCGGCGACAAAACGTAGCCCTGGGCCACACCAGCATTTATTTTATGGATTTCAGAATTTAAACCGTCCAACACAACTTGTATTGAACGGTCCGAAAGGTAGTTTCTAATCCAACGAAGAAGAGATTCGTCGATTCCAAATGCATGCATTTTCGATAAGAGACCTTGGTGCCAAACTCTAGCAAATGCTTTTGAAATATCAAGTGCAGTAATCTTACTTTCCCCAAAACAATGTAAGGATTTGTGCCACTGTTCGGTGAGATAAACCATCAGCTCACCAGTGGACCTATTGCTACGAAAGCAGTACTGCCGCTTATTAAGAAGCTTTCGTTCCTCGAGGTATTTTTTGAGCTGGAAAATAACCTTAGAAAGAAGGGACGTAAGTGCAATTGGTCGATAGTTAGAGGGTGAAGAAGATACGCCTTTTTTGGGACAGGCTGGACAAATGCTGTTTTCCATCCACTCGGATAGAGACCAGTAGAGTAGGACAGATGAAAAGGCTTACGCAGTGGTTTTGCCACCGTTGGAAAACACCTCTTTAGAACAATGGGAGGGATACTATCCGGGCCAGCGGATTTGTGTACGTCGAGATCTTTTAGAACTCTAGCAACTGCACGAGTGCGGAAGAAGATTCGTCCAATAAAATCGTTTGCGCTCCCAAGTACAGGAGGAGTCATAACACTTTCTGGCAGCGTCGAAATAACAGCAAGCTGTGCTGCAATCAAAATGGTTTTCTCTAACGAGCTGACAAAAGGAGTTTCATTGAAGACGAGCGTTGGAACCGACGCGACGACGACGACAAAGTAGCATTTCGTATGTTCTTTGCAAATGACCAAAAACTTTTACTATCTGTGGGACATTGTAGTATTTTTTGCCTTAATTTTTGGTCATGTAAAAATTTTGTTCGTCGAATATGAACATTACAGGTCTTTCTAGCTTGTTTGAACTTATTCCGGTTTTCCTCAGCAGGGTTGGCTTTGTAACATCGGAAACTTACTTTTCTTTATCAGCAATGTGTTAGGTATGTACATATTTTTTTATTTTTTGTTTTTTTTTTTGTATAATGTTACGTTTTAGGTATTAGTTCAATTTACGGTGAATTGAATTTTTTTTTGATATTTAATTTTTTTTTAATAATCCTTTGTTATAATTATTTTGGAATAGGATTACTGCATTAAGAGTATGGATTACTTTTTATTTAAATTCTTCAATAATAAAAGCCATCATCCGTCAATTGAACTCCATGCTCCAATCTGTTAGAATAATAAGTTGCTCAGCCTTGTTTAATTATTTTAAATCTAGACAGGTTTACGGATAATTAATTGTAATGGTTTGATTTTATTATTTGTCTTTATTTGATTTTGCTCAATTTAAAAATTTTGTTTGTTTTAAAATATAAAATATTTTTATATCGAGGCATATTAGGGTGGCGCTTGTTTTGACACAAGTATTTGGAATTTATTTCTCCCTCTCCCCCCGTCTACAAGTGATCAAGATAAAATGAAAAAATCTTTACAAAATTTCGTTGAAATCTGTTGACGTTAAAATCTGTCACCGAGCAGTTGAAATTTCACATACAAAAAAAAAAGAGTTTTTTTTTTCAAAAAAAAAAAACTCCGTAAAAGTGCAAAAAATTGTGAAAAAGCGATTTTGGTCAAGGCCCTTGTCGCGTCGGTCTATTTGTCTGTGCGACCTGGTGTACATAGAGCTAGTACCTAAGCGCTTGAACCGATTTTCTTCAAATTTGATTTGTTCTTATGTGATTCCCTAGAGGAGAAATTCCGTACGAATTTGTTTTTTTTTATTTTTCTGCAAAACAGCTTAAACAATTTTAATTAAACTTTGTCATCTCTAGACCCGATATAATATAACTACATGCCAGGTAAAAAAAAATCGACTTATGGAAATAAAGTTATGGGGCTTTTTTTAAATAAAAAAAAAATTGCCTTTTTATACTTATATATGTGTATTCCCTCATATCTCGTCATTTGGTTTGTTGATTTTATCATTTTTTGCAATTCAGTTCTTCTTAATAAGCCAGCAAATATTGCATTTAAAATTTATATGAATCATTTTTTTTTACTAAAAAATAAAATCAAAGAAAAAATTATTTTTATTGATTGGTATCTTTAACTTTTTTCAAAATTTGTTTGTTTAAATTAAAACAAAAATCAAAATTGCTATTTTAACATGTTTTTATTATTTGTTCATTAACGATATACAAATATAAGGAAACCATTATCATATCTGAACCGTTAATTTCTAGCTAGTTCTGCTATCAGCTATCATGCGATCCATAGTTGTGTATATTTTGTTTTATGAAATTCGATTTAAAAAAAAAGAAAATTTGATTAAATTCTAATTATTTTCTTGTCAGAATTACAGGAATATATTTATATTAAATGCCCGCGAATTCGATTGATTTTTTTTGGATTTTTCGTAAACTGGTGGCACATTAAATATCTTACCAATTTAGCATAACGGTTAGTTGGAAGTTCAAACTTATCAACAGAAATCTAGATCAAAAAATATTACAAGTTTTTAAGCTTCTAAGTTTACTTCTGTATGCAAATAAATATTTAAAATTACGAAAATTCAAATGGCCATTGTATAATATTTTTAACAGGCAATATATAGGTAACTCACTTAAGTCGTACTTATTTCATTCAAACGTTTATAGTTAAAATAATCACAACAAAAACATAAATGTTAAAAAAGTAGCCAAGTTCCTCTAATAAAAACCTTTGCGTAACAAGTCAGCCGTAAAATGTAATGATATCTAAAAGTACGCCAAGTTCTAAGTTTATTAACGTTAAATATCAAATATAGAGACATCTATTATTTAATGAATTCTGACTTAAATTGAGTTGGTTTACTAGTCAAGCTTTCATTTCAAAATTGAGTAATTACGTAAAAAAAAAAAAAACTTGCCAAGTAAACCAACTCAATTTAAGTCAGTAATCATTAAATAATAGATATCTCTAATAAGTTTTACGTTCTCCGATATTACTCTACTTTAAATATTTGATATTTTACATCATTTTCATCATTCTACGACAACCAGAAGTGTTCCATATAATTGATATTAATTCTGCGAAAATTGGCGGATGCCACGCCCTCTGAATTTAAATTTCAAATTTTTAAATTTTGCATTTGCTTGCACTTCTAGCCTACCGTTTTACCAAATTTTATCATTCTACGAAAATTAGAAGTGCTCCTCATAATAAATATCAATTCTATTCATATGGGCAGGTGCCACGCCCCTGAATGTAAAATATCAAATTTTAAAAATGTTCCTTTGTCTGCACTTTAAGCCCTACCGCTGTACTAAATTTCATCATTCCACGAAAATCAGAAGTGCTCCAAATAATGTATATCAATTCTATGAAAATGGGCGGTTACCATGAGCGCTGAATAGAAAATCTATTTCTCCTTTGTATACACCACAGGGCCTACCGTTGTGCGAAATTACAAGATTCTAGGATGTCGGGAAGTGCTCCATAATCTTGATGATCTGTCAGTGAGTCAGTCAGTCAGTTACGGTTTTTGCAATTTTTGCAGTCTTATATCTCAGGATCCCCTTGTGCTAAAGAATTGAAATTTCGTGAGTTGCCTAAACCCGGTGAGCTTAGCAAATGCGGCGAGTTTGAAGTTTCTGACTTTATTGGTACTGAAGTTAGATGGGGGTCGAAAATCGCCTGAGTTTGATCCTGTAAAAAGGTTGTAGTGCCAGAACTTGGCTGGGCACTACCGTGCCCTTTGAATAATAAAAAAGAATGTTTGAAAAAAATTAACAATTTAAATAAAACTATACTCTCAACAAAAAGCAGCATACCATAAATTAAATGGTTGTGTAAACCTATCAATAGATTAAGGCTTTAAATCTACAACAACAAAATTCTCATTGATAATTTATACCTGAGTCCATTAATTTTGTTATCTACGTAATGTTTAGGTATAAATTCATTCCTAAAAGTGGTTAAAAGTGCGCAGTACAATTTAATGTTTTCAGTCTTATGATAATTAAGTTCAACGAAAATGTAGATTATGCTTAATCTTCTTTCCCTCTAAATGATGTTCACTGCCCAGAATTATTACTTTTTGAATATAAAACATCTTAATAAATTCCTTAATCGTTTTCATTAATAAATGAACTGATTTGGTAAGGTACCTATTGCACAGTTTATGAAAATACCATCATCATCTAAATTCACTTTGGCCCCATGAAAAGAGTTCTTTTTATATACAAACATCCGCATCATCAACATCCCCATCATTGTTATCATAACCATCTCCATCGCATGACCAATTTTATTGATTTCGACCTAAGTACGAATAAGACAATTTTGCTTGGTGTTAAGCTAATCAATTTTTCTTGAGCTTAAATAGATTGATGTTCTTTTGTTGTTGTTTTGTTTTGTTTTGGTGGTGGTTGAAAGTGAAAATTTAAGAGCTTATAGAGAATGATGCTATTAAAAGTGATTTATGGGATTTAAACGCCGCGCCGACGGATGATAAAATTGATTGTTGTATTTTATTTTATTTTTTTCAGTTTATGAAAAAGGAAGAAATGGTTTTTAAGTAGATAAAGATTATTTTGTGTTTCTATTGGTATTAGGAAGTAATGACATCTTTTTGAAATTAAGAATTTATATAAAATCCTTGTTGTTTTGTTTCAGTTTTAGGGAAAATAAGGTTTCTTTCCTTAAAAAAAAATATGCCCCAGGAAAAAGATTAAAAGTGTTTTTTTTTTTTTAGGATATAAATGTGTTAAAATCAAGCGCTAACCATCAAGGTTGTCACTTTTTCAGTATTTGGCTCATACATTTTCAAGTAGGTTTTATGGGAGAAGTATAGTTATTAATAAAATCCAGGACAGGTTTGTTATATTCTCGATCTTAAGGGAATGTAGGTACATGCGTAATGATATGTTGATTAACATTGATTTGAAGTTTGAATCACGTAAATATTTTCCAATAAGGAATAAGATTAAAAAGATTATTAACATTATTAACAATTTATTATTTATGTTACAGATGTAAAAGGAATAAGTTACGGTTGTTATATTGAACTTTAATTGAAATTAAAAAGATGCAAAAATTTAAATATTAAAATTACTTCTGTTTTATGTGGGGTGAATGAATATAATTTTTAATTGGTCCTAAGGCCTTTGTGTAAGGCTGCGCGTACAGTAGTGCGACAAACCGATGCGATGCGAGAAGCGGTGCGAGAAGGTATTCGAGATTCGAGCAAAAGTGGTCAAAAGAGCTTGTGAACATGATACTTGCGATAATTATGTGAGAAAATCGCAACACTGCCCACGTTTATAAGAATAAAGTAAATATTTTTCTCGCACGCAAACATTTCTCGCATCGCTTTGTCGCACTACTGTACGTGCAGCCTAAGACTGTTCATGGAATTTTATGAGAAAAAAATTATTTAGGTAGGTATATTTTTTTAATTTAAGTAAGACGTAGTATTACAGTCTTTTTTTAAATTTTTATTAATAAACATATGTTTGCCTTAAGGGTGCATGTTAATGGTTCAAAAATGTAATTTTACTGTTAACTAGAAAATGTTAAACAAAAATTAAAATACAATTTTCAGATTTAATAAAAAATTGTTTTATTGTGAGAGTATATTTTAAAAATAGGGAATTAAAAAAAAAAAAAAAAATATGAAAAGTAATTGCTTATTAAATTCTTAAGCTTTTGTAGTGGTTTGAGTTATAAATTTTAATAATATTTTGAAAACATTTTAAAGATACAAAATTGGAACGCGAATTTAAAGTAATAATAGGTACATACTATTATTTTTAAAACTAAAATTAAATTTAATATCTTATGTAGGGAATCTTCTAAAAAATTAAGTCCAGATTTTGAAGAAAATTTATTCAGCACATCTGTACAAATAGGTACCTTTAACTTAGGTGAAATTTACCTTGAGGGTTGCCAGTGAATAGATATTTGTTAAAAAAAAATAAATGCGATTGACTTTTCTTCTCTCTTCTTCAGCTTTCTTTCAAAAAAAATGTATACAAATTAATAAATTTAAAAATTAATGCACAAGCTTCAAAAGGATAAATTAAGAAAAAATGTTATAAACTTAATAATTATTTTTATTGAAATTACAACGAAAATTATCTTAAATCATTTATATGCAAGATTATGCAAATTGAATTCGCTTTACTTTAAGAAAATTTGTTTGCTTTTTTATCAAACATGGCATATGGTAGAGAAAATTACATCGAAATTATAAAAAAAAAAATTTGTCTAAAAAGCTATATACAGGGTGTCCCGTAAGTAATGGATAACCCTGAAATGCCGCATAGTAGACTTTATGACCGTCCTGAAAACTGATAAAAAAAAGTTCTATCCCAACCACAAGAAAAGTTATATGCATTTTTTTGTTCAGTGCATTATTTTTTTTCTTACTTTACATTTTTGAATACCACGACTACAAGTGAATGAGTTCCATCATTTTTTTTTTTGCAGGAATATTTTAGATTACTTGTGCCAACACATAAGCAGAAGAAAATTATTATAGCTGTTGGACTTCTTAGAGAAAAAAATTATTTAACATTGAATTTCAATGCAAAATGTGAAAACAAATAATTTTTGAAAAAGTTAAATCATAGCTCGTATAAAAAAAATGCATGAATACCTGAGTGGCCATCTATTTTAGAAATATGCGCGTTAAATGCAGATTTCAAAATGGTATTACTTATTATTATATCTAGAGTCAATAGCAAGTTATTGGTAAAAATCTGCAATACTAGAGTAAATTTAGCAAAAACAAAAGTTTTCAAAATTAGCAAAGTAAACGTGAAAATAATACCAAGCGTTGAACATAGCAGATTTTTGATTTGTTGGCTGTTTCTACGATGTTGTCCTAATGATAAATCCAAGTTTTCAACTTCTAGGGTCGCATGCATTATTGATAAAAATGTCAAAAAAGTGCAAAAACCGGTTACATTTTCGAGCTTCTTTTGAATTTTACCTGTTCTATTGGGCTTTCACAAACCCATCAAATATTTTGTTGGTTGCTATTAATTTATTTGTTATTTTCTCTAAACAAAAAGCTTTTGAGCCAGCTTTTAATCACATGATCACTTAGTTAGAAAACAAAAACAAAAATAGATAATTTTTTAATTTTTTTTTTATTTAAAGCAAATGCTCAAACTGTTTTCCACCCACTCTTATACAGGTTCTGCACCTCCGAATAAATGAACGTCTTAGTGAACGTGCAAGGTTTTGCTCAGAAATTTGTAATGCAGCTGCCTCCACACGATTTCTAAGCTCCTCTAAAGACCTGATCGGCTTGCTGTATACGATTTCCTTAATGCATCCCCAATAAAAAAAATCAAGTGGATTTAGGTCTGGTGAACGGGGTGGCCATAATTTTGGTCCCAGATGTCCTATCCATCTGCCTGGATATCTGGCATTTAAATATGCCCACACAGGCACAGCATAGTGTGCTGGACAACCATCATTTTGAAGCCAGCAAGGTTGGGAGATCATTTTGGAGGAACTCCAAATAACCTTGGCCAGTTTAAATCCCCGGCAACTCAAAGGGTCCAATTATTTTCCCATTGAGAATCCCAGTCCAATAGTTTATTTTGAATTGGTACTGGGACCTGTCTTCCCTCATGATGTTTGGGTTTTGTAGTGCCCAGAAGTGGAGATTATGGAGATGAGTGTAGCCATCTCTTTTAAATGTCGACTCATCGCTCCAAAGAATTTTGTCAAAAAACTGCGGAACTTCTTCAATTTTCATTATCATTTGTCGACAAAAACTTATTCTCGTTTCAAAATCTTGCGGCTGGAGAGTTTGCACCCGTGTTAGGTGAAAGGGATGATATTTATATTTACTTAGCACATTATGCGCAGTCGTCTTTCCGATCCCAGTGCGTCGTGCTATTGCTCGGATTGATACTGTAGGATCTCGGTCAAGTTCCGCAAGCACTAAGTCTTCGGTATCTCCTCGAGGGGGTCGTCCCACGCAAGCACCACCAACACCACTACCAGGCAGCCTTCCTACCGAGAAACAGCTATGGACTCTAATAAACACTCGATAATCCGGGTGACGTGCGTTAGGGTACCTTTCCCTATACAGAGTTGCAGCTTTGTTTGCGTTGCCTCTGCACTCTCCATAAATGAAATGCATGTTTGCATATTCTTGTGCAGAATACAGAATACGTGGCATCGAAAAAGTTCAATCAAACGTCTTAATTATCAAAAAGCAGGTTCAGGAAAACAGCTATTTAGACCGTTAATTTTTCTGAGGAATGAACAATAAAAACGATATAAATAAGTGTTCGTCGTGGTCTTAATCTTATGAATTAAGATCAAATTACAAAAACTTTTATTCAAAATTTAAAAAACTTACGATTTTATGCGTTCTCACTTTCTCAGGATCTTACAATTTACTATTCAAAAAAGACAATTAAAATTGAATCAGAAGACTTTTTGTTTGGAGAAAATAACAAATAAAAAATAGCAACCAACAAAATATTTGATGGGTTTGTTAAAGCCCAATAGAACAGGTAAAATTCAAAACAAGCTCGAAAATGTAACCGTTTTTTGCACTTTTTTGACATTTTTATCAATAATGCATTCGGCCCTAGAAGTTGGAAGCTTGGATTTATCATAAGGACAACATCGTAGAAACAGCCAATAAATCAAAAATCTGCTATGTTCAACGCTTGGTATTATTTTCACGTTTACTGTGCTAATTTTGAAAACTTTTGTTTTTGCTAAATTTACTCTAGTATTGCAGATTTTTACCAATAACTTGCTATTGACTCTAGATATAATAATAAGTAATACCATTTTGAAATTTGCATTTAACGCACATATATTTTTAAAATAGTTGGCCACTCAGGTATTCATGCATTTTTTTTTATACGAGCTATGATTTAACTTTTTCAAAAATTATTTGTTTTCACATTTTGCATTGAAATTCAATGTTAAATAATTTTTTTCTCTAAGAAGTCTAACAGTTATAATAATTTTCTTCTACTTATGTGTTGGCACAAGTAATGTAAAATATTCCTGCAAAAAAAAAAAAAAATGATGGAACTCATTCACTTGTAGTCGTGGTATTCAAAAATGCAAAGTAAGAAAAAAAAAAAAATTCATATAACTTTTCTTGTGGTTGGGATAGAACTTTTTTTTATCAGTTTTCAGGACGGTCATAAAGTCTACTATGCGGCATTTCAGGGTTATCTATTACTTACGGGACACCCTGTATAGCTTCCAGCATAGCTTCATTGGAAAAGCCCATCTGCAAGTCCAAGTCTTTTAATAATACTGCAAAAGAGCAGAGAAGGGTTGACCTTTCCAATATTGTTCCAGTAATGAAATCTTTAATTATCAATTCATGATTTTTTAATAATTAAAAAAAAAAATACTAATTAAATTAAGGGTAATTCAAAAGTCGAATAGACTTAAAGTCACTATCGATATCGATACATATTTCAAATGTCTATTCGCTATTATTATTCGATCAAGAATAATTGAGGAGCGTTTTTGCAAAACTCAACAAGTCCATTTTGCTATTTTTTCAGGAGAAGGCAAAAACTGGAAGTACTTTGTTGAGTTTTGCAAAAAAATCAGTGTGTTTTGTTGAATTTTGCAAAAACGCTCAGATTTCAAATATTTTATTTTATTTTTTCTATTCAAATTTTTGAAAGAAAAAAAATATATATCCATATCTCATTTTCGGATTTTTGGCGTTTGTTGACTTTTGAAAAAACGCTCTTAATTTCCAATCGATTCCAGTCGATTAGATTTTTTCGGAGTAGACTCTCGCAAAAAGGCTCTAAGTATAATCAAATGTCTGTTTAACAATAATTAGTCAATGAGAATTAATAAGAAAAACCTTTAGCGGACCAAGGTCACCCAAAATTACAGGCTGAAGGCTTTGGTCCCGAGTTTTTGATTTGAATTAATTAAACCAGGCAACTTATTTGTCTAAAATTGACCATTATTGAAGATTGAGTCAAGTTGGTATATCTTTACTCTCTAAAAAAATCAGAGCAAAACCTATTAACATATACATATACATATATGAGATAGTCTTGTTTTTCGAACCAAAAGTAACGGTAGGTACCGTGAAGACAAATTTTATTTTTCTCCAAAACGACTTCAAAGTTTTTGACTTAAAAAAAAAAATAAGTGTGATCCGTGCTATCTTCTTTAAAAAAAAAAAAAAAACAATTTTACTTTGCATTGTTTTACACAGTAATTCCGATTAGCTATACCTTTTCATATTTTCGAATTTTTCGGATAAACCGATTAAAATATTTTGTTTTTATAAATGTTTAAGTAATGTTGCATATCAACATTTAATTTTTTTTTTTGAAAACGTTTTAAGGCCATGCTTAAATGGGTTTGAAAGGTTATCCATTATTAACTGGACGCCCTGTAAACGTACATTCGCTTATCAATATTAATTTTTAATTTGGTCTTCAAAAATATAAATTATTTTCAAAATTTAAAAGAAATTTTTTAAAAACATTTCCAACGATTTTTATTTATTTTTGCATAGCTATTGGTTTTTTTTTTTCAAGAAATCAAATGGCATATTTATATTAAGAATAGACCAAACTGCTTTAGGCCTAAGAAGATAAGCCTTTAAGGGCCAATTTGTTCACGGTCTATTAAAAATTGAATTGTGTCGTTTTAACTAATATCACGTTTAATATAAAATCATCATTAAGAACACTTCATTAATGTTTATTCATTTACTCGCCTCTAGTTAACGGGCTCGCTCTAAATTGCTGCTTTAAACTTATATAATTTTTAAAAATATCCTTGGGATTTTTATTTTATATTGACTGATGAACTATCAATTTAGCACTAAATCAAGTTTAAAATAGCGTCTGTTTGTTCACTATCAATTAGCGTTGACAGTCAGTTTTGTGTTTGCTTATATTATTTGCAATCTGAAAGTGTGATTTGAATAACCAAAACCGGCAAATTTGAAAAAAAATCCTTCTGGTGGAAATTTTTTTGGTACACTGAATAAAAATACAGCCCCCAATTTCTGTAGGTTTTTCGCTATATTGCAATGAAAAATCGTAGCAAAACAGTTTTTTCCACTTTATTATTGGAGAATTTCAAAAACCAAACGTTATAGGGTTATTTTGATGTATGATGTATGTAGATTGTTTTTGCACCAGAAGGTTTTTTAAATCTAGTTTATTTTGTTCCCACATCAAACAAACAAAATATCGACTGTCAGCGCTAATTGAGAATTTAAATTTAATAGAAAGCGAATATATTAGGTTTAAGCAATTACAAATGTAATTTCATGATTTCAAATTAATATTGTTACTTCCGATAGACATATATATGTACATACATAATAGGTAATAGTTATAGGTATAAGGCAAGTTTGGGATTCGTAAAAAAAATCGAACTCGAGATAATAATTTTCCCTAACATAACGATGATAGAGAACGCGAAAAATGTGGGTTCGTAATTCTGTCTGTCTATCTGTCAATACCTCCACCTGCAGCCTAAGTCGCGAAACGATTTTGTTCAAACTCAAAAAATAAGGGTAGTTGCCAAAACGTCTCAACCGATTTTGATAAAGAAAATTACTAAAATAAGGAAATGCTACTTTTTAGTAATTTTTTTTTATTTTCAAAAATGAGTTATTTTTGGTACCTCGTTCAACCATTTTTTTTGGTTTTATGTTCTCGAAAACAATTAACTTGAAATGTTTTGAAATTTGAATGCTCAAAGCATCTTAAGATTGGTACCTACAACCATGAATCAACCTCCTGCACCAGATATTTTGCTGAAAAAATGACATTCGGATGTAAAACGGGTTGTCACGGAAGCTGTGGGTGTACAAAATTTGACTAAAGTGTTCTAGTGATGGGTACCTCATACATGAGGCAATACAAATGTCGCACACACCACTTTGAAATGTCCCATCACCTCAAAGCAACAAAATGTATTACTTCTCACCTCACCAAAAACAACAAAAAATATTTGTCTTTACTCTTTCGTCTCCAGAAAAAAAAACTATCCTTACTTCTCACTCATAATTTTAAACGCACAAAAATTCCCACTTTTTTCGCAGTATATTTTTTTGTTGTTTTAAGATAACAGCAAGAAACCCAACAAACGCTGTGTGTGCACTTATTACGCAAACTTTCTCAAAACTCGTTTGAGGATGTAGAAATGAGGAAATACCTCGTGCTCTTTGAGGTAGTACATTCTCTCTTCAACCAATGAATGCGTCAAATTTTGTATTATGAGTAGGTACCTACTAATTACTCAAATGTCGCAATCGAACAAAATTCGTTACATTGTCCCAGGCTGTGACATTGCTGCAGGTTGTGACATTTGAAGTACGTGCGAGAAGAGAATGAGGACGAGGAGAGAAAATGAGGAGGCCATTTATGAATGTTGCACTACAAAACTACAATGAACAAATAATGAAGAACTGTCTACCAGTATCAGAAACTTTTCGAGACAGCCACGCCCAAACGTTTTCGATGATGTTTGAGTACGGTGAATAGAGTGGCTATGGTAGAAGCATATCGTTTTCCGACTGAATCCAGCTTCTAGCAACCCTGGATGTATGGATAGGGGCGTTGTATTGTTGGAATATCCAAGGTAGAGGTTCAAGAATATTCTTTATCTTTGGAAATATCCGTTACTTCAGGCATTTGTAACTATTTCCGTTCATTGTTGTAGTGTTAAACTCCAATTCAATTGTTCCATAATAGGTGAAAGCTCCCCACACCATAACACCTGATGTATGACTGTGATGTCTTGACAAAATAAGTTCTTCTTTTCTTTAATCGTGAAAAAAAGTTGTAACCATCGGGTCCGTCAAGATTAAACTTTTTTTCATCTGAAAAAACAACCTTTTTCTATGCGTTGCTACAGGCAACATGCTACCTGGCAAAATTCATCCGTTGTAGCGTAGCTCCTTGTGTAGCTGCCGTAGAACCGGTTTCTTTTTGATTCTCATACTCTTGATGTTACCACTGGTTTTAATAATCTTTGAAACCGTCGAAATACTGGCTGATACCCCGCTTTTTGACCTTATTTTAGCGCTGATAGTGACGAATTTGAAGCTAGCCGCTGAATGAGTCGCTTTTTTTTCATAGTTTTCAGTGTCTGCTAGATAGTTGTTGACAATGGTCTTACTTCTGTTTGGTCTCTTAGCTTTTTCTCGGCCTGAGAATCCCAGTTCCTTTAAAGCATCTATTGATCCTCTTTCTGCTATTGTCGACGTGTTTCCAGAGTTCATTTTAACTTGAAATTTAATATAAAATGTAGTATTCTATCATTTCTTAAATATTTTAAACTTTTGTTTGAAAAAAATCGGCGATGTTAACTTCTGCCAAGCAATTTTTTGAAATGGCCTCAATCAAGTGACGCAACTTTTTATACCCATTTCTTGCAGTCCATTCACATAATTTTGGAAATTTCTATGGATTTTCCAAGTAAACTCTTTAACTTTATCCCTTTTTATTGCAAAATATATATACCTATTCACACGTATCAAAAATTTCCAGGAAAAAAATTGTTTATAGGTATTTATCGAGAAAATTTTTTTTATGTAAATAGTGGCCTCAAACAAGTGACGGGGAGTGTATATATATATATATATATATATATATATATACATATATATATATATATATATATGTATATATATATATATATTTGGTTTCTGGGACACCGCTCCTACGGTTTGGATGAAATCCACACAGTTTGTTCCTATAAACGAGAAAAAAATTACAAAAATACTTTGAGTACAATCCGACCACTGCCACGCCCCCTTTTAAGTTTTATTTGATTCATGGAATTCACGGAAATGGCTGGTTTTCTCGAAAACCACTGAAACGATTCGAATGCAATTTTTAGACTTTATCAATATGAGCAAGACAAAAAATCGAAAAATAATTTTATTATTATCCGCCCACTGCCACGCCCACTGTTCACGTTTGTTTGGTTTATCGGAAATGGATCCTACGATTTGGAAAAAATTTCCACAGGTTGTTCTTATAAACGAGAAAAAATTTAAAAAAAATACTTTTAAAAAAATCCGCCCACTGCCACGCCCCCTTTAAATTTTTATTTGATTCATGGAATTCACGGAAATGGCTAGTTTTCTCGAAAACCACTGAAACGATTTGAATGAAATTTTCAGAGTCTATTTAAATGACCAAGACAAAAAATCGAAGAATGATATCCGCCCATAACCAGGCCCACTTTTCGGTTTCTCCGAAACGGCTCCATAGATTTTGATAAAATTTTCATAGTCTTTTCTTTTAAGCAAAATAAAAATTTTGAATATTTTTATTAATATCCGCCCAATGCCACGCCCACTCTTCTCGTGTGTTTGGTTTCTCGGAAACGGCTGCTACGAATTGGATGAAATATTCACAGTTTGTTCTTATAAATGAGAGAAAAATTAAAAAAATATTTTTGGTAAAATCCGCCCACTGCGACGCCCGCTTTTAATATTTATTTGATTCATGGAATTTACGGAAATGGCTGGCTTTCTCGAAAACCACTAAAACTAAAAAAAACGCCACGCCCTCTTTTAATTTTTATTTAATTCATGGAATTCCCGAAAATGGCTGGTTTTCTCGATAATCATTAAAACGATTCCAATGAAATTTTCAGAGTCTATTTATATAAAAATTCGAATAATAATTTTAGTGATATCCGCCCACTACCATGCCCACTTTTCACGCTTTTCTGTTTCTCGGAAATGGCTCTAAATATTTTGATAACATTTTCACAGTCTGGTCTTTTAAGCAAAATAAATATTTTGAAAATATTTTTATATATATAACCCACTGCCACACCCACTTTTATCATTTTTTTGTTTTCTCGGAAATGACTGATAGAATTATCACAGTTTGTTCTTATAAACGACAAAAAAATACTTACAGTAAAATTCGCAAACTGCCACGCCCCTTTTCTGATCTCTTTGTTTCGTGGAATTCACAAAAATGGCTGGTTTTCTTGAAAACGACCAAAACGATTTGAATCAAATTTGTCTGTTTATAGAAACAAGATAAAAATCGAAAAATAATTTAAGTGATATCCGCCCACTACCACGCCCACTTTTCTGTTTCTCGGAAACGTCTATAACGATTTTTATGAAATTTTCAGAATTTGTTCTTTACGGCAAAATAAAAGTTCTGAAAGTAGTGTTATCCGCCTACTACCACGCCTACTTTCATAATTTTGTTGGTTTCTCAGAAATGGCTCTAAGGATTTTGATGACATTTTCAAAGTCTATTTATATAAGCAAGACAAATATCGAAAAATATATAAAGTTAAATCAGCCTACTGCCACGCCAACTTAAGTATTTTTTTTTTTTGATTTCTGGGAAACGGGTACACCGATTTGGATGAAGTTGTCAGAGATTGTTTTTATAAACAAGAAACAATTAAAAAAATAATTAAAGTAAAATCCGCCGACTGCCACGCCCCCGTTTCGTATTTATTTGCTTTTTGTAATTCACGAAAATTGCTGGTATTCTAGGAAACGACCCTATGGGTAGAGCGAAATATTGAAAAATAGTTTAAGTGAAATCCACCCACTTCGCCCAGTAACATCTGCCTACTTTTACATCCTTATCCACTTTTCACGCTTTATTGTTTCTCGGAATTGGTTCAAACGATTTAAATTTTAATTTGCTGGTCTAAGACAAAACTTAAAAACTGCATTTAAGAGTCATCAATTTACTTGCGTTAAAAATGCCTTTGAGGCCTACATGCTTTGCATAAAAGCTGAAATAAACGACTCAAGCTGCAATATTATTAAAGGTAAAGCTTAGAAATCTAATGATGAAATTCCATATGTATAAAAAAAAACAAAAATAATTGTGTACAGGTAATTAGGTATATAAGTTAGAGTGGTTATCAAAGCTCCACTATATAAGAAATGCGACTCATGTTTCGATTTTATCGTATTTCAAATCGCTGCTCAAATCATTTATCAGAGCTAAAATATAAAAATTTTAGTATATTTATGGAAAATGAATGCAAATTCTTTTTATATTGAGGTCTTAACGCATAGGTTGGATTTTATATATAAACAAATATTAATCTGCCGGAAAAGCCGAGCGAAGCTCGGTCTCCCAGGTACTAAGGTATTAAATGACGTTTCAGTCAAGAGTAAACCTTAGCTACAATTATAAATTCTCTCAAATTATCCGGGAACTTGTAATATTTTCTCCGGCTATAGACAATCTAATTCTGTTGGTCTGGTCTCCCTTCTAATTTATAGTTTAAAATAGCGCTTTTTAAGACTGAACTAAAGAATCCAATGCGAAAAGTTTGAATATTAAACTTTGTAATTACAATAAGCCTTTCAAAAACATGTTTTTTAGCATAATATATAAAAGTAACTCAACAAAACAAAATTAATTCCCCAAACCGTAACCACATAACAATTTAGTCGATTGTAAGTTGCTACATAAAATAGCTTTTAACATCACAACAAAGATACAATAAATAAATTCCATCTAATATTTTCTGAAAATAGTCTTTTCGTTAAAATTAGCCTTAGATAGTATGAAGGTACTTGATAAACCGGTAGGAATGAACCCACATTAAATTTTAAATTAATTCTCCTGAAAAAAAGTGAAACCACATAATATGCTCAGATTAGCATAAAAGTTTAGTGAATTCGTGTAAATGATTATATTTATTTTTATTTTACCCACAAAAATTCCAATTCGTGTTGAAAGATGAAATTTCATTATAGGTAAACTGTGAGAATATGAAGCTTGAGTTTCAAAAAAAAAATGAATGCCTAAACCAAAATTATTTACGGTCATTTATCGATGTAATAAAATATGATGAGAAATCAATTTGTCTCAATAAAATGGCGTCTATTACAAAATAAAAGAATTTTTTTTTATTTTTCAATTCCACAAACAATATTCATATTCAATTATTATCATTATGTTGTATACCTATTTATAATTCAAAAGCGATAAACTTAATATTCGACCATTGAAACCCCATTTCAATGTGTAAAAAGATTAACAGTGTTGTAGGTTATAATTTATTTATGCGCACATTGAAATTTTGTTTTGAGCATTTGGAATTATTAAACAAGTCTTTTTAATATAACTTAAAAATGAAAACATTATTTATGGGCAAATAAAATGCTAACAACGCATAAAGCTTACTTTGGAGACTGTGCTGCGTATAGCGTATAGATATATAGGTACACATTATATCCCTAGTTAAATGGTTAAGTGCGTGTTAAGAGGTTGTTAAGGGCTTGTTTAAATGTGCTTTGTGGTGTGAATATGGCATTGCCATTGAATGAAAGGTATTGCATGTAAATAAATGAGCAGGAATTACAAAATTCATTTTGAACATGAACGACAAACGTTAAAAGTAAATTATTTCATTGTTAGCGGAAAAGTATTTTTGTATTTCTTAATGATTATTCATTTCGGTGCGAAGAAGCTTTGTGAGGGGCTCCTATAGAGCTTAGCATTGCTTTTGAAACCATATATTTAACATACAAAATGTTGTACCTAATAAGTTAGGTATTCATACAAAAAATTGAACTCGAGATTTTGATGTACGAATTTTAGAGGTGAGAAAATGGGTCCCGAAAACGATTATCTAGTGATTTTTTCGTCTGTATGCGTATTACGTGTTATGTGCATGATAGTATTGGTCTTTTAGGACTGATCTTTTGTTAATACTAAAGATATATTTGGCATATAAGAAGTTTTATAAATTACAGTTATAGACCAAGAGGCCGCAGCATATTTTGGGAGTGGATTGATAACCGTGGCATCGAAAACAAAATTCTAGCAGGTTTCTTTTCAGCCTTTGGCGGGTGTGGGGGTTTGAAAAAGGCGATTTTTTAATTTTATTTTTTTCAGATGTACTACCACGTCAATAAATTAAAAAAAAAAAAATATTCCATGATACTCTGTCATTTTGTTTGCGTCAAAATATCATAATCTTGTCAACGCGACGCATAGAACTCAAGAAATAAGCTCTTTGAGAGGACCTTACCGTCTTTTTCTTGGAGAAATATAAAACACAAAAATCAAAGTCTCAGACAAAAAAAATCGATTAAGGCTCGCTTAAAAACCTAATATATTGAGTTCCATTAGTCGGATTGCCAAGATTATGACGTTTAGACTAAAAGAAAATGACAGAGCATCACGGCATATATATTTTTTTTTTAATTAATTGAAGTGGTAATACCTCTGACAAAAAAATTGGAACACGCTATTTTCAAGCCCCTACCCCCGGCAAAGGCTGACAAAAAAACCTGGCAGATTTTTGTTTTCGTTACCACGATATATGCACCTACAAAAGCCCTCATACATATATTTTGGTTATCAATCAACTCCCAATATTTGATGTCGGCTTTTAGAGTATTATTTTTCTATAGTACATAAGCGTCACAAATCTAAACTTTTTATCTATAGGCAAATAATTTGTATACAAATTTGAGATAAATGTCGATCTGGTTACATTTTGAAGCTTATAAATTATTACGTTTTACATAACTATCGGATTGGATATCGCGACTCTAGCTGTCTCTTCAAGAATAATCCTAGTTGGTATCGATTGAAAGGCTACTACAAATAACTTCAAATATAACTGCGAGTCGTGTTACCAATGTTTTTATTTAAATAACACCATGGCACAGTGAAATGTAGTAAATATATCTGAGCAAATTAAGTTGGAAATTTGAATTTTTTTTTCTATTTTAAAAGCTCAATCATCATTTTATTTACTAAAGAAATAAAGTTTTGACAAACAGTTATTATATCCCAGTCAAATAAGCAAAAAAAGCCCTCACCCGGACAAAATTTGGTACAGGTATATTTTTTAGTAGAAATGTTTTGAACAGTGTTATTAATCAACTGCGCGCAAAGTCCCAAGCAATCCGCGTTGGCGAACGACAACAATCTTGAAAAAATGCAGCCATCTTGCACTCTTTGTTGGTGGCTATATCTCTGGAACTTGTTGCCCTAAAAAGACCATTCAAATGTCAAATGGAAAGGCTTAGATTGACAAAATCAGGGAAGTAAATACAAATTAGTTACAGGTATTGCATGGCTACTGTTTTGAATTAAATGAATTTAACAGAGTTACGAATCTTTAAGCCTTAACTCCTTAACTATTATATAAAGACGAAACAATTATTTTGTTCCTTCGCGCATAACTCATAAAGTATTTAACTGATTTACGTGAAACAAATTTTATAAATTTCTTTATGTCTATGAGATGGTTTAAGGCTATTTTGTATTTCTTAATTTGTTTTAATTTTTCAGAATATTATTGTTTTTTTTTTTTAGATTTTGTCACCTTTTTTCTAAGAGTTTGTCCCAAATACTCACTCATACTCTCAAAACTGTTTGATATTTTACAAAAATAAGACTGTTTTGATAAACTCAATGTTCTTACAAAAATTTTTAGGACCTACATCTTTTCTTAATTATACATATAAGCTGAGGAATAAAGATATAATCTTTTGGAAGTTATCAATTTTTCTAAATTATTTCTATCCAGGAATGCTAGTCAAGAGCAATCAGCTTCGTTTTTTTGTTATTTTTGTTTTGTTCTCTTCTTCCGAAAACTGAATTCATGCTGGAAGAAAAGAGTCACATTATGTGAAAAGATTATTTGTGTAATGTGTATGGGTGATTTTACAAACTATGGAATAATATTATAACTATTCCTGTTTACGTGACCTTTTTAATTAATTAAAATTATATGACTGCTACGTGGGCTATATATATAATTCTTAAAACGTCTTTTTGAAGGTATTGAGAGAATTTAAAGAAAATAAAAAAGCAAATTTATAGATTAAAAAATAGATAAATATATTACATATATTATTTAATATTTGGTTAACGTCATTTGCCTGAAGAAGACTGTAATCACAGTTGAATCGTCTGGTTCAATTTTAAACAAATAAAAATAAACAAGACCTATAGCCCACGTAGCAGTCATATAATTTGAATAAAAATATAGCCCAGTCGAATGCAAAAAATGCCCCATTATGTATATCATTCAAAAGTAATGTTTTTTTCGACGAACAATTTGTGTTGGACTGAACTTGTGCAGTTCAGTCGCTTTTATCGGCTAGTGTGTGTCGGGATGACAAAAGAAAATGAGGCATTACTGCGAAATGGGGAAAGTATTACTATGCACCACGCGTGTTATAAAAGTTACGCAAATCAAAGGCTTGCGAAAGTTCGTTAACGAAGAAAACAAATTATTAGACTTAACTAGTAGGTACCACTTCCACTTTGATTATTATTGTGTTGATATTCGAAAAAAAACTTCATTCTCTTGAAATCTTTCATTTATCTTTATTTTGAGTAGGGCTGGCCACGAGATCGATCTCGGTTTCGCATGACGAGACCGAGACGAGACGAGACTGCCTTTTAAGCAACCGAGACGAGACCAAATCGATACTGTACATTTGGACCGAAATTTACAGAGAGCCTAATAAATTAAAAAAAATTCCAATTTCAGTTAAATATTTATTTTCTTCTGTACATATTCAAACTATAATCGAAAATATTTCATTCCAATAATCAATAGGTTGTCCGGAAATCGTATTTTTCGGAGACGAGACTTAATTATACGAGACCGACACGAGACCGAGACGAAACTGAAAATTTTCGATTTTAACGAGACCGAGACGAGACTTACAAAAGTCTCGCTCGTGGCCAGCCCTAATTTTGAGCACTCCTTTCTTATTTTTAAGTATTTATCAAACGATTATTGAAACTACCGTGGGAATTTCCACTGTAACGGAAGAATATTCTGTTTAACCAAGAATAATAAGAAATTTCGCCGGAACCATATAATTAATTTACCCAAAAAAAAAACAGAAAGAGAAAATTATCATAGTAACGCCTCACATTGAAAAACAATAAAAAAAAAATAAAATATTGATTTGCTTATGCATATTCAATTAATAATAACCTTATTAATAATTGATATATGAATAAAATAGATACATATAATTTTGTTAATGAGTCTGTGAAGCGAACAGCATATGGCATAATTAACACAAAAATAATCAATAAAACACAAAAGTAATTATTAACAAAATGCGGAATAATTAAATGTATGTAGATTCAGAGGTATATAGGTACGGTAGTTCTAACTGCTTTGTTTTTTTTTTTTGTTAATTATTCATGGGATTTTATTTGACTTATTGATTTCTATTTTCCAAATAATAATGCGGGAACACTTTTCATAAAGAGTTGGCCAAAGCTCAAGTCGGGTAATGACCAAGATGTAAAAAGCCATAACACTTTTATTTTATGTTGTTGGATAGAACTATGAGAGAGTTAAATAAACCATAAATATGATGTGCTTTTCCATTCAAGGCAAACAGTATCTTTTTTCATTTTATGTTCAAATAAATTGCATGTCTGGGTCTGGTGCTGACATACTTGCTACTTGTTTTTATGATTTAAAATCATGAAGTTGCCAAGTGTATTAAAGATATTTTTATTATAAAAAATAAACCTATGACACATCTGTTAAAGATCAAGTGTCAAATAAATCAATATTATGTTACCTACTTAACAAATTGATTTCCTGCATAATAATTGTTTTGAAAAACTTTCGAAATGAGTAACAATGCATAGAAATATAAATAATTAAATTGAATAATCCAGAAGAAATACAAACGAAAATTTAATTAAATAAGGTAAATATTAATAGTATGGTTTAATAAGCTATAAGATATCGCTCATTAAAAAGAACAACGCCATAACTCAAAAAACGTCAAACTTTAGAAATCGCAATTTAAAGTTTGCAAGGCTGTAATTCATAATTATCTTCATTTGTATCTACCATTTTCTTGGTAGAGCTATTATTTAAAGCTTTGTCGCAAAATGTGACACTTTTAAAATATTTATTGGACTGTTTTTACTTCAAAGGTCCCTGCGTAAATGAAAAAAATACAGTATTTCCACAAAAAAATATTTTAAAGTGACAGTGTATATAACGACAAATGATGCTCTATAGCCTTTAATTTTTTACTTCTTGAAATGACGTTTTGCCAAAAAATAGTTTATAGAAAATGAGTTTGAACTGCATCATTAGGTCAAAATTGATGTTTTTTGAGTTATGACGTTGTCCTTTTTAATGAGCGATATATACAGTCAAACTTCTTTATAACGAACCTTCAAAGGAACAAAAAATTGCGTCGTTATAAAGAAGTTTTATAAAAACTCGTTATATAGAAAAATTAATTTTTTTTAACACTGCAAGTGTTTTTTTATATTTTAAATAAAAAGTAGTACAAAAAAGAACTAATTTTAAAGAAAGTTGAAAATATTCATCAAATTTCGAGAAATATCAAATGCAGTTCCCATATCATTTTCGTTGGGTTTTTTTTCTGCACTCATTTAAACATTGCTTTATCCACATCAACCTATTTTGTTTTTCTTAGTTTTTTTTGGCTTCTGTTTGAACTTACTTCGGAAAACTTTAAATTTTTGAACCCATTCTTTAAAATTGTCGACAATGTACTCTTAACTTAATTTGTCTGGAACATCCTTCTTCTTTTCTCCCCTTTTAACTTTTTCAATCGATAATTTCTCTGACAGTGAAAAAGCCTTGCGCTTCGACATTTTGCTATAAATAATTCTCGAACTTTTTTTTTAACTTAAAATGCGAACTAAAACGATTGACCTGTGGATATGCGTAACATATCTTCTACACATGTACACTTTTTCATGCATTCATACATACATTCAATTTAAGAAAATTCTTCCCAAAACGGGGAGTTCCCTTTTAAAATTGAAAATAAAAATCGTAGTAAACTTTGTTTTCAAATTTGAAAATTGAAATTTCGTTATAAGGAAACAACTTTGCTTTCGGGCCAAAAAATTAGTTCCTTATAAGGAGAATTTCGCTATAGAGAATTTCGTTATAAAGAACCTAATTCGTATGGGATATTTCTTAAGGGAAGGTGAACAAAATGAAATTCGCTATAGAGAGAATTACGTTATAAGGAAGTTTGTTATAAAGAAGTTTGACTGTATCTATTAAATTCTGGTATTTTTGTACTTCTGGTGATCCGCTTCGTGGTTTCCAAGGATTTTAACTTCCTTTTTGGGTCAGGAATTCAATATGATAGAGTATCCGAAAAAAGTTGTTTACTATATGTGGATTAGTTCTATCTTCTTCAAACCTTGGGCTTAAAAGAGTCCCTTAAAATACACTTTCAGATTTCTTTAACTAAGGGTCAATGCCTTACCAAAACAAAACAGAAATTATTCCAAAAATAACGATTTGATGAAAAAATAAGTTCAATGATTTGTTTTAAGAAACCACATCTAAAGTCATTTCCGTAACCATTTTCTCATTGCCGTAACCCAATAAAGATTTCGGAAGTTACGCAACGGAAATTTGATATGAATAACTGCAACATATTTCCTCAAAACTGTTACAAAATATTTATTTTTTACCATCAATTACCTAAACTTTACGAACCTACGGAAATGACGAAATTGATGAAACAACACGTCTCACCCATTTTATTGAATTAAAAAAAAAAATGGTGGGCTCCACGAAAAATAGCTTTTAGTGGAGAATAACCAAACTAAAGGGTGGTCCAACCATAATGCACGATGTTAATTTCGAGTCAAACCTTAACGTCATGTTTTTTGCCAACTTAATTTGACATTTCATTGTTTCAGTGTTGGCAAATTCAACAATGGAGAGGTACACAATTGAGCAGCGCGTTATGTTGAAGCCTTTTACGAAAATAGGCATTCATATCAAAATGCATTTTGTTAAAATCATCTTCAGCGACGAAGCACACTTTCACCTCAGTGGATTCGTTAACAAGCAGAATTGCCGCATTTGGGCAAAGGAAAATCCACGAGTGATTGTCGAAATTCTTCCGAGTTAAAAATGCTTTTTTTCAAAATTCTGCTTTCAAAATTTTTCTTTTCAAAATTCTTTGATTTACAGAATTCTGCTTTTCAATGGGAGGAGTACCTATAGCTCCCGATAAAATTAGTTACGAGAATTGGGAATATACCCACTGGAGTTTTTGGCTGTAATTAAAAAAGGTTAAAGAGAAATCGTTAAAATATATTAATAAAAATCAATATTTAAACGAATGAAACGAAGTGTAGATTCACAAAAATTAATATAAAATTTGTGCGATATTTTCTAATCTCAAATAACAGAGAGGGTACAGGGGAAATAATTCGTTACCTAGAATTAAATGATTAAAATATTTTAAGTCTTAACAAAAATGTAAGACATTCGATGAAAGCAATAACCACTTAAGAACATAATCTGTAAGGCTTTTCAATACGTTTGTATGCAAATATCAAAATTAACCACAACTAATCCGAATAAATAAATACAAATAGCTACATAGTTTTTTATTTTTAAGTCAGAAAATAAATATCTCGAATCTTCCGAATATTCAAATTTTGAAAATAAGTCTAGAATCTTTTAATAGTTATTTATATTTGAATATTTATGTAACATAATGTTAAGCAAATTTACATTATATTTGTTTAAATTAGTCTTATTGTTTTGTTTGTTTTAATTTAATTGGTTTCGCCCAGGAAAGATTATTTAAAACGTAATCCTATTTTAAATCTATACAAAAATTTAAAACAAAATAATTTCCCGCAAGTTCATAGTAGATATATAAAAACTAAATATAAAAGAATATAAAATTTCTAATATTTAATATTTCTAAAGCTACATAAAACTTGTTTAAGCAAAAACAATTTATTATTTTGATTGATGATCAAAACTTATTCCTCTCATAAGCAAAACAAACAAAACAAATGAACTCACAAAAAATTATAATGTGTTATTATTTTATTTTTAATTTTAAACAATTATTCATTAATAAATTAATTTTTGATGCAAACAATAAACATCCAATGAATAAAAATTAATATTGATTTGCCACTATATAAAATCTCTTATTTGCATTTCATTAATATTTACGCATAAAATATTAAATTTAAATTCATTACACAGGCACAAATACCTACATAATTATAAAGGTAACTATGCTGACATAAAAGTGTTTTAAATTAAAAAAAAAAACTCATAAAAATAAATAAATTCCATTATGTACCTATGTACATTATCTGGAAAAAATACGATAAATATTTTGTATACACATATTTTTTCGTTTTAAATCAAATATTTCTACTTAAAATAAATTCAGGGACAGCAAGAAAAATAAAACAAAAATCCCGAAGATGATATAATTAGCTATAGATAGGTTGTAAAAATGTATGTATGTAGATAGATCATAAAACTAATTCAGATAAATGCAAAAATAAAAAAACCGCCGCTGGTGATTTTTTTATGTGATGCTATACATAATATTCGCACCTTAATGGAGCAAAACTTTTCCTTTTCCTCAATGAATTTGAATAATTCCAAGTTTTCAACAACAACAAAAAACTGTCATTCCTTGTCCTTTAGGAGAGTGTTTCCATATTTCTAATGTCTGAAGGTTATAATATCTAACAATGGAATAAGTAATCATAATAACGTAACCGGGAAAAAATGTCAATAAAATCCAAAACGTGTTCCTTTTTTGGTGTTGTAAAAAAATCTTTAATTTTATTTTTATTTTTAAATATAAAAAAAGCCATTATTTATTTTGAAGGTTTTAAGTGGAAAAATCAAGATAAATTATGAGTTTTGCATTTTGCATTTAATGAAAGGTCGAAAAGCTTGTGTACCTATGTCAATCATTGTGACATAAATTTTAAAAATGAATGAAAACTACAAGAGTTTTGTTTTATGTTTTAAAATGTTTGCACCCAGGCCATTAAGTATTTAAGATAGAGGGCAGAACGCAGAGGGTGTGACACAAACCTAAGATAATATTATCAACATTATTTGTTGGTGTCAAATCGGGTTGTCAAGTTGTGTGACTCTTTTTTTTAACTTTTGTGGTTCTAAAAATTATCTTCTTTGGTCAGTGTTTTTAAAATATTAATGTTTTTAGTTCCGTTACAGAAGAAGCACCCGGTATAACAAGACCTTGCCACATCGTTATTCTCAATGAGTAAGAGTTCAGTTTTTTATGTTAGAAGACAGACATGTAGCCAGGGGGGCCTGAGGTGTTCATCCATCACTCACCACCCCCCCCCCCCCCAAATGATTTTGAATTTAAAAAAAAAAAATAAAAAGATTTTAAACTTTTTGGTATAAATTAAAATCTTTAAAAATAAGGAGACTATCTAGATAAAGTTTAATGTCTTCAAAACAAGAGACTAGGTATTATATTTAACTAGCTGATCCGGCGAACTTCGTTCCCCCTGAATTTTGTTAATGTAATGAAATTAATAATTCCGAGCATGCACAATGTTGTTTCATGTAATTCGGTCATGAATAACAATGAAAATTCAAAAGTATTGGACTTCTTACTGTGATTCACGATAAATATGGAAGTATGTGCATTTCAGACACTGGAACCTGAATTTCTGTGTTAAATAGAAGAAATAGATGATATACAAAATACAGCCACTTGAAACCTGAATTATATTTACCGATCGAATTAATAGTCAAAACGATTGTTATTTAAATGAATTTTATTGTTGGCCCATACGCATCTTTTATATTTATTGAAAATAAAATAAATTTCTTACAAAGAATTTACTCATTGCAGAATAAATAATATGAACAATAATAATAATTTATATGGGTAAATTCACAATATGCAACAATCGACCACCGTGGTTCGATTGTACCCATTTCTGAATATTGTCGTTTTCAAGACTTGGTTACTGTTTTTGTATGCTGCTTTACATACTTCCCATACTTCCCTGCGTTAAATTGGTCAAAATCAACTGTGTTCTCATTTTACGTTGACATTGTACTGTTTTCGAGTTTGTGGATCTGGTGAGGACTTAGGAGCTGACGTCACTCACTTCCGAAGGTTGTCAATAATTCCTAAGCTTATTGATAGAAAAATAGTGAAATAGCGAACGAAGTGGTGATGAATGCTGTTGGAGAATAGAGTCTCGCATTCAGCTTGGAGAGACCTTGATGTTGTAGGGCCAGAGATTTGAATCTGGAGATGGTTTAATCGTTCTAGATGACTGTTGTTGAATATTGGAAGCGATTCCAGAGCTATGTACGTGAGGATTCTTGGGTTTGGCAATTGAGGATATGTTCCCAAACCTTATTAAGGACGATTTTAAGATGCTGATCATAACCTGATTTCCTTCAATTGTAATGAGATTGTCATTTTCGACTAAGAGAATGCCAGATCAGTGAATTCAATTTGAAGAGTGTTTGTTTTGTATCCAGCAGTTAATTGAACATTAAAAAGGGTTCCGAATATCCATTGATTTGTGCTAGATGTTTATGGCATCAATATTGAAGTCCCATATTTCTCACAAGTTTTATTGTATGTGACGTCTCACGTGTCGGCAAACCTACCACTTTGTACGTTTACGTGCCCGAGAATAAAACAACAGAGTTGTGTAATTTAAACCATTTCATTAAAAAAGCGGAAGGTTGGCCGAAACGCCACACCATTTTGGTTTGAAAACACATCAACATTATTTATTTATATATTTTTGTTGTTGTTTTGTACATATATAAATCGTCATAGAGACCAATACTTTGCAAACTTAAGAATTTTTAACACGAAAAATACATGCAATTTTTCTGCAATACATTCGTGATGAGCTCTTACGGTGTTGTTGTAAAGTGGAAAAAGTTCGCTGGAATCAATACGTCTGGCGACTTAGTCCACTGGAATCACCCATCGCCAAAAACTTGCCTAGAGAACTCTGCAGCGAACTGATAATTTCGTAAAGCAACTCGCATGTTTGTTTTCAATTGCAATTCTCATGTAATGCCAAAAAGCTATGCCTTCAGTCAAGCGTTCAATTCATCTGCTGAAGTTGATCTTGGAATGACAGGTAGCGTTTGAAGGAAAACGCCTGACAGCTAAATCATTGCACCACCGAAACGTCGGTTTTCACTTCGTAAATCTTTCAACGTGCAATTCAGGGCTCCCAATGCACATCTGTGAGCTATTGTACACTCGTTCCAGGTGAATATCTTACACTACTGCAATAGTTTCGCCAAAGCATAGTTCTTTAAAATGTTGTATGAAGGTTCTTCATCTACTTGCAGGCAATTGCAATGCAGAATGAGCGTTCGACCGCCTTCCAACAACCTAGCCGCTATGCCAAATACGTACTTTTTAAAATTAAAAAAAAAAAAATATTACATTTTATTTTATCTGACTGAACAACATAGCAAGTCCAATTCAAATTTGAATGACGAAACAAACAGGACACCTAATACTCCTTTCTTGGGCCAACACGAATTTCCTCCAGTATCCTATGTCCTTCCTTGGGCCAATACGAATTAATCAAACCCAAAATCGTGAAAATTGAACGATCGGTTCTCGAGTTATGGGCGCACACACGGACGACATTTCTAATGAGGTATTGCGTATGTAATTTATTGCATTCTCTTTATGTGGTATTGAAGCGAGCTGAAACTCAAATCTGATTCGAACCTTTGTATACTTTCGTTGAGTGGTAATGAGATTAGTGGTTTTTTTCAAAAAAACTATTTAGTTTAACGCTACCCTTATCAGTTTTTCTGCAAAATAAATCATAAGATTTTATTTCTGCGATAGACCATACAAAAGAAGTTCTTAATTCCTTATAAGGAACAAAAGGAAAGAAGTTTTTTATTCTGCATCGCAACTTGCCGAAGATTTATTTGAAGTTCAAAGAAGAGCTCCCAGAATTTCATCAAAGCAAACCGTACGTGATAATCCAGAGACAAAATCTACTTATCCACATTTTTAGGGTTTATATCCTTATTCCCTGTGTAGATTCATTAACACAAAATCTATCTGACAAATTCATGTTTAACGAAAACATCCTGCCATCGTTTCAAGCTCTTCTTCCAGGTTTTGCTACAGTTCATCGAGTTAACGAACTGGAAAACCTTAGTTCTTACTTTGACAACACAATTTCGTTGTCAGCAGTGAAAGCTGAGTACAAGCTATGGTTTGAGTAAATATTGTCGATTTAAAATTTCACCGAAGTTTTAAAAGTGCTTGGTTTTTGCGGAAAAAACTTACTTTAGAGCTGTTGTAAGCTTCATCACTTTTCTTGACTCATCGTAATGTTAGTTTTGATTGAAACCTCGAATTTTTTTTTCACACGAAGCCAATACTTTCAAGTAAAAATGAAAAAAATAAGCTAAACCGTTTTCAAGAAAATCAACAACCAAACTTAATTGTTTAAAAAAAAGTACCAGAAAATATTGTATTCAAATATTATTTCCTTATTTTAATATTTAAATTTCTTCATCTTCTTATGGTATTAAATTACTATTTTTTGTTTATCAAAATCGGAAGAATAGTTTTTGAGAAAAATTACATTTTCTTTAGCGGCCAAAAAAATTAGTAAGCAGAAAGCAATGATAAGACAAACAGAATTGCCTGATCGACTTTTTTCGAGCATCCAATCTAATTGAATTCAATTATTGATATTTTTCAGACCACATTCACGAAATATTTTATTCTTTTACAACGTCTGTGCGCATCGGGCAATCAAATTGACTTCAGCTTAGAGCAAACGACATCCTTTACCATTTATTACTTGCAAATAATTATTGACTACAGCTCTTTTAGTAGATAAATGCCTTATTTCACAATTCGCTGTTAAAAATACAATCATGTGTTGTACCATTTTGAAAGAAATATTTAACAAACAACTTTTAAAACTAATTGGCCACTTATATTTTAGTACATTTTTTTTTGGGAAAACAAAAAAAACTACGATTTTTGTATAGAAAAATAAAATAAAAAAAATATTATAAGAAAACTGCCACATCAAGTAATATTTTTTTTGTTGTTTTTTTGTAGTTCAATTAATCAACAATATTATAAAAATAAAAAAAGCCAATAATAATCATTCAACTGTGGTCGTAGGGTTCATGTATTTGAATGAAGTCGAACATTTCATTTTTTTTTATTGACAAAAAAAAAATCATAAACTAATTACTACAAGGAAAATATTTATTTTATATTTCTGTGCTCAAAAGGTTAAAACTCTTAACCCTGTTTTCATAGTTTTTCAGAAAATGAATTTTTAACTTTGAATCTGTGTTTAAAAAAAAACTAAGAGGGTTATAAAGGTACAATTTTCAGAACTTTATCTTTATACAGGGTGTCCCGTAAGTAATGGATAACCCTGAAACGCCGCATAGTAGACTTTATGACCGTTCTGAAAACTGATAAAAAAAAGTTCTATCCCAACCACAAGAAAAGTTATATGCATTTTTTTGTTCAGTGCATTATTTTTTTTCTTACTTTACATTTTTGAATACCACGACTACAAGTGAATGAGTTCCATCATTTTTTTTTGCAGGAATATTTTACATTACTTGTGCCAACACATTAGTAGGAGAAAATTATTATAACTGTTGGACTTCTTAGAGAAAAAAATTATTTAACATTGAATTTCAATGCAAAATGTGAAAACAAATAATTTTTGAAAAAGTTAAATCATAGCTGGTATAAAAAAAAATGCATGAATACCTGAGTGGCCAACTATTTTAAAAATATGCGCGTTAAATGCAGATTTCAAAATGGTATTACTTATTATTATATCTGGAGTCAATAGCAAGTTATTGGGAAAAATCTGCAATACTAGAGTAAATTTAGCAAAAACAAAAGTTTTCAAAATTAGCACAGTAAACGTGAAAATAATACCAAGCGTTGAACATAGCAGATTTTTGATTTATTGGCTGTTTCTACGATGTTGTCCTAATGATAAATCCAAGATTTCAACTTCTAGGGCCGAATGCATTATTGATAAAAATGTCAAAAAAGTGCAAAAAACGGTTACATTTTCGAGCTTGTTTTGAATTTTACCTGTTCTATTGGGCGTTAACAAGCCCATCAAATATTTTGTTGGTTGCTATTAGTTTATTTGTTATTTTCTCTAAACAAAAAGGTTTTGAGCCAGCTTTTAATCACATGATCACTTAGTTAGAAAACAAAAACAAAAATAGATAATTTTTTAATTTTTTTTTTTTTTATTTAAAGCAAATGCTTAAACTGTTTTCCACCCACTCTTATACAGGTTCTGCACCTCCGAATAAATTAACGTTATAGTGTACGTGCAAGGTTTTGCTCAGAAATTTGTAATGCAGCTGCCTCCACACGATTTCTTAGCTCCTCTAAAGACCTGATCGGCTTGCTGTATACGATTTCCTTAATGCATCCCCAATAAAAAAAAATCAAGTGGATTTAGGTCTGGTGAACGGGGTGGCCATAAAATTGGTCCCAGACGTCCTATCCATCTGCCTGGATATCTGGCATTTAAATATGCCTGCACAGGCACAGCATAGTGTGCTGGACAACCATAATTTTGAAGCCAATGGGATTCCTTTAGTTCTTGAGGCACTTCTTCCAGCAAGGTTGGGAGATCATTTTGGAGGAACTCCAAATAACCTTGGCCAGTTTAAATCCCCGTAGTAGCCCGTAGCGTAATGGTTAGTGCGTTCGACTGTCACGCTGGAGGTCTGGGATCGCTTCCCAGCCTCGTCCACCTAAAAACTAAAAAAGTTTTTTTTCAGGGCTACTGCCTCTTGCGAGGAATTGACAAATCCTCCAAGAGTATCACTTGTCACGAATAAGTGCTTCTCGTCTAGCCGTTCGGAATCGGCATAAAATTGTAGGTCCCTTCCATTCCTGTTGAAAGGCGCACACAGGAATGGTTGCGAGTTGTTAGTCACTAGGCCCTGGTTCTTCATGAGCCGTTGTGCCACCCGATTTATTTATTTTATAGTTTAAATCCCCGGCAACTCAAAGGGTCCAATTATTTTCCCATTGAGAATCCCAGTCCAATAGTTTATTTTGAATTGGTACTGGGACCTGTCTTCCCTCATGATGTTTGGGTTTTGTAGTGCCCAGAAGTGGAGATTATGGAGATTAGTGTAGCCATCTCTTTTAAATGTCGACTCATCGCTCCAAAGAATTTTGTCAAAAAACTGCGGATCTTCTTCAATTTTCATTATCATTATGTCGACAAAAACTCATTCTCGTTTCATAATCTTGCGGCTGGAGAGTTTGCACCCGTGTTAATGATATTTATATTTACTTAGCACATTATGCGCAGTCGTCTTTCCGATCCCAGTGCGTCGTGCTATTGCTCGGATTGATACTGTAGGATCTCGGTCAAGTTCCGCAAGCACTAAGTCTTCGGTATCTCCTCGAGGGGGTCGTCCCACGCCAGCACCACCAACACCACTACCAGGCAGCCTTCCTTCCGAGAAACAGCTATGGACTCTAATAAACACTCGATAATCCGGGTGACGTGCGTTAGGGTACCTTTCCCTATACAGAGTCGCAGCTTCGTTTGCGTTGTCTCTGCACTCTCCATAAATGAAATGCATGTTTGCATATTCTTGTGCAGAATACAGAATACGTGGCATCGAAAAAGTTCAATCAAACGTCTTAATTATCAAAAAACAGGTTCAGGAAAACAGCTATTTAGACCGTTAATTTTTCTGAAGAATGAACAATAAAAACGATATAAATAAGTGTTCGTCGTGGTCTTAATCTTATGAATTAAGATCAAATTACAAAAACTTTTATTCAAAATTTAAAAAACTTACGATTTTATGCGTTCTCACTTTCTCAGGATCTTACAATTTACTATTCAAAAAAGACAATTAAAATTGAATCAGAAGACTTTTTGTTTGGAGAAAATAACAAATAAAAAATAGCAACCAACAAAATATTTGATGGGTTTGTTAAAGCCCAATAGAACAGGTAAAATTCAAAACAAGCTCGAAAATGTAACCGTTTTTTGCACTTTTTTGACATTTTTATCAATAATGCATTCGGCCCTAGAAGTTGAAAGCTTGGATTTATCATAAGAACAACATCGTAGAAACAGCCAATAAATCAAAAATCTGCTATGTTCAACGCTTGGTATTATTTTCACGTTCACTGTGCTAATTTTGAAAACTTTTGTTTTTGCTAAATTTACTCTAGTATTGCAGATTTTTACCAATAACTTGCTATTGACTCTAGATTATAATAATAAGTAATACCATTTTGAAATCTGCATTTAACGCGCATATTTTTAAAATAGTTGGCCAATGCATTTTTTGTATACCAGCTATGATTTAACTTTTTCAAAAATTATTTGTTTTCACATTTTGCATTGAAATTCAATGTTAAATAATTTTTTTCTCTAAGAAGTCCAACAGTTATAATAATTTTCTTCTACTTATGTGTTGGCACAAGTAATGTTAAATATTCCTGCAAAAAAAAAAATGATGGAACTCATTCACTTGTAGTTGTGGTATTCAAAAATGTAAAGTAAGAAAAAAAATAATGCACTGAACAAAAAAATGCATATAACTTTTCTTGTGGTTGGGATAGAACTTTTTTTTATCAGTTTTCAGAACGGTCATAAAGTCTACTATGCGGCATTTCAGGGTTATCCATTACTTACGGGACACCCTGTATATACAGTTATTTGAAAATGTGGCTAAAAGTAGGTCAAGTGAAGTATTTAATGCATTTATTTATGTTTTTTTGACTAAAGTGCTTTTACCAAAACAACTATTGCCGTTTTTATATTATTATGTCACCTAAGATATAAATTTTGTCTTAACCAAATATGGTAAACCACTTTAAGTCTATTAAAAAATTTAAATGCAGGAAGTTTTGTGTGGTAAAACATCTCAAGTCGACATAAGCGATCTTACTTTGTTGATTAATATCGAACATAAACCCAACTTAAGATGTTTTGCCAAAATAATTTCTTCGTATTTTCTGAAAAAATAAATAAATTCATACATAAGATGAGTCATCATCTACTTAAGTTATTTTACCTTTTGCAAGGACCTAAGAAGTAAACTTAATTTATTTTACAAACGCTCATTAAAAGCGTTAAATAGCTAGAACCACTTAAGTCGATTTAAGAGCTTTTGCCTTTTGAGCACAGATTTTGTTTTTTGAAATTTCTTACTATTTACTGGACACCCTGTAGATATTTTTTGAAAACAAAAAACCCTTGTTTTCTTCTTTTTTTTTAAATTTAAATAAAAAGAATAATATGATACGACCATGATACAACACAAATAACATGTGAAGATTTTCACACATAAGAGATTGATATTTCACATAATGTACCTAGACCTATAGGTACTCATATTTATTTTTTTTTTCATGTTGTGTTTTTATTCTTAAATAAATTCGTCCTTTCTTTCAAATTTAAAATAACAAACAACAAAATTCACGTAATGATTGATTTCATCGATTTAATGTTGAACAAAAAAAAATTAAAAACAAACAAAAGAGCCGTTGGGTCCATCGACAAATAAATCAACATTTTCGATAAGAATATGATTCAATGACCACCCCATCCCACATTATTTAGGTTAGATATATATACACAGCCTGCTGCAGTGGTTGAAATACAAATATGAATGAATACTGAATACTGAATACAAACCCAATAAATACCAAGGAATATTGTATATTTATGTATGTGCATACTAATGGGGCAGACTATACTCGTGTTAAATTTTTTAGTTTCGTATAAACGTTGCAGAGCAATTGCACTTCTTTTAAATTTTCCTGACACATCATGGAGTCAAAATGTAGAGTTTCACTGGTGGGTCGATTAAAGTTTGTAGGTTGGATGGTTTGATATTGATGGCATATAAAGTATGTACATAGGTGCTGATACAAAGAAAAACATTTTGTTTTAAATGAACAGATGGGAGGTAAGATAGTATCGACATTATTGTAGTACGGTTAAAGAATGATACTCTATTCTATATAGCCACTTAATAGTCTGTGCGAAAATGGGTTCAGGCAAAATGTGCCAGAGTCTTAAGAACTGAAGAACTGTTTAACTGGTATTTTAAAACAGAACACTGTTTATAGAAGTAACGATAAAATAAGGATATAAATAAGAAACATTGCGACGCGTTCTCTATTTTTTTTTTTGCAATTTTTTAAAATCTGAACTTTATCCTAGATTTTGAAATGAAATTTTGGAGCATTCATGCAAATATATAAATTATTCTTATGCTTTAAGTCGGGTACTGTTTCAAGAAAAACTGAAATTTAAGATTCCGAAAAAAGCTAAACGACAAATTTTATTATCATGTTGAAAATGTGTTATCATTTCAAAAAAATATTTATATCGAAAGTTTTAGAAGAAATAAATTAAAAATTCAATTAAAAAATAACTTTAATACTTAAAACATTTTCAGTATTTGCATGGCTATAAAATTGCCTGTCTAAATAATTTATTATATATATATTTTTTTTTTCTTTTTCAGGTAAGAATTGGAATGTTTGGAACAGATAGGGCCTGAGTAATAAACCAATTTCGAGTCGAATTAGGTTAAGTTTCGATTTTTTTGTATGGGTTAAACTCGACTAAAGGCTAAATTGGACTCAAAATTCGTTTATTATTTTAGGGCCATCGAAAATATATGTATAACTGAATAAAAATATCATCTTTTGGAGAGAGACTAAACCGTAGGTATGTATGAGCAAACTATGCTTTTATTTTAAATAAAAACTTTATGATGAAAACTGTGGAGGTCTTTATAATAAATCCCCAGTTTTTGCGTTTCTCTTGAATTATGAAGGAGCTATTGTATAAAAAGGAGAATGGGCATTTTGGTCTACCTATTGTCCACAAATGAGATATATATCGTTGCAAAGCTTAGCCCTAGTACATAATTTTTGTGTAGACACGAAGCTGTAAACCATGGGGCCTAGGCAGTATATGGCAACAAAGATTACAACTAGAGCGAAAATAAATCGCAATAGTGGTACATTGAAATGACAGTATTGGTCATTTTTGATACCAATAATATAATATAAATACCAATGGCCAATAATAGCGAATAATATCATGGTTGGCCAATGAATCGCTTAACAGTATGAAAATTCAACTTTTTTTCATTCCATTTAGCGAATTTAATGAATGGGAATAATTGTGCGTCTAGTGCCCACAATTGAGATATACAACGTTGGAAAGATTAGTTCAAAAGCATCATTTTTGAATATGGGCACAGAACTGTAAACCCTGGGGTTTAGGCAGAATATTACAAAATATAAAACAATTCGTCTATGATTATTCGAATTTGCAAAGTGATTTTCTTGTTTTTTTGGTCACTTATTTTAGCCACCTAATATTGTTTAGGGCAAAAGATTACTCGTACGTTGGTACACTCCATAGTTCCTTTTCATAGGTCTCGTTTCTGGGCACTAGGTAGACCAGGTCCCATATATTTTTGCTCATTCTCCCTTTTGTTGAAATCGAGACATTTTAAAACGAAAGAATCGGTTCTATCTCTATGACAGGTACCGTTAATAAAACATTGACCATACTCTCAATAAAAATTAATAATTTTTTTGTCAAAATCGTTAGAGTAATTTTTGAAGTAAATATATTTTTTGTTTAGTGGTTGTAGGGCAGGTACAGTTATTTCTGAAGCTAAACAAACATTAAATGTGTTTAAAGAAAATCGTTACAGTGGCTTAGGCTGCAGGTCTAGGTACAGACAGACAGACAGTCTGACAGACAGACTGACAGACAGAATTCCGATACCCACTTTCTTCACGTTTTCTATCACCGTAATGTAAGGCAAAGTTATTATCTCGAGTTGGATTTCTTGCACGAATCATAAACTGTAACTGTATCGCAAGGAAAAATTGTTAATTCATCCACTATTCGTTAAAAAGTGATAATTTTTGCATGATACATATATAAACAATTCATTTTGGACTGCAGTTCTATCGGTTCGGTTGTAATCAGTTATGAAGAACAGTAAATATTTTTATTTTTCCGCACGAAAATTGCTCTTACAACTCGAAACACAAATATTTATGTTGACTATATGGTATCAAGTTTGAATTAGCACTTCAAAATTTCAAGAATCTAATAATTGGATTAATTGTCGTGAATTTGATGTAAATTTCTCGTCAAAGAAAAAATTTTGTACCACTTTTATTTTCTAAGAAAAAAATCAAAACATATAACCCTCTAAAATCGATTTTAGGGGGTTTTGTCATAAAAAGGTGATTTTTTGACAAGAAAAGGGCACGACAAATTATTTTAGTAGGCACATTACTTATTTAATGTAAGACGTATTTACGACAATTGTTTGGATCAAAAAATCTTCTAGAAAAAAAGCTTTGGTACGGATTTTAGAGAGTTGAGGTTATTTTTTTTTATTTATTCTCAGAAAATAAAAGTGGTACAAAATGTTTTCTTTCACGAATATTTACGAAAAATTCACAACAATTAGATATTATTGACATCTTTTTGGAATTTTTTTGAGAGTGGGTAGTGTTAACTTGTCTGTCAAGTTAGCATTAACCCAGTGTTAATTTTTAAAAAATAGGTGGGACAAATTTTTTTCTTTCACGGCAAATTTACGAAAAATTCACGACATTCAATCAACTTATTAGATTCTTGAAACTTTGAAAATTTTAATACTAAATTGACAGACATCTATATTGTAATCGTTTTATCCCAGACCAACGGTATGTTTCAGGGCAATTTTCATAAGTACGGGGTGGTTCAAAAATGACCTCCTAATTTAAAGTGATTATAACTTTCAGTTTTTTATTTTTGTTTGTCCTCTCTAAATCGCTGTGTAGTGCTTTTTAGTAAATCTCCCAAATTTGTTTTATATGTACATATGTAAGTAGGTACCTTAAAAAAGAAAAGAAAAAAAAGTTGGATACTGAAGTTATGATTTTTTCAAATTAGGAAGAAACTTTTGGCCCACCCTGTAGTGGTATGGTTCAATTATGTATGGAACAAAATATCGGCCAAATGGCCTCTGCGACCTCGGCGGCACACCTCCATCCGAATGTCCAAATTTTCGATGACGCTGAGGCATAATTGAGGTTCTATGCCGTTAATGTGCCGAATTATCTCATCCTTTACCTCTTGAATTGTTGCTGGCTTATCGATGTACACCTTTTCTGTCCAACACCTGAAGTCCAACGGTATCAAATCACATGATCTTGGGGGCCAATTAACACACCACCACGTGAGATAACACGGCCATTGAATTTGTCGCGCAAAAGAGCCATTGTTTCGTTAGCAAGTGGCACCGTCCTGTTGAAACCACATGTCGTCAACAACCATAACTTCCAATTCGGGCCATAAAAAGTTAGTTATCAACTGATGATAGCGAACACCGTTCACAGTAACTGCTTGACCGGCCTCATTTTGAAAAAAATACGGCCCGATGATGTCGCCAGCCCATAAACCGCACCAAACAGTCACTCTTTGTGGGTGTATTGGTTTTTCGACAATCACTCTTGGATTAGCATTCACCCAAATGCGGCAATTCTGCTTATTGACGAATCCACTTAGGTGAAAATGTGCCTCATCACTAAAGATGATTTTCTTCGAAAATTGATCATCCACTGTTGCCATTTCTTGCCACCATTCTGACGACGCATGAAATGGTCAAGAGGCTTTAGTTCTTGAGTCAATTGCACATTGTAAGCGTGTAAATGCAAGTCTTTATGCATAATGTTCATCAAAGACAAGCGTGAGAGGTGCATTGTTGGGCACGACGACGAGTTCATAATAAGCCTGAATAACTTTATAACGCGTTGCTCGATTGTGTATCTTTCCATGGTTCAAATTGAATTAATCTGAAATTGAGAAATTTCAAATTAAATGCAGAAAAAAACATGACGTTTAGGTGTTGTTCACATTCAACATCGGCCCTTAAAATTTAACCACCCTTTACAACCTCTTTAGGATGTATAGGTATGGCTTCTATTTGTTATCATTAGTGTTACACTTATTAATACGTACTTCATTAATAAAACTTGAATGAATTTATTATCTTATCTAATACAAGAATATTTGGCAATCACGTGTCTTGGTTCTGTTGAAAGAGTAACCAAGAAGCCAAGAGCCATCTTATAACTATTTCGGACTACGAATTAATAATTAAGAATTTCGAAACATCAATGCTCTTGGCCTTGATATTTTATTTATTAAATTAAGATCAAAATAAATATTTAACCATAATTTTGTGCTAACCAAATCAAATTAAAGTAGTTAATTGGATAACCAAAAATTATACTCAAGAAGAATTTTTTAAGTATAGGTGAACTTCGTTCTACTTTTTAAAACATACATAATGTATCTTAAGAAGCAACTTTTGGATTTCGGCTAAGCTCTCTTAGAATATAATTATCAAATTATTTATTCAGTAATAATAAACATAACTATACGCGTGTATAATTTATCGATTCCAACAGACTATATTGGCCATCGCACATAAAGAACTTCCTGCCCCAAAAACCATACAGAATAAAACGCAACCAGTTTAGTATAAAAATAGTGGTATGTACATTAACATATTCCAATTCCAGTGAACTATAGATGGTTAATCTTTTTAAAGCGCGCTCCGGTCTAATTTTGCTTAACAAAAGATTAAATGAATGAAATTTATGTTAATATTTTGTTGGTCTCTTCTATTCTATCGGTGGCAGAGCTAAGTCTAAGATTTAGTTATTTATATTTGATTTATTTATAATAATGTGTTTATATGTCCACGCTTTTCCAAAGTAACAATTCCAAAAATTAAATTCTTTAATCAACCAGAGATTTTCTATACCTATAAAAGTCGTGTATATTCCAGTTTTGGTAAACAAAAGAACCTAAAAGAACACATTATCGGTGTAGGTGTTAGCCACTGTTGATATTAGACAAGCCAACAATTTAAGATGATTATTTATGAGGTAATAACCATTAAGACGTTCTGATTTTTGATATTTGTACTCAAGAATTATTAGAGATCAGTATTGTTTTGAGGTTTTGTGTGATTTAAATTTTGTTGAAATCTCGCTGAGCAACATCAGTTGGGCGACATATAAGAATTGTGTATTCTTTTTTCAATAACATATAAAACGAAAGAAGTTTAAAATAAAGGTTGAGTTGTTTTATTTATAAATAAAATAAATAACAAAAACAAAGTAAGACTGGATCAGATTTCACGTCCAGTGTTTCTATAATTAGGAGTTAAGCTGCCTGCTTTGTCCAATTTAAAAATTACGGTTTAACAAAATTTGGTAATTTTTTTTAATCAAATCATAAATAAAAACACATTGTCGAGATAGTGAAGTTCCTGGATGTCGTTTCCTTAAGTCCGCAGTCTTAATTTCATTGTATTCACAATTTAAAATCATCATTTTCGTTCGAAAGGTCAGTTGGAAAAAGTATTTTATACTATAAATCTGTGAGTAATTCCACTATACTAATTTAAAGTAAAAAAAAGGCTGCGAGCGACCCACACTGTTAACTTGAAATTGGTATTCTACTTAACTAGAGATCCGATGAAAGTTTATTTGCTGACGAGATTTTCGATACAAAAACATTTTTAGTAGCTTAAAAAAAAATATGTCAATTGAATTCTGTTTTCAAACTCTAACAATGTAATACACATTGTGGGTTATGCTATATTAAAACTAACCTGGAGTCGATATAATACTCTGTTTGCGAGATATGAGATAGTCCAGGAAAATAAGATATTCACTTAAAAAAAAATTCCGACAAAGATGAATTTTGGTGGAGATCTTCATTTTGTTGTCTAAACATTTCCCCAAAAGCACCATAAATTTAAAATGCACTTTTTTTAAATTACTCGAAAACTATAGTTTTTTTTTTTTTTGAAAAAAATTGTAGGTACACATTGTTACTCATAAAATTATACACAAAATATATTGTAAAACTTTTTTCGTATAATTCATAGATTTGAAGAAAAAAGGTCGAAAACATTTGGGTGCAGTAGAAGAACCAAGTTCTATGATTGGTGCCGGAAGGGACCATTTGAAAAAATTAATTTCTTTTATTTTGCTTAATAACCACTAAAAAGTTTATTTTTTCACAAAATGATCTATAATCAACTTATAGACAGTACAATTATCTACATAATGACATATTAACGACCAATATATGTCTATGTCTATTCGTTCTTAAGTTGTAGCGGTGCAAATTTCATTTTTTTTTTCATATCAATTTAACATTTTATCTATAAAATTCGGTACATAAACACTTAAACAGTATTTAAAGATTCTTTTAAACCATTAAACTTCCGATATTATATATAAATATAGTGGCTTAATAAATGGAAAACCACCAAGTTTCACATTTATTTTTGATAAATCAGAGGTTTCAGTTGAAGATGCAACTATTTCTTTGCATTCATAAATTGAACTTTGGACTGCCATAACTAAAGAACGGATTGCCGTACAGAGGTCGATAATATGTCATTAGATAATTGTATTTTCTACAAGTTGCTTATAGACCACTTTGTGGAAAAAAACTTTTCGGGAGTTATTAAGCAAAATAAAAGAAATTAAATTTTTCAAGATGGCGGCATTTCCCTTCCGGTAGGTATCACTCTTAAAACTTGGTTCTTTCATAGAAAATATGTTTCTAAAAAAATCGACTCTTAGAATATAATTAATATTGTCTAATATTACTTTTTATTGACTAATTGCCTGTACCCAAATGTTTTCCACCAAAAATTCACCTTTGTCGGAAATTTTTTAGAAGTTCGGACATTTTTATATCTTATTTTCCTGCAATAAAATCAAAACCATTTTAAGCAGTTTTCTTGATAATGATTTCGCTTAAAAAATAAAGTTATGGCATTGTGTACCTGTACAGATTAAAATTTACCAGAAGTCAAAATATCATTTATTATAAAGATATTCGAACCGAAAAACTTTTTATATAAATTATTAGTATATTTTTCTTATTAAAAATATACAAGATCATTTTAATTTATTAATTTTATTTTTAATTTTTAAGTATGTTAAGAATAATAAAGAATAATAAATTGCATAGTAAAACATTCATGACCAAATGGAACCAAGTGATGAGCTCCTAATCTTTGACGATTTCAATCTTCCAAACCTGGACTGGAAACGTCGACAGATTTCATCTACTTTTTGCAAGCTTACCCTTTTTCTAATAATGGATAGTTCTTGATCGTCGATGGTCTAGCTCCGTGTAGACTTAGTCCATTCAATGTGGTTGCTAACCGTTTTGATAAAATATTGGACTTAATATTCTTCTCAGACACCATATATGCTGACGTAGCTGTAACTCCAGCCGATACTTTATTATCAGATGAAGACCGACACCATCTAGCATTAGATTTATCTCTCAATATAAATGTTTTTAATGTTCCTGTAAGCTCAAACGAAAAACTGGAATTCAATTTCAATGAACTAGTTAATTTGTTATGTAATGTTGACTGGAAACAAATACATTTGAATCGTGATATTGATAATATGTTTCTAAACTTGTATAGTACTCTATTCGACTATTTTTATGAAAACACGCCATTACATAAATCTTGCTGCAATCCCAAAACTCCACCATGGTTTGATACTCACTTAAAAAACTTAAAAAAATAAAAGAAATACGGCATGGCTTAGTAAAACCAAGGCTGATGCAGATTTTAGGATATATTCCAAACTGACTAAAACACATGTTAACAGACTATTTCAACACTCTTTATACAGATTATATTATCAAGGTCGAAGATCAGTTAAAACACACTCCAAAAAACTTCTGGAAATTTGTGATATCCATCCCTAGGTATTGATCCCCTGATTACAGATGCGTATGTCCAAGACCGTTTGGAGGCGGCATTTGCCCTGCCAGACCGTTTATAGAACCCAAAAAATTTAAAAGAAAAGGGTAAAAAAATTATTAAAAAACAACGGTAAGAACTAAAACGCCCTTTTATTTTTGTATGCAAAGTCAGAAGTCCCTTCTATCATTTCCTTTTTAAATAAAGTTCTTTTAAAGAGCAGTTTTTGAAATATTAATTTTCAAACTCAAAATTTTGATACAAAAAATAAAAATAAATGTTCAAAATACTTTTTTTCAAAATTTCACATAATTAGGTACTATTTTTACTTTCAAAATTCAATGCTCTTATCAAATCATATTCAAATACTGAAAACCGGATGGTTGACTTTTACTTTTCAAGATATTAAAAAAACTTTCTCATAAAACTAAGAAGAATGCAGATAAATGATCATTTTAACAACCTTGATTATCATCAACTTCGTTTTTTCTTGTTTCTACTAAGAAGTTGGTTTCTTTATTTTGTAATATTTGCTGTGTGCTCTTGGTCTATGTTGCGTTGTATGGGCACTATGCTATACAATTCATGTAAACAGACTTGAAAGTATCCAGAGAAGTTTCATGTGTTTTTGTCTTCGTCTTCTTCCGTGGTCCCAAAGAACCGCACTTCATCCTTGTACCTAATAGACTCATGCTCATAAATCTTGTTTCATTATTAAATCAAATAATAGATATCAATAAATTCTCCATAAGCTTTGTGTCGTTTAAATTTTAGCTACAGTCTAACTAGCATATAAAAAGACAGTTGCCATTATGTCCGATATTCAGCAGAACAAACAATGGTGTGAATTGTCCTTTAAATCAATTGATATCAGTCTTCAATATTTATTATTATTTAATTACTTCTATAAACGACAATTTTAAAAGTAAAAAAAAGAGCGCGTGTAACTCAGTACTCGTGGCAGAAGTGAAACTTCTTTGGCGATCAAAAAATCTCGATATGTATAGGGATATTAAGCTTATATGCGTAAGACGCAGCTATGTATGTGTTCTATAACAAAATGATCGATGGGTTCGGGTTGTAAACTTGAAAATTAAATAATGATGGTGAAAATTTAAAATGAGAAATATTTCCAAAAATTACTTCACTCAAAATCACTGCAAAATCAAAAATTTGTATATAGCAACTTTAATTTGGTTTTATTTATTTTGCAACCATATATAATTCAAATTTTTAGCGGGGTCTCCCGATTTAATTTAATTTTTTGAAATTAGCCTCGTTTGAGATCAAATGTTTAAAATAATTTATATCTCCATACCAGTAGAAGATAGATAAAAATCTTAAACTAGTAAGATTCTTAGAATTACATTATCTATTTACCAAAAAAATTTCAAAACTCTAGAATTCTAATCAAAGAAATTAGAAAAAAAACACAGAAGGACATTTTCCCTTTTATCTGCTACAATAATATATATTATCAAAAAATATTAGCCTATCAATAAAATTTTTTACTTCTACTCTTGATCCCACCACTCAGCTAATCAATGCTCATCGTTGCACATGTGGCGCTACATTTTTTCGTTTCACAAAAATTCAACCTTGAAATTTCACTCTCAACTTGCGCAAAGAAGTTTCACTTCAATAATTTAAAGAAAACTTTTTCAACATATCATAGTAGTTATATTGTGTATTATAGGTAATATTAAGTGTATTAAAATTATATTTAAATAGTTATACGTCCTAACGTTAGTTAATTAACGGATTAATAAATGGGTATAATTATCTTTATTCGCTCTCGAGATATGAACGAATGAAGGTATCACGAACATATTAAGAGACATAGGTACCTATGCCTTACACTCTCTCACAAAACACGGCTTATAATATTCAGTCACTATATCCCCACCTAACAAAGAAGTAATTTAAGTGTCCAAAATGTTCATATTCGCTATTATAAAGTTATTTATTTTCTAGATGTAGCAAAATTAAAATAATTCTGTAGAATAATAAAATCTATGCGATGAGCACATACTGTCATACCTTGGCGAAATGCATTTCTGGAGTTGAAGTCACTTATAGTTCTTCATCTTCGGTAATATTTTAAGTTTTCATAAAAAAATTTCAATAAACTTTTTTTTTACACGAATGCGAATTAATTTACGAGTACCTGCTTCCAATTTTGCCCGAAGCTCTTAAAATTTAGTGATTGATTGGTAAGGTCAAGTAATCCATTTCTATTATAACAAATACAAAGAGTTTTTTTATGCACACATTTGAAAAGATTATACCACATGTAGGTACTTCATGATAAAGGTACTTATACCTTATATTGATTTGATACTTAAATTGTCACAACTTGAAATGAACTTTTACTTTAAGAATATATTTTCCTTATCAATCAAAGCGAAAAGAGCAATTTAGTCTAAAAGTGGAGTATAATTTCTTTGACGCGTTTTATTATATTTTATATACCTACTTTGCTTGCGTGTCCACACGACATTTCTATGTAAAATGTCCCTTTTTTTTGTTTCAGCAGAGATTAATTAGTTTTGTTGGTGTTTTTTTTTTTTTTTGGTCTTTCATAATAATTATTGTGGTCTCAATTTGGAAGCAAATTGTTGTTTCAAATTACCCTGAAGAGTCTCGTGCCTTTGCACCGTGTAGTAGGTAAGTAGTATAACCAACTCGAAAACTGTGGCAAAAGTTTTGTCCATCACCAAGCATGTTACAATAACATGCCATCACCTATAGGTACACGAGTTGTTGTATAGCTTTTTTTTAAGTTGAGTGCTATTTTTGTAAATACAAATATTGGCTCTCAACTTTTGAAATTAATGATGGTAGTAAATTTTTTTTGGTTGACCTGCTGAAAATTTGAGATTATTAAAAAGTATAAACTCGAAGGTTTATTTTAGTCACTTTAAAGGTTGTGTATGTGTAATTAAATTTTTTGGAGGTTGCTTTGATGAAATTTTTAGCAGAAAACTTATATAAAAGAGTCTTTAAATGTTTTATATCTTTAATTTTTTGTTCAGCTATTTCAGCATCATAGTACAATTTTCATGCACCAAATTTAGGTACACTTAAAAAGTTTATATTTTAAGGAGTAGTTTTTCTGTGACGAGATTAAAGTTAAACTCTATCTAACTCACTGTTGTACTACATACCTAACCTTACCTACCAGCGGAAATCGTCGTGCATTGAACGTAACGCATTTCAGTCGTTGTCTTGTTCACTTTAATTGCCCAATCGGTATCATCTAACCGATATTTTGGGTTAATCAAAGTGCAATATATGAATACCTGATTCGTTCTGCGTAGACAAACGTGTCGACCGACTCGACGAATGATACGGCAAGGCTGAGTCTAATTGAAAAACTAAAAGATCGCTTGTTAAACTTCTTAAAATATACTTTTACCAGTTGAAAATAAGTTTGTAAAAACAAAAAGGTGTTGGTAAAATGATTTCGGAATTTTATTTTATTATATGAATATTAAGGTACAGTTGAAAATGAAAAGTATTTATTAATGTGTTGAAAGAGCTCGGTGGCATTGAATTTTTCACTTTTTCTGCAATACATGGCATGGGCATAAACATCAACCTCACAAAACACATCAACCAACATACACGTAGATACCTACATATTTACAAAGATGTTTAAATATTGTCCATGCGCTTGAGTTTTTTTTAGAATAAGGGATAATACGAGTGTAGACTTCTTTTAAACATTTAAACAAAAAACAATCGTAATCTATATTCACGACACGCACCTAGTTAAATTAAAATTTTTTGTCAGAAGTCGTTTCTAATTTGAACCTTTTTTGTTGTTCTATAGCTGTCTCTTCTCCTCATCTGTCAAATGTTTGCCTGTTCAAACTTATTTTGCTTACGTTAGGTCACGAAAGAGTTGTGTCATGACCCCCATGACCTCCCCCCCTTGGATCCGCGCTTGTTAAAGGGCTAACTCGAATTTTACTCTAAGACTCGGATAATTCCGCACTGAAAAACTGGATGAGTTATAGAGCTGAAAAGTGTTCGGTTTTTAATTTGTATCGCTTACTGGCAAAAACTGAAAAAAAGAAACGTTTTACACTCTTTAACTCTAAAAGTATAAATTCAATACAAATATTTTTAATACAGAAAAGAAAGATAATTAAATTTTCTTTAAAAGAAGCCAAGAGACAATTTTTTACAATGAGTCATTCTTAAGATACTACATGAAACGCGTTTCTATATAAATATCATTTGAAGGACACCATCCTTACAGCCGCGCCATTTCGTCTGTATACTCAAAAACAACCCACCTACATTAATACCGATTCCAATCATAAAATTTAATTATGATGTTACCGGCTTTGTTTTGCATTATGAACAATTGCTCCTTAAGCAAACAAAACACTACCAGGAACTGAAGATTGTTATAACTCAGAACACATGCTCTTGAATTTAATGATTCTCCAAACACCATGTGATTTTTCCATTCAACTCGTTGTGAAAGGTTTGTTTATGCAAAGTCTAATCTAAGCAAAATGTAAACACAACCGATCTAATTAATTTTAACGAGGCGCCATCCAGTTTAAATGCTCAAGGCAACAAATAAAATTAAATGGATAATTTTTATTTGAAGTCTTGCAGCTAAGCAGCCTACCCTAGCAACAGCTACAGCAATACTACTAGCTACATTAACGTAAATATGGGTAATCTATGTCGCTTTTGTTTTTTTTTTTTTTCAATCTAAAAAGTAGAGGGTGGATCTTTAATAATTAATAAATTTCGACGAATATAGCCTTAGAAGTTCTGGAAAGAATTAGGTATAGTGTATGTATGTTAAATGTTGAAAAGTTGAACTTAGGAAACCATTGTTTCTGCAACAAGTACAATGTAACAAAAGTTTTAGAATCGTTTTTGTGTAGAATTGCATGAGCTACAATAAATACCTACAACTTTTTTCAAAAAAAAACCGACAGTTTTCGAATAATTTGAAAAAAAGAATTTTAATTAAATGAAAAATGTATGTTTTCTTTTTGAGTTTTTGTACGTTTCCTCTGTAACGATGGCATACAGTTTGATTAAGTATATAGAATAATACCATCCCCATAAAAATGTCGAAAAATTCGAACGCCTGCTTTTCATGGTATACGAAAGAGCTGAAATTACTCAGAAACAAAAGGAACAAAGCATGGAAGTTATATTTAAAAACCCTTTCGTCTTTCGACCACAACTCTTACATTGCATTATTTGAAGAATTTAAATCCCTTTCGAAGACTCTCTATACAGATCATGTAAACGAAATGGGTAGATCTTTAAAGGATGATCCTAAGAGATTTTGGAAATTTGTTAATTCAAAGAAAAATTCTGACGGTTCCCCGGCAAATTTCACATACGAGAACTGTTCTTTGCAAAAACCCATTGATATTTGCAACGCTTTTGCGAAAAATTTTCAAAATTAATTTGTCGACACATCTGTTGATGTTGATGAAACTTTTTTTAGAAATTTACATATTTATGCCCAAACAAGTTTCAGTAATATACCGGTGCAACAAAGCTCTATTTTAGAGTTTCTCTCATCGTTAAATGATGATTACTCATCCGTGCCGGATGGAATTCCTCCAATACTTCTAAAAAAATGTAAAAATATACTAGTTGATCCCATTCAATTTTTGTTTGAGTTTTCTATTAAATCAGGAAAATTTCCTTGTTTTTGGAAAAATGCATTTCTTACAACAGTTTTTAAAAAGGGCGACAAAACTGATATCAAGAATTATAGACCTATATCGAAACTTTCATGCATTCCAAAGCTCTTTGAGCAAGTTGTTTCTGAAAGTTTAGCATTTTATACTAAGAATATGATATGTGAACAACAGCATGGCTTTGTGAGAAGGAAATCTGTGGTAACAAATCTCCTTACTTTCTTGCACAAATGTTCTAATGCATTGGAAAATGGAAGTGAAGTGGATTGCATATACACTGATTTTTCAAAAGCATTCGATCAACTAAGTCACAACATTATTATATTTAAACTCCAAGCTTTTGGTTTTCCGAATATTGTTATAGAATGGATAAAGTCATACCTTGAAAATAGATCTTACCAGGTGAAATTTAGAAACTGTCTTTCAGATTCATTCAATGCTCACTCGGGTGTACCTCAAGGAAGTCATCTTGGCCCACTTCTATTCATTTTGGCTATAAATGATGTTAAATCATGTATACACCATAGTGATATTCTTATATATGCTCATGATATGAAAATTTTTAAAACAGTAAATTCTAACAGTGATCGCATTCTCTTGCAAGCAGATATTGACAATTTTAATGTTTGGTGTGACAAAAACAGTCTTTCCCTTAACCCAGTTAAATGCCAAACTATTACTTTTTCTAGAAAACGAGTACCGAGTGCTTTTGATTATTCCATTTCACAGCACTCACTATTTCGTGTTCTAAGCTTCAAAGACCTTGGTGTTCACTTTAGTTCTAATCTAGAATTCACAGAGCATATTAATAACATTGTAAAAAAAGCAAGTTCCATGCTTGGTTTAATAAAACGGTGAGCTAAGGAATTTAACGATCCGTATGTCACCCTCTCCTTATACAATTGCTATGTACGACCCCATCTTGAGTATGCCTCACAAGTTTGGTCTCCTTTTTACGTTATTCATAAACACCGTATTGAAGCAATACAGCATATCTTCATTCGATTTGCTTTAAAAGGGTTACCCTGCACTGATCCATATAATCTGCCACCATATGAACATAGGATCCAGCTTCTGCAGGTCCAAACTTAATATCAGAGGCGGGTTAATAATGATTTAATATTTATTCATCAACTTATTACTGGTCAAATTGATGCTCCTGATTCGCTATCCTGTATTGGCTTGAACTACCGCGGGGGTTCTCACCACCTGCGAAAATTTGAACTTTTTCACGTAAATTTTCATAGAACTAATTATGGCATGCATGAACCTCTTAACCGAATGAGTAAACTCTATAATTTAAATGTTTCCTCAATTGATTTTAACATAAGTAAAATAGGACTTAAAAAGTTATTTCGAACCAGTGCTTCACTGTCGTGATCGGCTTAATTTTTTGTTTTATTCTTAATGCTGCATTTTGTTTATAAACTAAATATAACGTAAACTAAACATAATTTTGATTTTTTGATTTCATAATCCTAATTTTTTAAATAGTTATATTTTTTTTTCTCAATTTTAAATTTTTCGACTGCTTGCATTAAGCAGACCTAATCTCTTTTAACTTCCGTTGATACCTACTCGTTTCGCTGTAAGACAAGTTGCTGTGTTATTGTTAAACATAACTAAGTAACGATTTTTTTTTTATATTATTATCTAACATCAAATAATTAATATAAGTGCCGATATGACTTGCAATCGTAATTGCTGTCGTACTCGGTGAAAATGGACCCCAGTGCGTGCGGTATCTGGGGGGGGGAAAGAGGCGTGCGCTTTTTTTTTTTTATTAAAATATAGAAAGCAAAACTATGCTTAGGTATCAATTTGCTCAAAACACAAACATATCATTTTGGGAACGCATTTGAATTTTGAAATTTAAAATTGTGTATGACCAAAATTAAGATTTAAAATTTTTTGAATTAGGTAACGTATGACAAGAATTCTATTACTTCAGACTTCCGTAATTCAAAGTTCTGTAGGTAGATACATCCAAATTTCTGGATATCCAATATGATGCAAATATTTTTTAATTTCTGTTTTTCATCCATATTTTAAACGTAGTTTTGCAAAATTGTCCATTAGTTTTAGATGGGACCTAATTCAAGGGAGCTTTCCCTTCCAAAGCCATAGCAAACAAAATTTATCAACGGCTTTACTTTCATAGAAAATCATAATCCAGAATTATTCAATACACACAAAGAGGTCATGTACCGTTAAAAAATAAAATTTAATACAACGGTACACTTGGGCGTATACTTACTTTTTTATGTTATTGAATTTTTTGTTTAAATTCGTTAAAATGCAGCAACAATTTCAAAGTGTCTGTTTTAAAAAATGCAATAAATTACTAACTTTATTTGCGATAGCAAGTTATGGAGTCGCACAAAAAATTGAACTTGAGATATTAATTTAAGCTAACAATACGATGATCAGGAACGCGAAAAAAGTGGTTCTAGTCTGTCCTTGGACCTGTAAAGATGGCGGCCAAAAACATTCTCGCTCGATGACCCAATTAACGCTGTAATGCGCGCCGTTTTGATACCATAACTTGTTTCACCTGTGTATTAAAGAAGATTTTTTAAAGAAAATAATGGTGTTTGCGGTGATAGACCTCCCAATAGATCATTGCCTTTGCCCAAATTCGGCTGCTGCTAAGCTTAGCAATTTGCTGACTTGCCAAAGACGTATACAATCTCATCTATTAGGGTGATCATCTATTCTCATACTTGGATATTATGGTAATCTCTTTACACCTATGTCTGCTTACACAGCATAACTTGTGGTTACCAGAGAAAATACCACCCGCTCGTATGACCAGACGTTTTTCTTGGATTTGGACATGGGACAAAAGGAAAGGACAGCTCTAAGCGGCAGTTGTTCGTCCAGCACTTACAAGCGGTTCACAGTGTTGGATAATGTACAAGAAGTATGAGAGTAAATTGACGGCAGCTGAAATGAAGATATTAGCATGGCAGCAGGAGTGACAAAGCGTGATCGAATAAGAAGCAAGAGAATCCGAGAAAGCCTTCACATCAAAAATATCATCTTCGACAAAATACAGCATGACCAACTTAGCTGGTACTGTCATTTACAAAGAAGATGCCATGAGAACCCATTTCAAAAGGCAATAGCACAAGACGTTCCAACACTATCGCGGAAGAAAGGCAGGTGCAAAAACTCTTGGATGAAACAAATGCACCGACACCTGCATTTAGTTGGCCTCATACATGGAACAATCCAAAACCGGGAGGCCTGTTGACGTTTTCTGAGGTCAACCTGGTGGACCTCACAAGTGGAACCTTAGGTGAAGCAGTTGAGTGGGAGAGTTTTGGTCCCCCTCGAGATCATGACAATCGCAGGTTTAATGAAAAAGAAGAAGAACATGGGACAAAACTCAATAGGATTTGAACATAGCAAAAACACTCAATAGGACCGAAATCCGCAACTAAAAACCATCTACACTATGCCAACTAGGCAGTTTGTTGAGTGGTATTGAAGCGAAGATAGGCCCAACCGTGTGATTTTCCGGTCCTCGTGCACCACGAGCCACCTTAAAACACCAGTAGTCTGCTAGAGCTCATAGTCATAAGAGTTCGAGGAAGAAAATGGTGTAAAAGGAAACCGAAGTTGGTTCTAGATCCAGTGACATTTTTTTGGATTTGGACATAGGAAAAACATTCAAAAGGGTCGAAGTTCGCAACTAAAAGCTACCCACACTGTGCCACCTAGGCAACCTGTTGACTGGTATTGAATCGAAAATCGGCCCAATCGTGTGATCGTCCGGTCCTCGTGTTACATGAGCCACCTTCCAAAACCTCGCACCTCCAACCTACACGGGTGAATGGATTTTCTTCATTTCTTCAATGCACAGTAGACATATCTAAGGTGTTATACTGAGCATGTTGTCAGCAATTAAAAATAGTTGTTCGTTCCTCTGATCTTAAAGTAAACAGAGAAAAATATGTGATAATTGTTTGAAATTAAATTAATTTTGCCATTCGTTTTCTTTAATTTTGATAACCTTATTCCCAAACAAAATCCAAAAACTTTTTCTTTAAATTAAAAATAAATTGTCAACATTTTTGTTTGAAGACTCAATATATTGCAAACAACTTTTTTTAAAACTCGGTGCCAATTAATTTTTGGTTATTTAATATTTGAAAAAATCAGTGTTCTTAAATTAAAAAATAAAGGTAACTATACCTTTTATACAAATATTAAAAAACCGTTATGAATAATTCTATTTTTCCCGAAAACGACTCCAAGAATTCTGAAAAATTTGATGTAAGATTATAAATACATATGTATGTACGTATATCATGTTATATTATATAAGCGGAATCTACTTTCAATTCAAAAAAAAATATATTTTATTTTGCATTCTTATATACAGTAGGTACTAGCCATAGAACCACTTTTCATATTTTCCACATTCTCATTATTGGATAAACCAATTTAATTTATTTTTATATGCAGATGCTCCCAAAAAGTGTAAGTAATGTTGCATATTAGAATTTTCAAAAAAAAATTAATGATTTAACAAAAAATCAATTTTTTGCCAACATTTTTTTATTGCGACTGTTATTAAACCTTTCAAACTTCAAACATATTACATATATTACTTTAAAAATGTTTAAAGATGTATTTAGTCGAGTCAAAATATCCTTAATCCCATACAAATTAGTGTTTCGTCCGGGCGATCGCACTTGGACTCATAAATTGACTTGTGAAATGTGTGCTGGGCCTTGTCAACTGCCGTTAAAAGCTGTTTTCAATTATTAAGTATTAAATAAGTCCAATTAAATATTGCTAATACATAAATTATAAAATAAACAGCAAGACTGGAACACACAAAATTGTTATGATAGCTAACCAATAGAATTTAGCCAGGCATTAACGGTGTAGATATAGAAATATTTTGATGATATTTTTATATCTTTAACGGGAAAATAATAATAATAGAGAAGTTTTGGTTTTTTGTGATTTCATAAAAACAACAAATAACAAAAATCAATTATTATTCTTTGATTTTATTTGTTTGTAAAAGAGATTATTTATATACATTTTAAATGCAATATTTTTAAACTAATTAAGAAGTAATTACTTAATTTGGAAAATTATGATAACATCATCCTTAACAAGCATACGTCCAAAAATGGGTGAAAACATGATATTCAGTATTATTAAAACTGTCCTAGAGACTATACGTACGAAGTTTAATAAAAATCGTTTAAATCGTTCTCGAGAACACTTGATAAAACCGAAATTGTTGGGTGCCGTGACATTTGGCCATGTTTCATGTAGCCACATTTTGAAATATGGCCATGTGACACATTGTGAAAGCGTCAAATGCCCATATTCCAACGTTTTCGCTTTTACAAAGTGTCTTATGGCCATTATGGCCGTATTTCTTTGTGACTTTTTGGCATATGGTTTAATGCTCGAATACCCACTTATATTGGTCATAACTCAATAAATAAATTGTGGACCTTTGACCCACCCCGATGTGCCATATGGAAATTTTATGTAAATTATTTTTTAAAATGGCCATATTATGGCCATATGTATGTCACTTTAAAATTATTCTTTTGCCAGAAGTACACGCGATTTTAAACAAAAAACTTGTAAACGTTTTCAAGTTGTTGTTTTAAAGAATTTTAATTTTGTTTTTGAAAATTGTATCTAAAGTAATTTTTAAAATATTCTAGGAACTGTCTTTAAACACGAAATTAAAATTGTTGAAAACAACTTTTTAAAACGCATACAAGTACTAAAAATTCACGCGAATTTTTAAAAAATACTTGTAGGTAAACGTTTTCAAAAAGTTTTTTTGAAAAACTTTAATTTAGTTTTTTATGGAATATTTTAAAAAGTCATAGATCCACAATTTATTTTTTAAGTTTTGACCCACGTAAGTAGGTATTCGAGCATTAAACCATTTGCCCAAACGTTAGAAAGAAATATGGCCATTTAAACTTGCTCAATGTGTCATATGGCCATATGTCGCATGGCATTAATTGTTGTATGGCAGCTACCCGTTCAAGATATATTAAAAGTGTAAAAACACACACTCATATATCTTAAAGTTTTAATAACACACGAGTGATATTATTTCCTTGAGCATCATTCTACAATCGTTAAAAACATTGGCGCAAAATTTTAGACGATTTAGTACGTCGTTAATTAATTTTTAGTATGATATTAGGTTAAAACTTGTGTTTTGCTAATTTTAAACGAGTTTAGCATCGTACTATCCCCTAACATTTAACTAAAGTTAAAATCACCAACTGGCTATTTTATGTTCTTAGTATCGTACTTAATCCATATGAGAAGATCCGAATATTCCAGGTTCGCGTCCTGCTGGTACCCAACTTTTTTTTCTTTTTTTCATTTTTTTTGGAAATAATGAGGTTAAAATGATAAAGCTATAAATATCGAATACTTATTTCAAGCACATGATGGGTTTCCATCAAATTATAATTAATTTACAACGCATAAACACAATAATTGTGTTCATCAAATTCAAACCCTACAAATGCAACTTACTAGTTAGCAAAAGGTTTAAAATTTTGGAATAAATAGTAAATTGCTAAATACTTAGGAAATTGTTAACTAGTAAAATTTTAAGCACTTAACAATAGGTTGCTTAAAATTTTGGGCCATTTTTATTATTTATTTCTTAACTTAAAAAATTAAAACGTATACATCTTCAAACATATTTTATATTAACCTACAATATTGGAGCCACCCTGTATGCTAATCCCATGTTTTTTTTTCCAATCATCTTCGTACGTCTTTTATCCACAACCTTATACACAATAACCACAAAAGCCAAATCAGCCCTGGAATCCTACCATCATCCGCTTAATTGATTAATTCCGGCTGCAGAGGCAGAGCGATACAAGAGGAATTCTTGAGCGGTTTAAACGACCTCATCACCAATTCATCCATTATAAAGGCTAAAATCGCAGAAATGGGCATAGATGTGTAGACTATTAGGTACATACGATTGTATATACATACGTATGTAATGTATAAAAATATAGCTGTCTATATGTATATGCAAAGACACCGACACAGATGCACGATTGACGTGCTATGCTAACGAGTGGGATCGGGAAGCCAGCAGTTTTCTTTTGCACCCGCATATCCATTTTATCCGGAATTTCCTGTCAGGCGAGTGGGTGGCTCTCTGTGCCATGATGGCGTGGTGATGGTAGTTGGGTCGAGTTGAAAGGAACATGTGTATAAATGTAGCTCATTAGCTACGTGTCTATTAGGTTAATCCCAGATAATCTGAATGTTTTCTTTTTTTTTGTATTTATCCCGATAAATTTTCCTCCTCTTTTTTTTATTTTTATTTTTTCATTTTTCTTTTGAGCTCAATTGCCATGGTCAAAGTCATGACAAAAGAAGGAGTAATCGCTTTATACCTATGTTACTTTTTTTTATTTCATACCACAGGTGCAGACGCAAAGGATACCTACTACTTATATTTTTTTAATGGGCGAATATATGAAAATCCCTAAAGGGAGTTTAAATAAAACATCAAATTAAGGTTCACTGATGTCTGAGTGATGTATGTGTATGTGGTGCAGTGCATTTGTATGTATTGTATGTAGAAGTGTTTGACGTAGTCAACTTGTTTAGTTTTTCTTTTGTATATGTATAACAAGTTCGTGCAAAAGTGGATTTTTTTAAAAAAACATAAGTACCAACGTACCAGCCATCTTCATACATTATTATTATGAACTTTTGTCGCTGAGTACAAACGAGGGTAATTTTAATTGTTCTCAATTGAAGTCATGTTTTGCCTTCAAAAAACAAAAAGTACCTACTTTCTTTGTTATTTGAACTTTGTTTCAGTCGTCGTATTTATTTTTTCTTATTTTTAGGGCAAGCATATTGGTTCCGTGTAAAAATTTAAGTTATTTCACTAAGGGCCCAGTTTGTTTACAACTGATTATCTTAAATCCATGATTAGTGGAGCTGGGAAATCCTCAAATGTTTTTGTTGATCAAATTTTGTTTAAAAAATTCAAAGTATGAGTTGCTAATCATGGATTTCAATAATCAGCCAATTTTGGTGGATTAGCGTTAGTTAATTAAGGCCTATGAAAGTCAAATACTAAATTTAACTCACTGTGAACAAACTGGCCCTAAGTTTAATAAGATAACGATTAAAAGTACAAATAATTGTTTTTGTTTAAACATGGACCTTATAAGGTATTAGTAGATAGAAGAATTTAATGGATGATGGCATTCCCTAATGGAATTATGACTCTTAGTACATATAAGACCAAACCTTCTATGGAGTGTTTTTTCTTTTATTTCATTGAAATCGACTATAAGAATTTCGATTAAAATTCATTTTAAAAGTAGTATATCTACTTGTAAAAATTGCAATTCAGGCTTTTGACTTAAAAAATACTTAAGGGAAATCAGTCACTTTTACTAATAATTTTTGTATTAGCTTCCATTTTGCATTTCAAATGGGTTAACCGATATTTCCCCTGGTTACTTTCTAACAGTGGATCAATATTTTCCAATTTTGTATCGAAAAAGGAATTAATTTGTTTATTTAGATTTTTTATCGTATTTTTGTTATATAATTATGAATGTATAATTTTTAAAATTACTTAACAAATATTTCACATATTTAATGTTTATTAACTTATTAGAGTATTAAGAATTTTCAATGTACCTAATCGTACCAATAAGCAAGTGCTTTCGACGCGGACGTAAAATTTATTTGTATCTGTAACTACAAAGTTATACTGTGCGTCTTTCCTTGAATACAAAAATAAAAGGGTTGAATGTCGCCAACATGGCAACATGAACGAATGGGTGTCATAAAAATGGAAACCCTTGATCCCATTTCTATTTTATATTAAGAACTTATTATTTGTACGTACTTAAGCTTTTCTTTGGCTAATATTTTTGCAAAATTGTATGGGTAAAAGACAAATCTGTTGATCTATAATTATATCTAAGTGAAAACAGTCACGATTAATGGAGAGATAAAAATCTTTAAACAATTAATTTGAAATGTATATATGTATATATATAGAAAATGAATCTGGGTTTGTGCGACTACTTAAAACTTGAAAATGGCTGGACCTAATTGGATACATCCTTCTAGGGGTTTGTTTGTAATTGTTCCGCAAAGGTTTAGTTAGTGAAAAAAAATCTTCAAATTCTCAACAGTTGGCGCTGTATGTGCACATTTCGTTTTTCAGCAGGATAATTCCAGAATGAATCGTTCGATTTTCACGATTTTGGGTTTGATGGAAGTGACAGATGTCAAAGTGACAGGTGTCAAAGTGACGTGTCAAAGTGAGAGATGTCAAAGTGACAGATGTCAAAGTGATAGATGTCAAAGTGACAGATGTCAAAAGACAGATGACAAAGTGACAGATGTCAAGTGACAGGTGTCAAAGTGAAAGATGTCAAAGTGGCAGATGCCATAGTGACAAATTTCAAAGTGACAGATGTCAAAGTGGCAGATGTGTAAATGACAGATGTCAAAAAGACACATGTCAAAATGACAGATGTCAAAATGATATATGTCAAAATGACAGATGTCAAAGTGACAGATGTTAAAGTGACAGATGCCAAAGTGACAGATGTTAAAGTGACAGATGTCAAAGTGACATATTATGTATCAAAGTGTCATCAAAGTGACATCGGGAACTCGACCGAGAAATCGATTTGATCAAGTCGTATTGAGTCAAGATGTTCAATTCATTGATGAAAGCATTCGATAACGGAAATGGTGGCATTTTCTTTCTTGATGCTTTCAGTGGAATTGGAATTTTTCTTTTGATTTCACTGACTTTCACAACGATTCGTATGAGAACTGAGATTTCTTTGGTATTGGCCTCTTAGGTGATTGATTTTACGTTGTAAGAAGGGGGTCGGATCATTTTGCATTGAAATTGACATTGAATCTACAAATGGATGAATAACCTACATGCAACATTTCAAAGAAGTCTGCGGTGGCGAAAGTATTGCAACAATGTAACATTACCACCTATGACAAGTGCCCAATGGCTGACAAACGTGCATGGAAAGCCCTCAATCGCATGCTGAAAAATATACGAAATGATGAAAGACGTTTCAGTGGCGAAATGATTATGCCGTCAGGTCAGGTTATTTTTCTCATAGCCTGCCTGTCATTTCAACATAAAATCCGACAGATGAACTGAACACTTGCCCGAAGGCGTAGGCCTTATGGGAATATGTCAAGAAATTGCAATCGAATCCTTGATAGATGAAAACGAGTCCGTAGTCCAGTAGCGGATCTAGGATTTGGCTGTGGGGGGGGGGGGCTTGCAGTTCGGAGATCCATTTTGAGACCTTAAGTAATAAAATTTGCTTGTCCGAAGATAAATTTTATAATTTATAACAAATAATAGAGATCAGTTTAAGTTTAATGCAAGACCGTACTTAACTTAAGTCGAACTAAACTTCACGACAACGCGGCAAAACATTATTTTTTATGAAATTTAAGGAGCTATATCGCACTCAGCGGCAGCTGAACTTCATACAAATTCATACGAATTCGTGCGAAGTGTAGTTCCGATGCAGTGCAGTTGCGGCGAGTGCGGCCTAACATTTAAGGCTCAAGTATTTTTTTTTCCTTTTCCTTTAATGATATCCATTTTTTGTGTGCCTTTATATCCGCTCCTGTGTGCTTTAAAATGTTTTCAATACAAAGTACAATAACAATTATTCATAATTGCTGTAGCGGAGATAGAAGCAAATTCAAAGGCGCACAATAATTTTTAGCCATATATGCTTGAACCACGCGTACAAATTCGTTTATTTATATTATTTAAAAATTGATTAGGTACCTACAAGATTTGAAAACTGTTTTTAATTGGCTAGTTCAGAAAAATTATATTTAAGTGTTCGTACTGGCAAAAGCTCATATATGTGCTTTGACACGGTATTAGTCCTCTAAGATCTCATTTTTCCTGAATTATCCAAATCAAAGAGAAACTATTTTGTTCAAAATGACACTTTACGACATAAGACAAAGCTGCTCTAAGAAATAAGCCGCGGCCCAATTCTACCAGCGTGAATGAGTTTTCGTGTATACGCTGCATACGCTTTAGGTATTCATGCTAAAAAAATATGTCGACAAATTTGCACGTCACTCTAGAGTCTAGAGGGATTGCAAATATTCATTTGCTTTTGCATGATTTTCTGAGCGCGCACAGAGAAAACTCACGCTTTTGGAATTTGGCTCCTTGACTAGAGAATTTCTATGTTTTGTATGTACAATTGCCTTGGACCTTTCAAATTTTGAAAACGTAGCCCCAAAAATTTCTAAGCCCAGCCAAGGCCGTAAGAAACAATTCCTGTTGTATTAAACATACACTAAACTTGACATCCCGTTGTTCTCCAATGGTTTAAGCCACAAATGCGTTTCTTTCGGTAAATTAGCTTTGTTTTTAGTATATACAGTTGGGGCATTTGACACGTTAATGTAAAGCCTCGACCGTATTTATCTCTTTTTACTTATCTCTTCAAGCCTTAACCCCAACTTCGGACTTTGACAGTCCCTAGACTTGAGCCCCCAAAACTCTCTGGAACAAGGTTAGTTTTTAGGAAGTAAGTTGCTTAACCCTGGCTAGGTTTTTTGTCCAATATTCTCAGACCTTATTGCGCCAAAGCTGTTTTTTTTTGTTCCAATTTTTTGTGTTTAATTTTTAGGGAAAGATTGTCGATGCATTAAAAATATCCATATTCATAGCACCCAACTTAGTTTTTGTCCAATTCGCTTCAGGCTTCAGCCCCGATCTTAGGACTTAGAAAAAAAAATACATAACATGTATGCAAATAGTTCAGCCCCAACCACGTTATTTTGTCCATCAAATTTTAGAGCTTAACAATATTTTAGACGGAATATAAAATTCTACACGTTGTAATGTATTGCTTTCTATATTTCAAATTATTTTATGATTCGGCTGTGGGGGGGATTTAGCCCCTATAGCCACCCCCCTGGATCCGCTACTGCCGTAGTCCATCTTGGGCTGTGAGTACCATCTAAAGCAAGTTAAGTAAAGTAAGTAAATGACGGCGACGCACGCCACAGCGCGAAGCTAAAATTGCAATTCGCAAGAGAAGACCACAGCTTTTGCCGACCACGTTACACTTTATCTCTCAGCAAGTCCACCACCAGTATCAGGTGCAGAGGCCTATAGTGGAAAGACTCTCAACAAGCCATAAGACCACCGCAGCCAGCACTTAGTGCTGTGTTTCACTAGGTAACTTGGCGTGTTGGCACCCGCATCTTAGTATAAGACCCGGCAGGAAAGCTGACATCTCAGCAGAAAGCTGATATCTCAGCACGAGGAGCGGACGGTCAAGTCTAGTGAGGCAAGAGTGATGTTCGAAAACTCCATCAATGGGTGAAATAATCTACCCAAGGATAAAAAGCCAAAACGGAAAGCCTTCCGAGATGAGACATGAAAGTATGAGAGTAGGAATATGATATAGTAGATACACAGTCAGTGCTGTGGAACTGATAAGAACACTTCTTTAGACTTCTAAATGGCGGTGATAAATAAGATACAGCTCAGTTAGGCAGAACACTCCATTCAACTTAAAAGTTGCTGGATAAAAGTTCCATCCACCCGACCTAACCAAAGTGCGGTTGGTGATCTCCAACTTAAGACGTACATGTAGAAGGCTGTTGGCCTACCAGCAAAACTTTTTTTTAATCAGTGGGAGATGAATAGGTTAGGAGCATACAACACCAAAATTTGGTCAGATGAAAGAATATGCCCGATGAACTGAACTTTGCTATGGTGTGCCTCATCCATAAAAAAGGGGTATGCTTTGAAATGTGCCACCTACTTTTCGACAATCCTGTATGACCGCTAAAAACCTTTTTCCAGATTTAAAAAAAAAAAAAAAAAATACAGGAATTCCAGATCGATACACACGACATCGAGTTTAAAGTCGCATATCCGTGAACAGGGATGAACTATACAGACAGACCCATGTGGTATTTCGGCATGACTGAAAAACTCGTCCGCTTGTGCAGGATGATGATAAAGAGATCTCGATGCTCCGGCAAAATCGGTAAGAACACCACAGAACTCTTTGTTGTTGGAAAAGATCTAAGGCAAGGCAATGCAATATTTGTAACATCAAAAGTCAGCTGAGCTAGACGGAGTCTCAAACTAATTCCCGAAAAGGCTGGCATATGCAAGGATGATCTTTTTAACAATCATAATGAAAAACTCCATCTATAACTGCATTAACAATTGCTATTTTCTACAAAGGTGGGAAACAGAAAAAAAATTGCTACCCTGATGAAAGGTACTTACAACTTGGTGCCCTATTACAAATCCAATTTTGCTTCTAAGCAGCTTAAATAAAATACTGAAATGCTTCTTATAAGAAGATGAAGACATTTAAATATTAAAATTACCTCTGTTTTAATTGGAGTAAATGAATATTAAAAAAGTACAAGTGACAACAACTTCAGAAATAAATGTGTTTTTCTTCTGTGTGTGGGCTCTTATGTCAGTCTGTCATACCCTAAGCTACAAGTTTTGGTCGATGTTAACCGACTCTTATAAAAATCACATCAAGAAGATACTGTGAATGTTATTATTCTAGGGGAATTCGTGTCTAAGTAGGATATGACAGACTGACTGAAGAGCCCACTGTCATATCAGGGCAACATACATTAATTTCTGAAGTTGAGGTCACTTGTACTTTTTAATTGAAGTATTACTTCAGAGACTAAAGACCTTCTGCAAAGGGCTGGCCACGAGACGAGAAGAGTCTCGACCTCGGTCTCGCATGACGAGATTTCAAATTTAACGAGACCGAGACGAGTCTCGTCTCGTGGCCAGCCCTCTGCAGCAAAAACGCCATCATCCTGAACATGCAGTTTGGCTTTAGGGAAAAGCATGACATCACCATAGCGCTAAACAACCATCGTATCACTATTGGATGATTTCTGGGTGTCCATAAAGCATTCGACAGCGTATGGACTGAAGCCCTTATCCATAAGCTTCACCTATTACATTTACCTCGCTAACTAACAAACTAATTTTGATTTTGCTTTCTTCCACCAAAATGTACGTTCAACTGGTCCACTTCAAATCCCAAGTGAAAAATATCAAAGCCGGAGTTGCCCAAGGTTCAAAGCTTTGCCCCTTCCTCTACAGACTGATTAAATCTGACCAGTCTGTGCAAACTGGGTGCGAAAATCTCGTGTATGCTGATGACTCCTCAATATACGCCCATCGATGTCTCCTCTGGCAGCTTAACGTACAGTTGAGTACCATTTCAACAGACTATGACGCCTTCTACAATAAATGGGTCATCCTGATAAACACCTCCAAATGGAGGCCTGTGTGTTTCAGAAGACCCAGTAGAGGTAATCGAAGCACAGCCAACTTCAGAAGCCTGTAGTTCTGAAACTTCTGTACGGATCTACAATAGCAGCCAAAAAGAACATGAAATACCTAGGCAACCACTTCAATGAGTTACTAAGGTTCAACCAGCACTCACGAAACTTGCTCAAAAAACCAAATTATCCTTCTACCTAACCTATCCCCCTGGACATAGTTACCTACGGCTATCAGCAAAGAAGCGAGTAGGGCACCTCAATAGTCACCCAAATCTACTGATGAGAAGGATGGCCACTGAGCAGGGAAAACTCCGAGATACCTAATTCTGGTCGATAACATCATCACAGACGACGCACGATCAACCAGTTTGTTTATATGCTGACACAGGGTCAGCATATCACCGCGACTAAATGCCAAACCATCCAACCAACAAAACCAAAACTTGACAACCGGGACCAAACACTCGAGAACTTGGAAGATTTTATACAAAACCTTAGTCATCCCGATCCAGTTATATGGGACAGAAGCAGGGACATTGAAGAAAGCGGATGAAAGTGGAGAAGATTCAACAACGAGTCTTTACGGGCTGCAAAGCGACACGTTGAACTGGTCAAAAAGTTGAAAATATAACGACTTAGTTATTTGAGGCTGGGACACGTGGAGCGTATGTACAACAACGCTCTTTCCGAATAGTCTTGGAATCCAACCCTGTAGGTGTACTCAGCAGCAGAAGAAGAACCCATAATATGTTGCACTCGCAGATGGAGAACAACCTCAACCAACTTGGTGTGCGTAACTGTAAGCAGCCAGCTACGGACAGAACTGGCTGCAAGGGCTTGTTGGTTAAGACTGTATACCATCCTGGAATGTAAGCATCATCTAAAGTTAGTACCTAAAGTAGGTAAGGTTAAGAAAAATGATAGAAAAATTTGAAACTGCTTCTAAGAAAGAGTGTAACTTTGTGTAGGCTCGACAGAACACAAAATCGAGGCAAACTTATCAGCACTTTAACAGGAAATTTGTCTTCAGATTATTACCTTCTTACCCTATACATGTTTTTATTATTTCGATTTGTTTTAAATTTGTCTTAAAATAAATCTGTAGGTATAAAAACTTAGTTAGCTACAGATATACCTATACATGTATGTATATGTATATTTCTGCAGTATAAAGTATAATATAGGCGCCTTCCATTATTTTTAAATGTAAATCGATACGAAAAATTGTCTTTTATCTTGAAAATATTTTCCCCCATATAACCGCCATCAGCGAATTGTGTTTGCTTGCTTTTGGCTTTCTTTTTAGATCTTACGCTACATTAATCCATTTACTGATTCGTAAAACAATCTTATCCTGTGGCCTTAAAAAATAAACACCAATTTATGCGATTGTCTTCAACTTTTCTTATAAAAACCTCTTCCCCCACCCTCCAGCAGCATTCAATCGAATCGTAGAAACTTATTCACCTTAATTTGAAGGCTTTTTCATTCTTAAGGTAGATATAGGTATATTTTTTTTCCGGCTTCCATTTACTTTGCGTTGACAGATTTTCTCCTCTGATTTATTTGCGTGATTTATTTGCAGTATAAAATAAGAACAATAAAACAATAAAACAACACAAAAAGCTTATAGATAAAGACAACAAAACGATGACAGCAAAACGGTATAAATCTTCATTTTAGTCACTCACCTGGTTTATACTAAATTTATGCATGTACTTGTACCATATATATAACTCTACCTTTCATTGAAGGGATTACAGCCACATCCTTTTTTATACATAAAAATACGTTTGCAAAAAAAAAGAAAAAAAACCTAAATACATACATACGTACATTCCTATACCAGGGTTACATCTCTCTTATTTCTCATTCCACGAGAATAATACACCGACAAACACATAATCTCAATGTGGATATCACTTTTCTTCGTTACTGAATAAACATGAATACATGTCAAGCCTCCAAATCCTCCCCCCTCGAATTCCCCCCCCCTGCCCTTCACAATATTAAATCTTTTATGTTGCGCCTTCTCACATATTTTGTATCAACCGACCTCCATAATCAGTTCTCTCTTTTGAATATACCTACTTTATGCAGAACACATGCAACCAAACAACAACGTGGCTCTTATGAAGTTTTCCCTTCAATTTAACCCAACCACCTACCGCTATACCATCAGCACAAACCTCCCACTTTTTGGCAAAGAGCTGAGTTGTGATTGTGACATTTTACACTGAAACACATTTATGGAAAAAGCTTGAAATACATGGCACTTTATGGTTATTTATGACTTTTGTAAATGCTCGTAGAAAATTCAAATTAGTTCACATAAACCAATATTGAGCATCATTAAGGACGAGAATGGCGCGGCGCGGTATGTAATTCAAAGGAAAATAACTTTTATATTGTTCAGATTTTTTTACATAGTCGGAGTAGGTGTGGAGGTACTTGTTAAGAACTTAAAGTTCGTTTTATTTAGATTATAACGAGAGAAATTTAGTTTTAATCACAATTCTGTTCTATTCGGTGAATCGAAACATTATGGTTTTAACCAAATATCGGGATATGATTGGTATTCAATAAAAAGTCCATCATACATAGGTAGGGTGTTCATCTTATCTCTTTAAAAGAGAACATGTTCTCTTTTTTCACACTGATATTTTTTACACTATCTTTTTTTTAGGGATCTATTTTTGTTCTCTATTTTTTTTTAATGAAATTCGCTTTTGTTTTATTGCAATAATTTGTGTTTCAATGTCAATTAATAGACTTAATGGCCTTGTTCTGCCGTTGCGAGGCTCAAAGGTCACAATTTTTTGTGAGTGAGTTTCCTTATGAGGTGGTCACAATTTCGTATGCTGTGGGAGGCCGCATAAGAAACCTCACAAGAACAACGTGTTCTTGTTATTGTGATCTGCCAAGGAGCAGATGATAATGTTTACGTTCGTCTCACTATTGGATGATTTCTGGGTGTCAATAAAGCATTCGACAGCGTATGGACTGAAGCCCTTATCCATAAGCTTCACCTATTACATTTACCTCGCTAACTAACAAACTAATTTTGATTTTGCTTTCTTCCACAAAAATGTACGTTCAACTGGTCCACTTCAAATCCCAAGTGAAAAATATCAAAGCCGGAGTTGCCCAAGGTTCAAAGCTTTGCCCCTTTCCCTACAGACTGATTAAATCCGACCAGTCTGTGCAAACTGGGTGCGAAAATCTCGTGTATGCTGATGACTCCTCAATATATGCCCATCGATGTCTCATCTGGCAGCTTAACGTACAGTTGAGTACCATTTCAACAGACTATGACGCCTTCTACAATAAATGGGTCATCCTGATAAACACCTCCAAATGGAGGCCTGTGTGTTTCGAGTTCACCACGATTTATAAGGTTATTGTGACTTGTGAGGCATCATCAGTAAGATTTCGTTATTAGGTAAATTGTATAATAAAATAGGAATATGATGTCAAAGCTTCTTTCTATACAATTTTTAAATGATAGAGTTATATAAGTAAAAGTACAAGAGAAAAATAATAAAAGGATATTATTGATGATTAAGGCAGCTCTAGTCCCTTATCAAAACGAGCAGACCACATTTCTTATCTACTAGTTGTATTTTGTTCAGCAATTCATACATCTACCAACGTGTGTATGATTCATGAAAATTAGGACGCTTGATTCTTTTATTTTTATTTTTTTATTTTATTGTGTTCTCTGGTTCGTTCTCTATTTTGCTCTAAATGTTCTCTTTTGTATAGCTTTTAGAACAAAAAAAAGTCTTCTAGCATTTTCTAAGCGGAAGAAAACGCAATAGGGAAATGTGCAGATCAAAATCTCGAAAGAAAATACAGAAACCAACACATTGCCATTATGTCGGACAGCCAAGCTGCACTCAAAGCACTGAGCTCATACACCATCAGTTCTAAATTGGTGTGGGAATGTGTAAGCAGGTTAAATGAACTCGGCAAGTACAATAATGTCACTCTTCATTGGGTACCTGGCCACGTCGTCGGTATCCAGGGCAATGAAGAAGCGGATTCCTTAGCAAAAATAGGTGCAATGTCCCCCTTAACAGAGCCTGAGACCTATAGCGGAATAGGTAAAAATGTGATTAAAAATAGAATAAAAGAAGAAGAAGAGACCATTAGATCCAAAATTTTGAAAGAACTACCAGGGCTGAGACAGGCTAAACTACTGCTTGGGAACTATAACCAAGAGCGGTTTTTAAACTGTAACAGCTTAAGTAGGAACAACCTAAGATAAATAACTGGTCTCCTCACTGGACACTGCAAACTAATACGACATCTTAGCAATATCGGCTAGAAGCAGTGCGACATGCTGATTCTGCGTTATCGATGAGAAAACACCAGACCACATTCTAGATAAATGTGACGCACTTGTGCACAAAAGACACAAACACCTGTGCCGTTACCAGGTGGAAGAGAGTGAATTGCCATCTCTCAATGTACTCCAAATACTTAAATTTTTTAGAGATATAAATTTGGGGGAAGAGTTGTTAAATGTTTACTCTCATCCAACTCTAGTAGGGGGCACAATAGATCCTTAGGTCGCAGTGCAAAACCCCATATTCGTTCTTCATTCGTTCATTGGGATGTGATTCTTGGTCATTTTCTTAGAAAAAAAATTGTTATACAGTAAAGTCTGATTTTCAACTTTGACATCACTTTTTGACGATTTAAAATAGGCTAGTTTAAAACTACGTTTAAGTTGAGCTGATATGTTCTGTGGGTTGCCAGATATTCTAAATGGTGTTTAATTTTGCTTGCCCGAGCAAAATTTTGACTTTAAGGTCAATTTTTATCTAAGGGACCTACAATTTTATGCCGTATCCGAACGGTGAGACGAGAAGCACTTAATCGTGATAAGTGATACTGTTGGAGGATTTTTCAATTCTTCACAACAGGCAGCAGCCCTGAAAAAAATTTTTAGTTTTTGGGTGAACGAGGCTGGGGAGTGAACCCAACCCTCCAGCGTGATATTCCAACGCACTAACGATTATACGCTACGTGCTACTCCCTCTATATGCTCCAGCTCTATGCAAATCTCTGATCTGAACGGAAAAACGCCCAAGATTAAAAACGCAATTCATTTCTTTTATACTCATAAACACGCCTCCCACCCATTCCCCTACCCCGAACCCAAATATTTTGATTACCGGCCTTGTTCGTCACCATGGTTATATTGATTTCGGCTTAGTAGAAACTTGTTGTTTCGAAATAAATCGATGAGCACCCTTTCATCCTAAAGATAGATACAAATTTTAAGTTTAATAAACACAATAACATAGTAACCTGTAACAAAGTTAGAGGGTAAGGTGGGCTACGGTTAATTTTAATTTTTTCCACTACCTACCCATATCCATGGTGCAACCTTCTCATCAATTTACTTTCATACAAATATATTTTCCAATTGAAATTTATGACGCCTGATAGCCTTGGTCTAAAAATAAATAATAGTAAGGAAATGCCGTAAAAATAAATATTTTTAGAACTTATAGTTATATTAGTGGTCCGAGTTTAAAATTGATTTTAGAAATTTTTCATAAAACATTAATTAATTTCAAGATTATATTTTTGGCAGTGGCAGTTGGCAGTTCGATGCGCAATCAATTATTTGTTAACTGGTTTTATTTGAAAATAAATTAAAATATGTATACAAATCTTAACATATCAGAGCCCATTTTACACTTAAATATTTCAGAAACCGGGCCTTAGTGCTCTCATAATAAGTTTCAGTTTCTTCAGTGCACTCACATAGTAAAGAAAAATCGCTTCTTCTATGATTAAAAAGAGCGCCCTCACCCAAAATCTTCAACATGTACGAGTACCTACCAAAAATAACAAATTAATTTTCAAAATATTGTACTTTCAGCCTATATACATACACATATACCAGCACCAACTATCCCTGCAAGAATATATTAATTTTCAAGTTAAAAAATACAAAGAAAACAAAATGAAAATATTTTCGCGTTCACTTCTACCGAACCGCATGCTGACTTTAAACTACCTCTACCTTAAAAACACAAAGGATAAAATTGGAATCTCATGTCATATGGTGATGTTTCTAGGTTTTGTGAGTGTGGGAGCGTTGCGATGTGGCGTGAACTGGGGGTTGATGTGGTATATATTATATTATGTTGTGTATGGGTTTTGGTTAAATGTACCTAAATATGTTTCTATGTTCACTGCGAAATTCAATTTAAAATCATGAAATAGTATAGAGTTTCACGAAAAAGTTATTGATTTTGAACCACAAATATACTCTTGTATGATGCGGTACATTATACCGAGAGATTTCTACACACACGTGTAAGCCCAACAACCCTCAGCATGTTCCTATCTTCCATTAAATGAATTAAATAAATAATATAAAATTGAAAATGGAATTGGAATTGAAACATGCATTTTGCCAATCGATTACGGTTTTTCCTTTGTTACCTTGCCAATTTATTAAAATCACTGATTTTAAGAGAAAAATAACTTGTTCTAGAGAAGGAAAATATTGGTTTCATGTAGAGAACAGGCTTGCCAGATAGCGTGAACGTCGCGAAACGCGTGATATTTTCTTAAAGTTCGTGGTGGTAAATTTTATTTTGCAATATCTGATATTTTTCGCGCTATTTCGTGATATTAGCGGTATTTTTTTCCCTTGCAATAAAAAAAAATTTCAACCTCAAGAAAAAATAAAATGATCTTATTTAGAACACACCCATTTCACTTTAGAAATAAGTCCTGAACACACTCATTTTCTTATTTCTTCTTTTTCTGACATTTGACATATTATGCAAGCACTTTGAATTCAAATTTCAAAAAAGTAGACTAAGAGATATGATACTAAACTTCTGGCTGTGCGCTGTGTCAGTCTGTTATTGTTTTTATATTTCGCAGTTGGTTTCTAAAATTTTTTAAAAATTCTATTAAAAGTAAACAAAATATGACTTTAAAAAAAAACCCAAATACCAACAAGAATTTGAGGATCTTTTTTTGTTATTATTACTTATTTATTTAATGCGTTAAAGTTTACAATATTTTCTTAGATATATATGTATGTACATTTATATTATGTTATGCTACTATTAAAAAAGTTAATTTAAAATTGTCATTTACTGAAAAGTCATGAAGTAATATTTATTAAATACTGAAATCAATTGATTTAACGGACTATTTAGACCATACTTCGTTCTACTGAATATTGGACATAAAGGTATTTGCCTTCTTATGCTATTCTGGCTGAAATTGAAATTTAAGCGACCCAAAGCTGATGGTGATACAATCGAACCATTAATTAATTTAATAATAAAACATAGCTGTAAGTATTCTCTATGCTTCGAGATTAGTGGAAGATTCAATAGCCTAAGTCTTTGAACATAGGGGGGTAGTGACACTCTGGGGGACCAAGGGAGAAAGCGAAGACAAAAACGCTTAAATCTTCTCTGAATACCTTCCATTCTATTAATGTGAATTGAATAGTATGGTGACCATACAACACATCCGTATTCAAGGACAGGCCTAACAAACGATATAAATAGAAGTTTCAAGACGTATGGATCGTGGAAATCACGGGAGAATCGTTTAATGAATCCCAGAGTTCTATTGGCCTTTTTTAAAATGAAATCATAGTGGTCAGTGAACACAAGTTTTGGGTCGAGGATAATCCCCAAGTCAGAAAAAATAAATGGTGTAGTTAAAGGACTTGTGTCAAACATGTAGTCATACGTAATAATTATCTTTTTGCGTGTAAAACTCATTGTTTTACATTTGTCTATATTTAAAAATAAGCCGTTTTTATTGCACCATTCCCTAAAATTATGAAGATCTTCTTGCAGCTGTAGACAGTCATTAATAGAGGATATTTTTTTGAAAATTTTCATATCGTCGGCATAAATTAAAACAGATGAGTTTTTAATGATTTAGGTCACATCATTTATATATAAAGTGAATAACAAAGGCCTAAATGGCTTCCTTGTGGAACACCAGAATTTACATTAAATTGTTCGGAAGGCTCAATACGGAAAATAACAGCACAATTTCTATTAGCTTAGTAAGAAATGATCCACATTAAAAAACGTTCACTGAAACCCAAGGCCTTTAGTTTAATTGGGAGAGTTTTGTGACATAATTTGTCAAAAGCCTTGCTAAAGTCAGTAAACACACAGTCCACTTGCTTCCGCTCTTCAAATGAATCTATACAAAAAGAAGTGAAATGAAACATATTTGTAACGGTAGACTTATTTTGCACGAAACCATGTTGACTATCACTAATAATAGATCTACAATTGAACGATAAGACGTTACATATAAGTGACTCAAACATTTTCGGAATTACAGAAAGTTTAGCAATGGGGCGGTAGTTGGAGATATCATTTTTTGGTCCCTTTTTGTAAATCTGTGTTATAAAAGCACTTTTTCACATGGCGGGAAAGACTGAGTATTTAAGAGATTCATTAAATATTAAACAAAGAGGGTAATATAATTGGGATGCACATTTTTTTTAAAAACACATGACGGTACAGCATCAAGACCAGGGCTAAAACAGTTTTCGAGCTCATAGATTTTTTGGACTATTGAATCTTCATGAATATTAAAATTTAACATATTAAGGTGTGAATAATTTTGTTGCGGACAAGAATTTTCTATGGGTCCATCGTCGCTGCTGATCAAATATGCATCTTTGAAAAATGTAGTAAACATGTTTGATATTTCGCGGGAATCATGACTAGTTACATTATTGAATGACATAGAGTTGGGGTAGCCATCAGTATTCTTTTTGCTACTAACAAAGTTCCAAAAGATTTTTGGTCTGAGTTTTAATTCGCTCTCAATTTTTGATATATAGTTAGAATATAAAGCGTTCGAATATTCAGCAAACATATTTTTCAGTTCAGAGTAAATTTTATAATCCTCATCAGCTCTGGATTTGCTAAACCAATTAGCCAAGCCTTATTTCTTTTATTTTTTAGATTTTGTATGTGCTGATCAAAGCATGAAGGGTTACTAGGCTTATTTATATTATTCCGTAAGGGAGTTGTTTTATATAAGCATTCGAAGAGTAAGCTATACAGTTTTGAGCAAGAAGATCAAAATTACATTTTTTGAAATTAAACTCAAGTTTATCATTAAAATTGGTAGATGCATTACACATATTTACGTTTATCGATATATCTAAAGCAGGATGGTGTCTATCTTCGTCTAATAATATAAAGTCTGCCTGAGTTACAGATATGTCGGAGTTAACTGTATCCGAAAAAAAGACAAGGTCCAGTATTTTATTGAAGCTGTTTCGAATACTATTGAATTGACTTAGCCCACATGAGGCCAGACCGTCGATGATTGAAAATTCCCGGAGATAAAAAGTTGCAATCAGTAGTTTGTGTCCAATTTAAGTTTCGAAGATTAAAGTCGCCAAGGATAAGAAGTTCGTCGTTTGGTTCCATTAGATTATTAATGACTTCGATGCAATCAATATATTTTTCATACACATCGTTATTAGATCTTGGTGGCATATAGATGCAGATTATAAACAGGTAACCAGTTTCTAGTTTAATTTTAATTGCTACGATTTTAATTCCTGAAGATACAAAGTCATTAACCAGTGGTAGATAAAGTTATTTTTAACGGCAATTAATAGTCCTCCACCAACTGTCTCCAAATCGTTTAAATGGTGTCTGTCACGTCTGAAAACTTGATATGTAGATTCAAAAAGCTCAGTGCTTAAAAAAGAACTATTTAGCTATGTTTCAGTCAGAGCAATAATTCCATGAGGAAGGTTATTTATATTTTTATAGACCGTATTGATCTTTGTCCGTAATCCATTTACATTTTGGAGGTAAATTAGTATCTGATGAAGCTGCGTTTTTGGTAGTTTTGCATTGTCTGATTCTTGGAAAAGGGTTTGTTTTGACGTTGAAGTGTTTGTTTTTAAATTCATGAACCACTATTCCATTATGCCATAAACCTTCACATTGTTAAAGGTAAATTAAATTGAATTTCATGCGTTGATCTTCCTGCCTAGTAATTATTATTTGTTACTTAAAGGATGGTTGCAAAAATCGAAACTTTTTGCTATAATTAAAGTCATTTTATGCCAAAAATGTCTTAAATTCAATTTCCTTGCTGCAATACTCAGGCGCGAACGGAGAAAAAAATTTCGGGGGGGGGGGGTTTAAATTTTAAATTTTAAATGTTATTAAATATTATATTTTATCACGAAAAGTCGAATTCTTGACTTGAAGGACAATAATGTTTCAACTCTGATTGAAATGAAAAAATCTATTCTTAAAATTACTGCACAAGAATTTTTAGTGTATTTTTTTTTTAAATCGACAAAAAAACTAATTATTTCATAATCATTTGCATAAAAATCTCAACTAGTTTATTATTAAGAAAGTCCAAAATAAAAAAAAAAATTATTTAAGGTAGGTTCTGGTACAAGATTCCTAATTTCATTTAAATTGTTTCCTGCCGAGAATTAGGCTGATATTTTTTGAGAAAGAAATTATTTTGTTCATATTGGTATATGCATTGTGGTCCTTTTATGAACAAATTTCTATAAGCATTTATTGACTGGTTTGTATTGAAAGACTGCTAAATTCCAACTCTTAAAAACTTTTGGCGAGATCGTATTGCAGAAATCTGTGGCAAGCCTAGTGCTTGCTAAGCTTCTGCATATCGAACCCCAAACCCCTCCCCTGCTTTTGCGCCTGGAGTAGTATTATAGGTACATACATATAACTGAGGACATGGACATCTACTAAAGTTACAACATATTATATCACCTGGAAAACTGAAAACTCAAAAATTAAGAGGGAAATTGTATGGTGAGGAAGTTAATTTCATACATTTCGGGGGGGTCAGGGTTGCAATATTTCATTATTTGTAATAGTTGTTATTGTTTTTTTTCTACTAAATTAATTTGAAAACCAATTTGAATTCAAAAATTTTTCATTTATACTATAAAATTTTTATTTAAAGCAATTTGCGGTTTTTCCGATTTTTTTTTTTTTCATTTCGTGTTTTTTTGCAATATTTTTTTTTAAATCGCGGTATTATGTCATAAAAATCCGGCAAGCCTGTTAGAGAAAAAGAAAAAAAATGTTTTTGCACTACCAGGTTCTTTCTCTCTAGTTTTACATATTTGGGTATCTACTCATACCAACCCAAAATCTACCAATAAATTAACTTTTTGATAATATATAAGTTTAGAAATACTATATGAAAGACTGTAATGTCCACATCATTTGACATTGATGCATATAGGTGCTTCTTGCTACTTGTTCGTATGGCCAATATTAAAGAAAGTACGCATTTATTTTTCGACGTCGTTGGAGACGTTTTCGATCAAATGTAATATAGAAATATTTGTATTAACGCGGTGTTTTAGGATTTGCTGTTTTTGGTTCTAGGAACAAGGTTTTTTAAGTATTTTAAAAAGTAAACAAAATAACTGCACTAATTATAGCCCAGTCAAAAATTACAAAAAAGGGTTAAAATCGCAAAGCGTGATGTAGTTCTGCATTTTTGATATGTTGTTGGGACATGTTAGAGTAGTCAGTCAGCAGCTAAGTTTGCATCAACTTCGAAAAACCTGTGCTTGCTGCAGGAAAAATGCAACAGTAAATAAATATTTTCCTTTATAACTTTGTAAATATGCAACAAATCTGCGAAACTAATTTGGAATTAGAGTATTACAAGACGAAATTCGATCTTAATCGGTCAAATAATTTTGGCAAGAAACATGATTTTAACTAAGTGCAACAAGCATTTTTTAAGTGCTTTAAAATTACTTAGTTTTTCAGAACTTTTATTTTATTCATGGTTGGATAGAAACACAAATATAAGATGCATGAATTTAAAACTAAAGGAGTCTTGTAGAAAATTTTATAGCAAACAAGTTTATTGTGGATTATTTTTTCCTTAGTTGCATATTTCCAAAGTTATAAAGGAAAATGTCGGAAAAAATGGGGTGATTTTAGCGTTTTTTTCACTGTTGGATTTTTTATGCAGCGAGCACATGTTTTCCGAGGTTGCAAACTTAGCTACAGACCACTCTATCATGCCTGAAACAACATATCAAAAATGCAGAACTACATCGGGCTTTGCGATTTTACTGTCGAATTTGACTGTGCTATAAGTTTAAAAAAAAAAATTAATAAATTCTAAAGAGGGGAGTTCAGACTTGGGAGTTTATCAAGCTGAAATATGGCACATGATTTTATTGTACTTTTTAACGCTGAGTCTAAAGAAACAGAAACTGAAAAGCTGCATATCCTAAAAAATTGTTAGTCCTGTTTATGGAATGACGACTTTTTTACCTGCGACGTGTGTACATTAGGGTGGTCCTTATAAAGGTCATTGTCTTACTTTGAATGCTGCACCACCCCTAATTTGTTCTAAATAAATAAATAAAAAATGTGTAAGATCTTAGCTCATTATATTAACGTTAACCCGGCCCCCAAGTCGTCTGAAGTTTTATATGGGAAATCCTATGTATTTTTGTAAATCCAAATTTGAAAAAAATCTTAACTCTGGTAATGATTGATAAAAAAAATTGAATCTTGGAACGTCACTTTTTTCTAATTTATAAAAATGTATCAGAAAAAAAATAACAACAGTCATTTCCCGACCCACAAGATACCTTTTGTTATATTTAAAGAAATTTATTCAAAAAATTTTACAACATTTATTATAATTAAAATTAAATAAAAGAACACAAACATATTGGGGCATATTCATAGTCATTTTAGACCTGGGTCTAAGTTAAACATAGCTTTGGTTGAATTTTCGGACGTGATTGATGTGCCCCATTTTCTTTTATTTAATTGTAATAAATGTTGTAATATTTTTTGAATAAATTTCTTTAAATATGACAAAAGGCATCTTGTGGGTCGGGTTAACGTTAATATAATGAGCTTAAATTTTACAAAATTTTATTTTTATTTGCTTATAACAAATTAGGGGGGTTCGTCATTCAAAATAAGACAATGACCTTTATAAGAACCACCCTAATTGTACATACATACATAAATATATAGGTGCAAGTTTTGGGTTCGTAAAAAAAATCGAACTCGCGATGATAGAACGCGAAAAAAGTGGGTCCCACAATTATGTCAGTCTGTCTGTCTATACCCCGACCTGCAGCTTAAACAGCTCAAGCTATTTTTCTTAAACTTTGGACTTAAGGTTCTTGGAGAACATTTTTTTTAGCTCAAAAAATAACGTTACCTGCCATACAACCATTATGAAAAAAGTAATTTATCTGAAAAACAGCTTCAAAGACTTTGATAAAAGAAAATAAGAATTACTAATAAGAAAATGGTTAATATTTTGGTGATAAGAAACTAAACCAATAACGGTTATTAACGGCAACTGCCATAGAACCGACTTTTTGATATTTAAATTTCAACCAGAATTTGTGTACAAAAAGTCATTTACAATTTAAACAATTTTGCATATATAAGGTTTCGAAAGAACTACTTTGGATTTTTTCAAAAATTTATCATTTTTTTTTTTAGAAAATTCAATATCTCGAAAACGATTCAATGATTTTTTTTTTTTAATTTTGTGTTAAATTGTATTTATTTAAATTCCACAAATTGACATACCAAATTTATTTTTTGGAAAACATTCAAGAATGTTTATATATTACTAGCGGTGCCCGGCGAACGTTGTATCGCCTTCACTTTAAATGTAAAAAGTGTGCGTCTTCATCGGTTAGAGGAAGCAGCGAACCGATGTTATGGTAGACTTGTCCTTGCATTTTAATGTTGGCATGAAACCTACATTGTGGCTGTCAATTTTGTTGTTCAAAACGAAGTCATTTTTAAGCATTTGTGTTGAATTGTTGTTGAAGACGTGCCAAAAGTATACATACGAAGTCGTTCTGGTGGCGACTCCAGTTGTAGCAATTTGACCTTTAGTATTGGAACAACACATTCCTGGTGGCTCTTTTTCAAACCATCATGCAGGACAATGCAGGCGAACGTTGTGCATTGCACCAATAGCAACATCTTGATAACCCTGTAATCTTTTTAATTATTAAAGGTAAATATTGATTTACAAACATACAAACATCCATTTTTATATATGTATAAGAAGATAAGAAGAATATAAAACAAATTATTTTTTAAGAAAACCGCTATAACGATTTTTGATTTTTCTCGAGTGACAACCCGATTATCAAAATTATTTTTGTGACAAAGCGTCTTTGTTTGCTCATATACCTAAGACCTCAACTGTGACTCGACAATGTAGTTATTTCAAGCTTTGGGTGTAGGGCTGGCCCAGAAGCGAGACTCGGCGAGACTTGTGTAAGTCTTGTCTCGACCTCGTTAAAATCGAACATTTTCAGTCTCGTCTCCGTCTTGTGTCGATCTCGTGTAATTAAGTCTCGTCCCGGTCTCGACTCCGAAAAATACGATTCCCGGACAACCTGTTGATTATAGTAACGAAACATTTTCGATTATATTTTGAATATAGCTATGTGCAGAAGAAAATAAATATTTAACTGAAATTGGATTTTTGAATTTATTAGACTCTCTGTAAATTTCGGTGCAAAAATACAGTCTCGTCTCGGTCTCGTCATGCCAGACTGAGACCGAGATTTTTCTAGGTTTCTACGTTTTAAAATAGGTAGAAATATTAGCTGTACTGTTTTGTTATTTTTTGTCACTTCTAGGACTAAGGGGTTCACATCACATTCAGTTCCAAAAATAACTTATTTTAGAACCTGAGGTTGACAATCTTAACTCAATCAATTATAGGCCTATATCTACCTTATGATTAGGTACTATTTTCAACATGATGATTTCTAGTGGCCCGATTAAATTCGAAATAATTCCTCCTATCCATGGTCTACCCAAACAAGAAATAGGCACCTACCTACCTACCTATATTTTAATTTAATTAAAACAAAGTAAAATGGTAAATATATTAAAAGGTTTCCTCTATTTTTAAGAAGATAAAGATCTTTGGCAGAATTATAGGTACATGTTTTGAGAAACTCGTTTACATTACCTAACCTACCTTCATGCCTATAAAAGAGAAAATCATTTTCAACCTATTTCCAAATCTTTGTATTCCGCATCATACATTATCTACATTATACATATACAAATACATGCATATGTGAGTTATAGATAGATACTTCTGCCTTTGGAAGGTAAACACGCATTATCGTTTATCTATCAATTTGCTTTTATTTCCGATTGATTTTATTTTTTTTTCTGCTCAAACTTCCTTTGGCAGTGCAAAAAAAGGTAATTGAAAAAGCTAAAGAACGAAAAATAAAAAAAAAAACTGCGTGTGCGAAGCCATTTATCAAACATCCTTCCTGTGTTCACGATGAGAGCTATGGCTCTCCATGGTGGTATCTTCCTTTTTTTTACATACGAAAATTATTGCGGCGTATCGTTTCATATTCGTATACCTACATATATATCACTAACTATATAGCTACTACCACATATTGCCAAACAAATAGGTGAACCTGGTGTCCTCCATCAATCCTCCTAGCGCGAAAGATAAGTCAAGTTATATCATTTCCTACCAGAGGCTCCTCTATATCGTTCCCCTTCTTCGACTTTCTAACACAAAAGGAAAATATTTGTTTTTTTTTGTTTGTATTCAACAAAAAATCGCCTTCAATTCACTCTACGAGTTGGTATATGAGTAGGATCCTTGCAACCTCTCTACTACCAATAGTTACTTTCAATAAATGCACATACAAATAAGCACTCAAGACAAATAAATATTTATGTTTGTGCACATAAAGCTACAAAGAACCCGGAAAAGTGATATTGTCCTCAATTTGGATTGGAAAGAATAAAGTATATGTATTACCTACGTACGAGTATACAAAAACTGGCAGACTTGTGCTATTCTCTTCTCGAAATTTATTCCATAAAAGGTTGTTTCCCAAAGCCAACCGCAAATAAAAGCTTTACAAGCCCAGCGGAAACAAGTGTGGCGAGAAAAAAAATGTTATAGTAGTAAAGTTAAGTTCTTCGAAGGACCATCAACCTCACATACCTATGGATAGAATGTTTTGCAAGAAAAAACACAAGAAGTGTGAAAGGGACTATGCTTAAGGTAACACATACATATGTACCTACAGTCGAATTGTGATACAAATCAAGAGCTTGTTGAAGTTTCAGGAGCATGGTGTTATTTTTTTATTTTTTTTCTATGACCAGATGTTTTTTTTTCCTTTTTTTCTGTCAGTTTTTTTTATTCTTCTGCCTTTGAAACGTTGCACAATGATTGAATGGCATGCCTGCCATACATGCCAAATATTTTTTCGTTACTAATCGAGGGATAGGTGAAAATAAATTTTATTGTAAGGATAAGAAATGAAAAGTGGATTCGATTTCTTCAACGATTCGATTTGGGGGTAGGTATGTATGACGTATCAGTAAGAGCGACATGGAGAAATCGAAAACCTTTATGGTTTGAAATGATAACCATCGATCTATACTTTACTTACATAAAGTGGATCGTAAAGTAACCTATATAAACCATACCCATACCTACCTAGCTTTTAGTCTAAAAATTGTTGAAAGCTGCCATAAATTAGACAACGAGTTACATAAATTTGATAGAAATAGAGTAATTTATTCAAAGAGGATAAGTGGAGGCTTACGGCGAATTTGGGAGATTCAAGTGCTCATTTTATTGGCGAAATAAGTTTTATCAAAAGAACTTGGCAATAATACCTAGATATATTTATATATACCTAGATATATTTATATTTGCATTTGGGGGAGAAAGAAAAATAAAGAATTTGTTTTATGTAGGTACTAAGGATTTTCGGTTAAATTCAATTACATTTGTGTTTTGGAGCTAGAATTTCAAGTCTTTTGAAAAATGACATCGTTAAAGAATTCTGCGTAATATTTTTCTTTCATTCTTTTTTTTTTTTATTAGAAACAATGAATTGCCCTCTCGTTTAGTAAATTGCTTATAGGTACATAGGTAATTGTTTTTTCTTTGAAATATTTATTTCAAAATAATTGTCTCTAGAAAATTGATAACGAATTTTAAATTAAAACATCTTGAACGTATCCCAATCTAAGCTTGAACAAGCAATGGTCATGAAGAAAGTACCGTGAAACTGGGCAAAATATATGCCTGGTGGCGGTGAGATGACTTTGGCTATTGAATTGACTTCTATTCTAAAATAGATTCAAATATGAAGGACTACTCTTAATCTTTTTGAGCTTTCTTTCTAAGAAATTATGTAGGTATAATTTAATAAATTAAAAAATGATTGCATGTACTATAGTTTCACAAGGATAAATTAAGAAAAAAAAAGTTTTGAGCTTAATAATTTTCATTAAAAAGCATACACTTTAAAAAATTTCTGTTGAAAATTACTACAATTATGTATTGTATGCAACTGGTCCGTTACAATAATTGTAGTAATTTTCAACAGGTAATTTTGATGTTTTATTTTCAACATCTGGTTGAAAAGTGTAGTGTTGAATTTTCATCAAAACAGAAAGTTATCATCTATATCGTATATCGTAAAGATCGTATGGCGATATTTGTAATCAATATTCGGTTAAAAACAAACACACGTAATGAAAAATTCACTTATCAGTCCTTGAAAAACCAACATATATAGTCGAATAATCAACATTTATTGGTTTTTATATATCTTTTTTTTCGTTATTAATAAGCAGATATTGCATTGTTTTCAACAGAAATGTTTAAAAGTAAACAATTGGTTTGGAAAATTAATTGCAAAGCGAATTTTATTTCAACTTGTTCTGGTGATATTTCAACTATAATTTCTTACTTTTCAACACTAATATCAAAAAATCAACAGCATAACATAAGAATGCAACACTTGTAAGCTCAGAATTCAACATCATATGTTGAATGACTAGCAAAATCATTAAATTTCCCAAAGAAAGTTGCTTAGAGTTCAACTAATATGTAGTTTTGATATTTCAACAACTTAATTCAACTTTCAAAAAAATTTTATTATCTAGTTGTTGGTTAATGAGCATACATGATGAAAAATAAGCAAAAACTTAAAACTTTCAAACAAAATTTGTTACGATGCAAATTCTTTATGTTGAAAAGAAACACTAAACATAAAAGGGTTGAAAATTCAACGGGAAAAATTTAGAATTCAACATAATGTGTTAAATGTTTAGCAAACCTCATTAATTTTTCCTAAAAATGTGCTTGAATTTAACCAAATCCTTATCAGAATTAAACTACTACGTCCGATTATTCAACTACTTGACTTAACTTTCAACATAATTCAATATACTAAAATCAGTAGTTTATGAATCAATATTTTCGTGCTAATTTCTTAGCATGTATGTTAAAGATTGTTGAAAACCAATTTTAAATTATTTAAAACTCAACTTTTATTGATGAAATAGAAACTGGTTTTAAACATGAAAGCTTAATAACAATCATCATTAGATGAAAAATTTACCTTAAAAAGATTAGAGTTCAACATAAGTGTTGAAAGATAAGCATACATTAAATTTCGTTTCCAAAAGTTTACTTATATTTAATCACCCATATTGAATTTTCATCACATTTACCCTATTTTTCAACTCAAGTACTTAAAAACAAAACGAAGAACTTAATATTCAACATGAACCAACTGATTTTACAACAAAAATGTTGAAATTTCAGAAAAATAAAAAAAATTGAATTTTAAGTTCATCGTTGCTTTTTAAGCACTTGAGTTTAAAAATAGGGTAAATGTGTTGAAAATTGATTGTAAGATCTTTTGGGGTCAAAGTATCTCCTCGTCGCCACATCCTCTACATAAATCATCTATACTGAGCTTCATCTTTTTCTTGTGGTAACCCAGTTGGTTATGTCCAGTGGTAATGCTCACGAGAAGAGATAGAGATTTTTTTTCTCAGTTGGATGATCTTATCGGTCTTTTGATTGTTGAAATGTGGCCATAATTTTACACAGGTAGATACCTCCATCTCTTGTTAGTTGTAGCTAGAACTTTACTCTCGATTACCCGCTTAAGATTAGAGAGTGGGATCTGAACTGTTGAGTCTGCTTGATTATGATCACTTTCGTTTCCTGGGGCACCACTGTGGCCAGGAACCCAACAGAGCGTTATGTTGTGCTGTGTACTAAGAACCCTTAGCTCTTCGCGACAGCATGTTACAAGCTTCGATTTTATTTCAATGGCAGAAGTTTCTTTTATCGCTGCAATGAAAAAGGTGGTATCAGCTTGTGGTATTGCCATCATTGAGACCTGTCTAGCAGCTTTCTTCACTGCCAGGACCTCAGCTTGGAAGACAGACACTGCTGTAATTAGGAAGTCTAAATGATCTGGCTAGTCCAAGGGTTTCTGAAAAGAACCCTGCACCAACCACAGTATCCATCTTGGAACCGTCGGTATATATTGCTATCATCGATTCGCAGGTTGATGGCTGGCTGATTTGCCAATCATCTCTACTAGGAAAAAGGCGGTCGTGAATGGCTTGTTAAAGTCTAAACGGGGAGTTATGTAGTCAGTGTATAGCATATTTCCCGTATATTTCTGCAGAATCTGCGCGTGACCTATGATGCTGTGCTTCCAGCTACCGGTTTGGCTAAGCCGAATTGCGCTCTTGGCTGCCGATTCTTGTACAAATAGGTCAAGGGGTGTTAAGTTTAGTATAGCTTCCAAACCCGCAGTGATTCCAATACATGCCATTCTTTCTACTTTGGTCATGATCTTGAGGTTGGTAACTTTGTCCAGTGCATTCCACCAGACTACGTTACCGTATGTCAGTACAGGTGTAACTATGGCCGTAAACATCCACTTGATAATTTTTGGGCTTGGTCCGAAAAAAAAATAAATAAATCGGGTGGCACAACGGCTCATGAAGAACCAGGGCCTAGTGACTAACAACTCGCAACCATTCCTGTGTGCGCCTTTCGACAGGAATGGAAGGGACCTACCATTTTATGCCGATTCCGAACGGCTAGACGAGAAGCACTTATTCGTGACAAGTGATACTCTTGGAGGATTTGTCAATTCCTCGCAAGAGGCAGTAGCCCTGAAAAAAAACTTTTTAGTTTTTAGGTGGACTAGGCTGGGAAGCGATCCCAGACCTCCAGCGTGACAGTCGAACGCACTAACCATTACGCTACGGGCTTGGTCCGAAGGTTTTACCAAATTTCCTGTTACAGGAGTAAAATGCAAACATAGCTTTGTTAGTTTTTTCTTTAACGTTGCCACTCCAGTTCAATTTCTTATCCAGGACCAGACCAAGGTATTTTGCGTGATCGGAGATTTCGAGTTGGGTCCCTTCGATAGAAGGAATCTTGAAAGTCGGTATTTTTCTTTTGTTCGTATAACGGACTAGTTCGGTTTTTTGCGGATTATCCGCAAGGCCACAACTCCAAGTCCATGAACTCACTATTGATAGTGCATTTTCTAGTTGTTCGCTAATAGTGGAGAGGAATTTGCCTGTCGCTAGTAATGGTATAGGTCATCTGCATATGCGATTACTTTGACTCCACTGTATTTAGTCTCACGAGTGTCCAGAGAAGCGGAGAGAGGACCCCACCTTGTGGTGTTCCTCTGGAAGTAGATACTTCGATCTTCACTCCTCCTAACTCTGAGTTGATCTTTCTGTTTTTTAACATGAACATTATCCATGTGATGATGGTGGTATTCACATTAAGATCCACCGCCTCGTTTTGAACATTGTTGAAGGCTCCTTCAATGTCTTGAAAGGCAGCAAGGGTGTATTCTTTGTCTTTGAGCGTTTCTTCAATTGAACTGACGACACTTTGTAGTGCTGTCTCAAAACTTTATCTTTTGTAGTGTTGAAACAGTGCTATTGGAAAAATCCCGTTTGCAAGTCCCATAGTCTCTTAATAAGGCTGGAAAGAGCAGAGAAAAGTTAATCCTACTAATATTAGTCCAGTTAAATGAAAACTTAAATTAACAATTCACGCACTTTTTAAAAATAAATATAAAAAGATAAATGAAACCCTTAAAAAAATACAAAAATCTTTCATTTAAAAAAGTGTCTCTGTTGTCCATGGGTTGAGTAATATCATTGACCATCGCACTCAAAACCGCAGGATGACTTTGGCCACCCAATTTATGATTTCAAATAACATATTAATAATAATTAAACAAGCCAACTGATTAGTCTAAAATGAATCATACTTATAGATAGATAGATTTTTTATTTCGTTATAAATTTTACAATGGTTTGTTACCGCACATTTTACATTAAAGAGATTTGATACAATATACATATCTTTCAACTTCAATATTATTTTATAAGGGTTTCTATAAATTTCAGTTTTAAGTTAAATATTATGTTCGGAGGAAACACGATAAAACCTCCATTAGAAAAAAAAAAAAATTTTATAAGGTACAAATATATTTTGTAACTATACTTAATACTAATGACTAGAAGAGAAATGGAAATAGAAATTTAATAAAAATATATAACAATGAGAAAATTTAACTAACTATTTAATCTATTTATACAATTAACAAAAAGTTAAAAATCAAACTTAAAAAAGGTAATAAATAATTTCCGACCATCAATCGTATGTTTATTTATACAAATAAAAATCAAGTTTCGAATATTATATATAACTTTGAATAAATTAATATTAAGAAAACAAAAGTCTTTATGAACATAGTAGAATCATACTTATAGATAAAGTCAAGTAGGTAAAATGGCAAAAAATCTTTATTCTCCTTAAGTCACCCGGTTTTACATATGTAAAATGCAGGCAGTATATACAAATTTCGGGGGGCGTTGAAACATTTTACATGTTCATAATTATTATATGTACCTACTTTATCACGAAAAGTTGAAATCTTGACGAAAAGTGGAAATCGAAATTAAAATTGATTTTCAAAGTTCATATTCAAAAATAAAATTGACGTAATTATGGAATAAAATGCAAGGAATACCATAGAAATTCAGAGTAATCGAACAGTCATGAAATTTATTAATTTTTTCCCTTCAACGGATAACTCCCTTAAACGGACAAAAGTGTTGCCACCGTCCATCGCCATCCGCCTAAGAGAAATTTCGCTGTAGTACTCGCTTTTCAAACATTGGTATGGAATGCTAAACACTTTCTAGAGGCGTCTGCATACAAATTTAAACAAAATTAGTGAAGCCGTTTTAGAAAATTCGAAGATTAAAAAAAAAAAAGTTCTATAAATAAAAAATGAATCGCATTTCAGACATTAAGAAAGTATAAAATAAACATAAAATTGCTGAATTGTATGTAAGTATTTGAATTTGTATGAAAAAGTGTGAATGAATTCAAAAGTATAGGTACCCACAAATTATTTTTTTTCTTATCTAGCTTTTTTTTTAAATTTATTTTTGTAAAATATTTAGAATTCAAAATGAAAAGTATGTATCTCCTTCTTAGAAGGACCTGTGTGCAAAATAATCTTAGCCGTTTACGTGATGACAATTCAAATATCTGCTTAAGCTTTAAATGCCAAACATGAATCAGTCAAATCGGTCAATGCCTCTAGCAATAAGACCAGAATAAAAAGTATTTTTGAATATTTTATTTCTAGCGTGCTTTTAATTTATAAAATCATAGCGTTATATTATGGTATTTACTAACCATCAATTTTATGGGGCGTACCTACTTAGACCATTGCTATTCTGGATGCCTCAAAATATCGTTTATTATACCTGAATACTGAATTTAGAAACTAAAGTTGACATTTCTGGGGAACCACCCAACCACCACCACCCCCCCTGATCGCGAAATTAAAAAAAAAAATTAAAAATGGACGAAAGGGGTCAAATGGCACCAGTGAAAATATTCTAAAATTGTGAGGTGCCACATCAGCCCTTTGTCATATCGATTTGTTATTCGAAATAACAAGAGCATTATTAGGTAGCCTAGTCAATGAAGACCTAAAGTTATAAGATAAATGCAAAACGTAGCATGCTCTCTGGATTATTTTTGTATATGATAGGGGTTAACCCCAGGTATAACCCCCAGGAAGACGGGGATTAAATGTCTATTTTTTGAGCTCTTCGTAAATATTTTCAAAACTAAGCATATAAGCGGAAAAGTCCATACCATAAAAATAGAGTAGGGCTGGCCATGAGACGAGACTCTGTGAGACTTTTGTAAGTCTGATCTCGGTCTCGATAAAATCGAAAATTTTCAGTCTCGTCTCGGTCTCGAGTCGGTCTCGTATAATGAAGTCTCGTCTCCGAAAAATACAATTTCCGGACAACTTGTTGATTATCGGAACGAAATATTTTAAATTATAGTTTAAATGCGTGTAGAAGAAAAAAAAATATTTAACTAAAATTGGATTTTTTAATTTATTAGACTTTCTGTAAATTTCGGTCCAAATATGCAGACTCGTCTCGTTTACTTAAAAGCCAGTCTCGTCTTGTCTTGTCTCGGTCTCGTCATGTGAGACCGAGATCAAGACCGAGACTTTTCTCGTCTCGTGGCCAGCCCTAAAATAGAGCAAAAATAAATTTGTCTATACATAAAGTTATGTTCAAATGGAACGTGGTGCTGAAAATCAGTATCACGCAACACTCATGAGAGAATTGCGCGCAGAAGGAGACGAGAGAAATCATTTTCAGGAACTAGTCACAATATAAAAATTTTTTTTTCTGAAAGAAAAGTTCCTTACGACAAAAGTAGGGCTGGTCACGAGACGAGAAAAGTTTCGGTCTCGAGACGAGACGAGACTCCCTTTTAAGCAACCGAGACGAGACCAAGACGAGACTGATTATTTGGACCGAAATTTACAGAGAGTCTAATAAATTAAAAAAATCCAATTTCAGTTAAATATTTATTTTCTTCCACACGCATTTAAATTATAATTTAAAATATTTCGTTCCAATAATCAACAAGTTGTCCGGAAATTATATTTTTCGGCGACGAGACCGAGACGAGACTTAATTATACGAGACCGATGCGAGACTGAAAATTTTCGATTATAACGAGACCGGGACGAGACTTACAAAAGTCTCGCAGAGTCTCGTCTCGTGGCCAGCCCTAGACAAAAGCGAAATTTGTTGCAAGTTTCATCACCATACCGTGAAACATGGCAATCCTATACAAGTTTAACTGAAATAGAGTCACCATTTCATAAAAAGGAATATAAATTTTTCTAGGAAGGTTGTATTGTATTTATTTTAGTTGCATAAGATTGGGCATTAAGAACTAGCCTAAACCCATGTGCCATATGCTAAGATTAAGCCAAGATAAATATATATCGGTTTGGCATACTTAATTCCAGATCTCCCTTCTCCAACTTGAAAGTGATTATACAAAAAAAAATCAATTGATTTAAATAGGCTCCGGATATGCTGTAGACTGTAGAGTGTACAATTCTGCGTCGACACCAATCTTAACATTTCGGGAATATGTATAAATACCTTATCACCAATATTTTCTGACAAACAATAACACTTATCCGTCGAGGACATTTTGTGACCCTAACACTCAGTGGTGGGGAGGGGCCAAGAAAGTAATATGGTCCAATGGCTGCTAGTATTTTGAATCCAACGAGACATTTCGTGTCATCATCTAATCTTTGGTTCTCGATTTATATAGGCTAGTTTATATGGTCGTTGTTATAACGAGGTCATGAGGCAACCCTCTTATCGTCGATCTGCCAGTGTAGCCACCGTGACATCACTTCTTAAAAGTCAAGCTAATGCTCCCCGTCAAGATGAAGTGTAATGCGCCTACTATAAAGAGTACCTTCAGGTCATTTGCGGATAGCAAGCAAAACTCAAAGAATCAAGATTAAAAACTTATTAGCTACTTACCTATACAAAATATATTTTTAGAAATCATAACGGGGTGGGGTGGTGGTGTATTCTCTTTCCCCGACTTTTCACGATATAAAAAAATAAATAATCAACCGCGGTTGATGAAATAATCATTTAGCCGGATTCTTCTTAGTTTTATGGGAAAGTCAAAAATAAAAAAAAAATACTTAATAACGTATCCTAACCTCACCTAACATTTTGAAACAAGATTACTTTTAATTATTTTGTATTCTATTTTTTTTTTTTTTTTTTCACACCTTATACGAATCACCCAATGTAATAAAGTAAATGTTAACGTTTATTTTGTTTCTTCACCCACCGTTAACTTTGTTTGAACTCTGAAATTCTGAATAATTTCTATTTTGAATAAATAAAGGACAATGGTATAGGAGTCTAATTTTGACCTCTTTTATTTGACGTCATCACTACGCCACCCCTTTTTTTTGAAGAGACATCAAATAATTGCTGGGCCTTTGAAAATGTGCATCCAAATGACTTTTACTTTTACCTCATTAAAAGCTTAAGCTTTTCTCTACTTATCATTTTGTATAACTTTTGTTTATAACACAATTTATCTTATAAATTCCCTTATAATTTTTGTTATTATCCTCCTGTTCCAAGAACATTTTATTAACACATTTTAATCATAATTGCTTATTAAATCAATGTGTAGGTACTTCTGTATATACATATTTATTGTTTTTATTTTTTCAATTAGCTGAACAATAATTAATCCCTTCTGCATTCAATAATTTCTTAAAATTGAAAATCATTAACACCCATTCAAATTCATTACTTAAATACTGAAGAACCTTATATAATTGATTGAGTTCTTGACGTTGAACCCTTCCTCACATTTATGCTTAACCCCAATCATTAGTTGTTATAATATAATTGAATTCAGTGGAAAAATCTTACTGTGGATTTTTCTATACAATAGATTTATGTATAAGCTTTAGTGGTTTCCTTTTGTCCAGCCCTAATTGGTTTTACAAATTACCTATAGCTCCCATGGCATGGTGTTTGAATTATGTAGGCCTAAGATGTTTGGTGTTAAAAGAAATTAATTAAAATGTAAAAAAAAAAAACAAATTATGAACCTTAAATAATTTTTCTTAATATAAAATCCAACCGCAAGGTCGCGGCCTTTTGAACAAGTTTTCAATTACCTACTATATTCAACGTTAAATTGGAACCTATGGTTATCTATGTGGTTTTCTTTTCTTCTTAGAGCGAAAATTCTAATAAAAGATACAAAATTAATTTTTAATAATATAGCGATTGGAAAAATACCTTATTAAAATTCCTCAATTCTTCCAAGAATAAAAGAAAAATAAAAGTTGGCTTGTATATTTTAATTCAAAAGAAACTTGTCGCAGATGGTTAATTTTTAATTTGGAAAAATTAGCATAATTTACAAAAGAATGGATTTCAATTTATTATGTAGGTAGGTATGTATACAATGGAACAGCAGACAGTACGATTCTCTTGGTCAGACTTAGGCTTAAAGATAATTGTGACTTAAAAAATGTTTTGATAGATTGTCAATTCTTTGAAACGCGAAAAACAATAGTCGTCTTTTTTGAGAGATTGTAAGCAACTCAGCGATTTTTTTATACGCAAAACAAAAACAAAAAAAATATTTTAAAGAATTTTGTTTCTGTTTTTCGTGTAAAAATTTTATTATGTTGCTATATAATATTTCAAAAAACAGGCCTATAGATAGACCTTCGAATTGAAAATGGAAAAATAAGAACTAAAAATGTACCTAATTTAAAATTGTGTTCATCATTTCGAAAGTTTTAAATACCCTTTTGATTTTCGTCAAGACGTCCGTCGGTCGGTTTTTTTTTTTGGCGTCTGTGCGTTCTGATGTACATCGAGCTAGAGCCTAGACGGTTAAACGGATTCGCTTCAAATTTAGTGTGAAGCATTTTTATGTGATTCCCTGGAGAATAAATACGAACTTTTGTGTGAGCCCATCTAGTAAGGGTAGCTGCCATACAACGATTGCGGTTTTATCAAGTTTTCTCGAAACCCGCTTTAACTGTTTTGATTAAACTTTGTACATGCCATCTTGAGATCAGTTCTAATAACACTGCATACCACGTTTTTGCCAAAAAAAATCTAATAATGGAAATAAAATTTGTAATATTTTTTTTTTTAAATTGTCTTAAATTATACTTAAATTTAGATGTATTCCCTTATATCACTTCATTTGCATCGTTGAATTTATCCTTATTTTGTGATTCGGTGCTTCTTATTTAGTCAGCAAATATTGCATTTAAAAGGAGAATGGGCAAAAATATATGGGACCTGGTTTACCTAGTGCCCAGAAACGAGGCCTATGAAAATGACAATGTCCTATATGGAGTATACCAACGTACGAGTACTTTTTTTTATCCTAAACATATGTAGTTGGCTTAAATCAACAACAACAAAAAATAAGAAAAACACTGCAAATTCGAATAAACATAGACGAATTGTTTTATATTTTGTAATATACTGCCTTAGCCCTATCGTTTACAGATCTGTGTCCATATACAAAAATGATGCTCTTGAAAAAAGCTTTCGAACGTTGTATATCTCAATTGTGGGCACTTGACGCACAATTATTCCCATTCATTTAATTCGCTAAATCGAGTAAAAAAGTAGAATTTTCCTACTGTTAAGCGGATTATTCGCCAACCATGATATTATTCGCTTTAATTGGCCATTGGTATAAAAGTTCCTTTATTTTGGGGTCTATTTAGTTCATCGAAAGTCACCAATACTGTCATTTCAATTGAACGCTATTGCAATTAATTTTTGCTCTAATTGCAATCTTTGTTGCCATATTCTGCCTAAAACCCATGGTTAACAGCTTTGCGTCCATACAAAAAATGATGTGCTAGGGCTAGGCTTTCCAACGATATAATCATTTGTGAACAATTAGGTAGACCAATTCTATTCTCATTTGTTTGAATATTTTTTTAGGAATAAATAAAATCAAAGAAAAAATCATTTTTTTTAACTTTTTTTTCCCAATTTTTTTGTTTTTAATCAAAAAATTTCAAAACTGATATTTTGACATGGTTTGACAACGATAAAAAAAATATTAATAATACTATTACTATGTCTACACCGTCAATGTCTAGCTACACCGAGAGCAAGTTCGTGCGATCCAGTCGTGCCCATTTTTTTTGTATCGCAATTTTGTTGGACGCCTCCATTGCCTAGGGGTATAAACGTGCCTTAATACGTCCCTGAACAGCAGGGATTCGTTCGACGGAGGATTCTATCTCTAAAGCTATTTTTTTTTACTTATCTATCCTTTTGTTATTTTTACGGCATGCCTTCTTTTCTTATCTACATAATTTTGATAAATTGTTCTCAAAAATTCTGCTAACGTAGAATATTCCACAATTTATTTTTGTAAGAAAATTCATAATGAGGTCAGCTTAATATATTTTGTTAACAATGACATATACGAAGGGAGCGGGAATATTCTTTACTTTTGAATACAACGAAAAAACGAGTTGCAAGGTTTGTTTAAAAAAAACAAGGTTAAACAAAAATAGACAAATTTATTAGGTTAAAATATTTTTTTTTTTGATTTTATTTGTGTCCAATCAAATGATCCGTACTGTATACCAGCAGACCAATTAAGATCATGTTCGTTGTTTATTAGTTCGGTATTTTTTCACACACACATATTTTGGACGACCTAAGCTAAAAATAAAATCGCTTGCTAATGTAAAACATTTGTTAAATTGTTAAAAAAAAAAAAATAACTCGACGGAAATTTGAATTTTTAACCCCGAAGTGATGGTGTTGGTTGGGGGTAGGTTTATGTATAAGAAGGTTGAAATAAATGAATAATTGTTTTGAACAGGGTAGCGACAGGAAGGAGGAGGGTTCTTCCTTGCTCCCATTATTACTTGCAAATTTTATTTTTTTCTAGATTAACATGAATGAAATGAGTTTTTATTTTTCTTTTACCACAATGAAGTATTTAAAGCAAATATCATCATCATGTTTGGGGCCTTAGTGATGAAACTCATTCATAAAACAACTTTGGTACAAGAATACAAAATATAAACAAAAAAAAAATACAACTTAATAAATTAACATATTCCTTGAATTTCTTTATTTTTATTTTTTTATTCTGCTTACCTAACTCTGTTTCAGTGTAAGTGAAAGCTAATTATTGCATCCCCGCAGTGAGAATATATTTTTTTTTTTGTTTTTAATTTACTGATTGAATTTGAACATGTACCTATGAAACCGGAAATTATATTTTTTTTTTTTTTTGGTTTTTGTTAAACGAAAACATCGTATAAAAATAATTGTTTTTCAAGTAGCAGAAAGCGTAAACGCAAGGAATTTGTTTTGTTATTTTTGTTTATATCCACAACATATTACCAAACTGAATGGGGGTTATGAAAATATGTAGCAATTTATTAAAATATGAATATTTTTAATTTCATTTTTCTTCCGGTTTTCTGGTCTTGAAAAGAGATTTAAAACAAAATAAAGGCTTAGGAGAAATAATTAATTGGTAATTGCTTGCTTTTTACAACTAAGATACGATACCCTTGACTCAAAAACTGCTTCACAGGCCGGCCGTGCGTTTTGAAATTTACACGCATGTTCACATCTAAATTTTAAACAAAGTTTAAATTGTTTATGAAAAATTAATCAAAGGCATCTATTCCCTATCTAAGAGCCTATCATAAAGTATCGCAAAAGAACAAAAAACAATTGTAATAAAAGAAAATCATGGATTTGCAAAAAAACACCATACCTGCACCTTGTAATATAATACACACACGTTAAGCGTTGCTCAACAACCAACCACCGCAACGCAGCGAAAAACAAAAAAAAGTACAACGATACGTGAAGCGATGAATACAAATTACAGAATATCCCTTTAAGGCTCATAAATAGATGGGAGAATAAAGCCTGCGAATGATAAGAGATGGGTTCGATAATTTCTTCGATTATTGGTTTATTGGTCCCTTGAAAGACTTTCGTTTTTTTACTTTGTAAAACCGACAGGCATTTGTGGGTTGGAGGGGGCGTTCTGATGTGGGTTTGGGGAAAAAAATGTCATGAGGAAAACAAGAACAAAAAAAAAAAAAAAACAATAGCTTTAACAACACCTAAAGTGTGGGATGTTATTTTCGCGAAGCAATGTAATATTATGTTGTCATGTCGTAAATTTAATATTATATGTATTTTTGAAAAGCGAAAGCGAATTGAAAAACTTTGAAAAGCAACGTATAATCTCTTTAAATAATTCATAAAAATGCAAATTTTGCATAAAGCTACGAATATTATTCTTTTGCAGATGTAGTCTGTATGCTGATGGTTTGCGTATGTGTGGTATTGGCGGGTTATGATGCGAATCTTGCAAGAAAAAATACTTTTTGTGTAGGTAGGTACCTAAGGCTTAATTTATTTTTTTGGTTATGTTTTTCAAATTTCAAAAGGTGAACTTATGACAATTTGAATATTATATATGTTATTCCACAAAGGCCTGAAATTTAATTATTAAAAAGATACATTTTAAATGTGCACCTGTATACTTATATTGTTTTGCTCTCCAGCAATTTACACAAAGCTTTTTGTGAGTATCAGTAACGTTTCTAAAATTGTGTTTTTAAATTTTGTAAGCAATCAAAACCATTTTCATTATCTGCATGCCCTTTGGCTATAGGGCTAAACCCCACCCTCACAACCGATTACTCAAATTAATTATAATATAGAAGCAATAAATTGCAACGTGTAGAGTCTTATATTTGTCTCAAATATTGTTAAGCTGTTAAATTTTATGGGAATCAGACAAAATAACGAGTTTGGGGCTGAACAATTTACATGTTAGGTATTTTTTTTTCTAAGCCCCAAGAGAACTTTGTTGGGGCTAATGCATAAGGGTAGTTAGAGACAAAGCAAGTTCGGGGCTATGAATAATGGACACGTTTATTGCAAAGACGATTATTCTCTAAAAATAAAGCCTGGAAAATCGGGACGAAAAAACCAGCTCGGGACTAAGACCTGACAAAAATTCGATAAGAAACCAATTCCCTAAAAACTTAACTTATTTCAGAGATTTTTTGAGACTTAACTCTATGGACTGTCAAAATCCGAAGATGGGGCTAAAACTTGAAGGCATAGTTGAAAAAGCGAGGTCAGGCTGAACAATTAACTGGTCATATGTAACAATAATTTACCCTAAAAAAAACATTATCTAAAAAAAAAATGCAGATGGGATTAAATCCCGATTAGAATTTGAGAAAAACGATGTGTCAATTTTAGTGTAATTATATAATACAACAGGAATTGTTGCTTAAGGCCAACCAGGACAGAGGGGCTTATGTTTCCAAGGTCGAAGTCAACTATATGTTCTGTACATACATACAAAATATTTTTGCACAAAGCACAAGATACCTATTCAAGGAGCCTAATTCCACGAGCATGAGTTTTCTCTGTGCACTCAGGCAATGCAGAGGCAAATGAATATTCGCAATAACTCTAGAACTCCAGAATGACGTGCAAATTGATCGACATATTTTTTGAACAGGAATATATATGTCACCTAGACATGCTATTTTTTAGAACAGCTTTGTCTTATGACCGTCTGAAAGTCTTGATGTTTTGACACTTTATTTTTCAATAGGAAAAATATTGTTTCCTATGACAGTTAAAACAAATAGGTACCTACTCTACTAATTAATTTGGCTAGTTCATGAGATCTCCATCAGAGGGCTCATACTGTCAAACCACATACCCCCCCCCCACAGCCAAATCCTAGATCCGCTACTGCACATAATCATTACTTGCTCTAAATGGTAAGTATTGGTTTCGTGTCAAAAAAAAACTAACATTAGGTACGATGGTGGAGAATTCCAAAAAAGGGATTTTCGTCAAGATGTGCGTCAGTCTATTTGTCTGTGCGTCCTCTGATGTACATCGAGCTAGAGCCTAAACGGTTAGACAAATTTTCTTCAAATTTGACGTGAAGTGTGGTTTATGTGATTACCTTGAGGAAACATTCGAATTTTTGTTTAAGCTCATCTAGAACAGGTAGCTGCCCTAACGATTCTGATAAAACTTTGTGTATGTAATCTTGGGCCGGGTTCTAATAATACTGCATATCACGTTCTTACCAAGAAATTCGAATAATGGAAATAAAGCTTGGTGTTTTTAAAAAAAAAAAAAAAAAATGCCTGGCTTGGTTGATTTTATCATTATTTCACAGTTTGGTGCACTTGATTTAGTCAGTAAATGTTGCATTTAAAATTTAAATGAATAAAAACAAAATAAAATTTGTGTAATAATTTTTTTTTATTTTTAACTTATTTTTCCAATTTATTTTTGCATTAAATAAAAAAAATTTAAATAGCTATATTAACAGCTTTATTCTAGTTTGTAGCTACAAAAGCAAGTTAGTGCGATCCAGTCGTGCATATTTTTTATCTGTACTTATTACAAATTCTATTATCTCTACCATGGTTTTTAAAGGCCAATCTTAAATTTATTCATTCTTGGGAAATAAAAAATTTTAGTTTTTATTTTTAAGCCTTATACATTTATGTTGCTCTTGAATAGGTCCGCGGTATCGCTGCCAGACTGATGGATTCTAGTTAGTATAGGTACAGGACTTAAGTGATGTTAATTTGGAGACTTATAAAGATCATTTGGAAGGGTTATTTTTGTTGTTGCATTTACAAAAGTGCACTTTAGAGGTAAGGGCCGCGGTATTGGTGCCAGAACGCTGAAATATATTTCGCACTCTGAAACAAATGACATATTAACAAAATTTAGAGCGGTATAATACACTTTGAGAAAATGTTCAACAGCTCTCGGACCATTTGTACCTTTGAAGCAAATCGGTCAACTTCTTTAAGCTCTAGTTCGATTTACAGAGAGTGCATGTATTCAGATCATTAGAACCTCGAAAATATATTTACCTAAATTCAAAACTCTACCATCCTTATCGGGCAACGTCACTTATAAAACGTACGGTACAAAATACAAATAGTAAATAAAGTAATCGCATCAACAAATAAAAGGAAAAGAAAGTGCGTATACGCCGCAGTGTACCATATATTTTTTTTTATCGAAAGTAAATTGCATACGATTTTGAGCTGATAGATAGAAACAGATTCACCTATGGTGTGACAAAAAGATTAAGCGTTTAGGGTCAACACATGAAAAATTTGTATTGCTAGGGGAGGGGTATTGCCACCTGTTTGAGGCGGTAAAGTAAATTGTAAAAAATTGACTTAAAACAGAAAACAAATTATTTAAAAACAACGGTGGCAAAAACAATGCCCTCTTATATTTCCTTGTCAGATCAGAATTCTCTTCTTTTATTGTCTTTTTACATAAAGTTCTTTAAATCTACAATTTTTGAAAAACTAGTTTTCAAACTCATAATTTTGAAAATAAATTTAAAAAAGAATTAAACAATTCTTTTTTTCAAAATTGTACGTTTTTATGTACTACTTTAGGTTCCAAAATTTATAAAAAATTTATCTTATCAACTTTAAGTCAAACACTGAAAACCAAAAGACTATAGAACTTTTACTTTTTCAGATATTAAAAATTAAAGAATCCAACTTTGTAGTAAAAATAAAAAAAAACGAAGTTGATGATTATTTAGCTTAATTTTTCTTAGTTTTTTGAGAAAGTAAGTTCTTTATTTTTAATCATGAAATTTAGAAGCCCTTGAACCATCAGGTGTTCAGTGTCTGACTAAAAATTGATAAGTGCATTGAATTTTAATAACAAAAAAAAGTACTAAATAACGTATAATTATGAGAAAAAATAGTTCGACAATTTTTTTTTTAACTTTGAGTTTGAAAATTAATATTTCAAAAACTGTTGATAAAAACAAATTTATTTAAAAATAAAAGAAAAGAAAAAAAATTTAAATTACCAAAAAAGCATATCAGGGAATAGTAAATTTTGCCATTGTGTTTTAAATTACTTTTTTTTAAACTGCTCTTCCTATCTTAATGAGGGGGAATAGACCCCCCCTTCACATACGATTTTTTTGTTGTTTCAATTTAACATACAAATTAAACTATTTAATTTTACTTTTACTTAAAAAAAAATAGTTCTTTATTCAATGAAATCTAAATCTAAACTGAATTACAAATATTTTCTTAATAATAATGTAAGTTATTGCCGCAGGCAGAAGTTCGTTGTCGCTTCATCAGCACATCTGTTTGAGTTCGTTGCTGGTCAGTAGAATGGATCGTATTCGTGTGCAACGTTTTTTATGCTAGTCAGCAGAATGGGTTGTTGACCCATTTCCTTTCCCACGGGAAGCTTAGTTTTGTTGTTATTGCTTGTCAGCGCAAATAGCGTTAACTTACATCCTCAAGGTTTTTGTCACAGCTTAGTTGAATCACCCTTCTTATTAGAAGCAACTTCCTGCATTTTTAACAAAAAACTGGCGGTCTATGAGCGATATGTGTATAACTTGTTCATAGTTAGAGATTATCTTCTAAGCAGTAGCTTTCTTAAATTGAAAGCTAGAAACCTGTCTTTTAGAAAATTTCATGGTTTCATGGTTGTAGGCCACGGGTTATTTAGATATTGTACTCAATTGGTTGAATCGTTTCCGGATTGTTGGCATAACTACGGTCCTTCACGGTTTCCGACAATAAAAAGTCCAAAGGGGTCAAATCGCAGCTCCAAGAAGGCAAATTGACATCGCCAAAACGGCTAAAAACACTATTTGGGAATTTGGTACGCAAAATATTGATCGTGGCATGGCGCGCCATCTGCATCAACCAGAGGACGTCCAAATCCTTGCCCTCAATTTCAGTAAAAAAAAAGTCGGTTAACATGGTTCTATAACGCCTACCGACTTATCGTTGACCGTTAAACGTTGTTACCAGCCTCATTTTCGAAGAAAAATTGTGCAATGATGCCATCACTCCTCAAGCCCCAGATGCGGCTATTTTGTTTGCGCCTCGGAAGAAAAGATGATTTTCAGCCAAAATCATTTTGGAAATAAGTTTTCAATATTTCCCAACGTTGTTCAAGCATACTCATTTGGTTCCGCGTAGGACATAGTGAAAATAACAAAAATAAATTAAATTTAAAATTTTGTGTCAAAAACCAAATCAAAGCAATTTTGTTCAATTTGACTTGAGTTATATATTCACGATCATCCCTGACTCACTGACGGAATGACTGTATAACTCTGCAATGCGATTTTACAAACAAAAATTTACTTTTTTACAAAAGAAATCAACTTTCTTACAAAAAAAAAAAAAAAAAATTACTTTTTACATAAAAAAAAATAACTTTTTTACAAAAAAAAAAACAGAAAATAATACTTTCACAAAAAAGAATAACTTTTTCTTACAAAAAACAAATAACATTTTCACAAAAAAAAAAATAACTTTCTTACAAAAAAAAAATTAAATTTTCAAAAAAATAATTAATCAACAACCAACTTGTGTGCGGCTAGTAAAAATGCTAGTTGTCTCAATATGCAATTTATAAAGACAAAACCTGACCACTGAAAGGAATCTGATGATTGGTGTGGCAGCCATGAAATTGCAATAATTCCAGGCAAATACAATTATGGTAGCCAACTCAAGTGGTTGTTGAAAATTCAAACATTCATAAATAATATAAATGACGGAGCGAATGCTATGCAGCCTAACTGTGTGTTATCACACAAAAAAAAAAAAAAAAAAACAATTTAAAAAATTAACTTTTACAAAAAAAAGTTAATTTTTTTACAAAATAACATTTTCGCAAAAAAAAAGAATAACTTTTTACAAAAAAAAATAATTTTTCACATAAAAATATTTTTTTTTGCATTTTCCAATATATCACCTTTATTTTTTCGTTTTTTTCAATTATGGTTTATATTTTTTACTATAAATTACATAATATATTTTAACGCTCATCCCTGATTAACGGACTCACTGACTGGGTAACACTGCTTTGATAATAAATTAAAACCGGAAAATAAGCTCCTGCTCCTAAACGAAAAATCAAAAAATACAGTCAATAATATGTCGGAAGGAAGGTCTTAAATAGGCCAAAATTGGGTACAATTTTAAGGGTTTCCACATTTCTAGAAGTAACTTTTTTTTGGAAAGGGAAGGGCGAGGTTGTCCACTAAATAATATATATATGTATCTATTTACGCTCAGCCCAGACTCACATGACATAACATAACATGTTCAACGGGCACCATTGGTGTCCTGCAACCAACTTGTCTTAATAACAATAAATAGGTAAAGTTCTTAACTTATTTTAATTGCAGCATCATAAACGGTTTTTTTTATTTGTAAAATATACATCATTGATGGAGTTATGTATTTGCTTTCCAGGCAGTAAATTATTTATTTTTGGGGAGCTAAGATAGTAAATTATTTATATATATTTCTTACAACTTCACTACATAATTTCTATTATGAAATTGTCTTTTATAGTAATTAAATATTTATTTTCATCCATTCTTATAGCTATCTTTTCAACTAACTAATTTCGCTTATTTGTTTTCTTTCAGGTATGTTATTATTGTTCAATATCCAAAAAGAAAAGAACATCCCAATTTGATTTGTAAGTATGTGTTAATGTATAATAATATCGATAATAATACAAATTGTTCATTTAAACCAAGATTATATTATGAAAGAGAAAAACACTTGACAGCTCTTCACCTCCGATTGCTTTAAATGAACCCTATATAACGCTTTCTAAGATCATACAACCCATTGAATCGGAATAGAAAATAAATTATCCGCTAACATGAACCTTCAAAGGATATACATATAGATAAATATATTATATGTAATTGCCCACCACACACACATTACACGTCTATTGCTGACATTAATTTCGTTTGTTCATTTTCTGCCAAAAGGAGCAGCAACACAGAGCAGGAATATAGCATCAGCATCTTAAGAATGTTTAGTCATTCGAAAACCTAAGAAGAAGAATTATAAGAAAACCCTATTAGAACAGAACAGAGAAAAGATAGCTGATTTGTAGGAGAAATATTTCCACCGCCCACCCCCACGCCCATCGGATCAAATCTAATCTACCTTTATTGAGTTAACCAACCCCTCTTCATACTTGTTCTTTTCTGTGTCCTTTTATCCTTCCAAGAGAACAACTAACAGCTCATTTGTTCGAAATATTTCACTAGAAATTAGTTCCAATATACGCATCCGCTGGCCCTTTTCGACAAAATAGAATTCACAGATGTACAAGTCGAGCACACAGCACATAACCATAGAGATCCAATGTTCTTCCGTATATATATTCATCCTCAATCGTACGAAACGAAACAATAATAATCTTTCCTCCGCTTGAATAAACTCAACTATATAACCTACTATACCTACTCCAGGACACTCTCATTCTCCATATAAGAAGATAGAATTCTATGCGTTAACGCCTCTATTAACCTATATCTGGAAAATTCAGGAAATGTATTATGTTATCCTGTATGCTGGGCTGTGGGACGAGCCTGATGGGCCCATCCGTATAATACAACAAGGACATGTGGAATAAACTTCTTATATCCGAAAGGATAACGAAATGAAGAGAGTAGAGTGGTAGAGGTAGGTATACCGTATACCTACCTATAAGCATCTAAATCTCATCTAACAAACAGTCGAATTGTATCTATGACTGTAAAGATAGATATGTATATATCAGGATCATCAAAATACAACACATGACAAACATGTGTAAAAGTTGTGCTTTTCATGTATGGCATCGAAATCATTCTGCCAAAGGTTGATCCTTTCATTTGCTCTAAATCTGCGTTTGCTTTTCACTCTGTGTTTCCATGTATGAGTTCCCCTATATTATAAATATATCCAAAGCTCCTTTCCAAGGATGTTGTTTACCTAAGAAAATAATGTTAATCTCATTTACGTGAAATGAGTCCGGAGAATGTGTCGTATGTCGTATGTCGTTGTCGTTGTCGTATCTTATGTTGAGCTTTGTGAATTTACCTTCAATGATGGAATGAAAAAGAAAGAACAACAACAACAAACTGCCAAACAAAAAAAAAATATAAAATAAGTTTATGCAAAGGATTTCAAGGATGTTTGTGGGCCTTGCAGGCAACCTCTGACAAAAAATCTAATTTACTCATCATTACTTGTTTTTTATTTATTTATTTTTCTGTTTTTGTTTAAAAAAAATATAATTCTGCGGCTTTCGGTTATACCTAACTTTTTTCTTCTTTTCGACTTTCCTGGATTACAGCTAACTGAGACAGACTTTTTTTTGTTGCTGTTGTTTGTTTTAAAGTATTAAGGGAATACTCTTGTGTCCTGAGTTTTTCGTTCCCTTTTTTTTGTTTGTGTTTTGATCTCTTTTATACCTACCTGGAGTTTTTTTTTAAACTTCGTGCTCAACTGAAATTATAAATACGAAAGGATGGAATTTCTTTTGGATTTTGTTTTTTAAATAAAAAATCGTCTTATTTTATCAAAAAAATTTGAGTTTCTCCTAGGATACTAGCTATATACTGTTTTTGTATCTTTCTAAAATAATTTTAATTACCTGTATCTTATTACAAATTTATAGAAAAGTATTTTATCTTTATTTAATCCGTGGATGAAATTAATTCGTAATACATACGTTTTTTAAGGAAATATGTTCAAACAGATACCTGGACCTTTTTTAAGCTAAGTTTAACCATAATTAAAAAAACAACATAATTCTTAGAAATGTTTTTGATATCTGGTTTAAATTACATCCGACTTTGGGCATGGCTATACATTAAAGAAAATAGTAATAGCTTTAACTGGAAAAAATATGAAAGTCTTATCAATTACGTTAATGGACTTGCAACTTTATGATACCTATATAGCACAGATTTTGTTTGCTATTTTTTCTCCTTTCTACTCATTTTTCATATAAAAAGTTAATAGTCTCAATAGGTATCGTGTAATAGATGCATTTCGATTGCTAATAACGCTTTTTTAAAAACTTACAATAAAGTACATAGTTAGCTACATCATTTCACTAAATTCAAGCGATTTTTTTTTAAATTAGCTATAAATCGCAATTATGTAGCAGAACGGAACAATAATCAACAGACGAGAAAATTTCCGCCCAGAATGAGCTTTATAAAAAATAAGTGTTTCTTTAGTTTAATTCACGCACTACATTTCACTTCCCTGACCATATACTACTTCTACTTTACAGTAAATATCTATACAAAATACACTAAGATTTTAATAGAAGAGTTGCAATACATTTCGCCAAGCTGTTTTTTTGGGCGACCTGCATCGTGCCTGATCGGGAAACTATTGATTGCTCAGAACTTGGTCTGGGCCAGTAGCGCAACAATCAGTCACGATGAAGTGCTTGTTTTACCTCCTCGTGGTGGTCCCCGGGCAACTATTTATGTATCCCAATATACATAAATAGGCTAAAATTACAAGTGCGAAAAGGCCTAGCTTTCTAGGATAGGTTACGGAGGTTAGCATTCTCCGTAACTGAAATCAACCCGCTACCGAAACCAACACTACGCCTCGGATAATTAATGATAACTCGTTGACGACTTTTGGCTATTGTACCCGGACAAAGATTGGTTTCTGGAATGTGAAGACGCTTCTTGATAATGGAAAAGAAGGTCCTCAGAATGCCAGATTCCTGCAACTAGAGAAGGAATTCATGCGGTATAGGATGGACATCTTAGGGATAAGTGAAGTTAGATGGCTGGGTTCGGGGAAGTTCAAGTCACCAACCCGTAACACTGTACTATTCTATTCCGGAAAAACACCTGGAAGCGCTCGGGAATCTGGCGTTGGATTGCTGCTTTCCAAAACAGCTCTCAAAAGCCTAATTTCCTGGGAGCCTTTAGGTGACAGGATCCTGAAAGCCAGGTTCCGGACTAGAGTACGTCGCGTCACCATCATACAGTGTTACGCCCCAACTTTGCTCTCTTCTGACGAGGAGAAGGAGGCCTTTTATAACCGGCTGAGTGCTGCTTATGATAGCGTTCCACGAGGTGATATAGTAATGGTGATGGGAGACTTAAATGCCAAGGTTGGCAATGACAACACTGGGCTAAGGCATGTCATGGGAAAACATGGTGTTGGTAACCGAAACGACAATGGCGAACGATTTGTCGATTTCTGCAACGCCAACGGCCTTGTTATTGGAGGGACCATGTTCGAGCATAAGACGTGCCACAAAGTCAGTTGGGTGTCGACTGACAGACAAGCAACTTCCAACCAAATTGACCACTTCGCGATCAGCCGGCGTTTTAGAAGCAGTCTCCAGGACGTCCGTAACAGAAGAGGTGCTGACATGGGAATGGCCCGGGACCACCATCTGATGGTTGCTACCGTAAGATTGCGTACAGCTGCAGTTCGGAGATCCCAAGGAAACACTCGAATGCCCAAGTTTAATACAGATAGACTAAAGGATCCTGCAGTGCGCCAACAACTAGGGGACCACCTTTCACAAGGATTGAACGCAATCAGCCGCACGGAAACCACATCCATCGAAAATCATTGGTGTGCTGTGAAAAATGTGTTCATATCCGGTGCTGAAAGTATAGTCGGCCGGGCGCAAGGAAGAAATAGTGCTTGGCTTTCCGACGAAACTTGGGCAAGGATCGAAGAAAGGAAACACCTTAAAGCTCGCATCGCAGCTACCCCAGCAGCAGGGAGAAACGAGCTTGAGTCTACGTACCGCATGAAGATGAGGGAAGTTCACCGTAGTGTGCGACGTGATAAGCGTAACTACATCAACGCACTGGCTACAGAAGCAGAAGAAGCCGCTAGTAGGTGTGACAGTAGGACCGTCTACAGAATTACCAAAGAGCTCACTGGTGTCCAGAGCTCTAAACAACACCTGGTTAAAGACACAAACGGATCCCTGCTAATTTCGGATGAGGACCAGCTCATAAGGTGGAGGGAACACTTTTCTGCGGTTTTAAACCGCGTTTTCGCAAGTGAAGTGAACCCTATTCCCACTGAGCTACCCGAAGTAACAATTTCCCGAATACGCACCGTACCCCCCAGTAAAGAAGAAATTATCACCGCCATCAAAGCACTGAAGAACAACAAAGCGGTTGGACTTGACGGTATTCCTGCAGAGCTCTTAGGAGCAGCCCCAACGACATCGAGCGAGCTACTGCACCCACTTATTAAGAGAGCCTGGGAAGCAGAGAGCTTTCCTGAAGAGTGGAAAAAAGGAATGATTGTCAAGCTCCCAAAGAAAGGAGATCTCACACAGTGCGAAAACTGGAGAGGAATATGCGTTCTGCCTGCAGTAGCCAAGATAATAGCAAGGATAATATTGGACCGAATTAAAGACCACCTCGAAGACACACTCGACGCCGAACAAGCAGGTTTCCGCACTGGATCTTCCTGTGTTGATCACATCAACACCTTGAGGATCATCATCGAACAGTGCGTTGAATATCGATCACCACTTCACCTGCTGTTCATCGATTTTGAAAAGGCGTTCGACAGTGTCAATAGAGAATTTATTTGGCTTGCTTTGCACAGGAGGGGCATCCCAGATAAATTGATTGCTATTATCAAGGCTACATATGATGGATCCAGGTGTCACGTTTTGCACAAAGGTAGGCTGTCAGAGGAGTTTGAAATCCAAAGTGGAGTTAGGCAAGGCTGTATACTGTCACCAATACTGTTCCTGTTGGTGATAAGTGACGTACTGCACGCAGCTTTGTCAAATGGAAATGGGGGAATTCAGTGGACTCTGCAATCTCACCTCAAACATCTGGACTACGCGGACGACGTATGCTTACTCTCTCATAGGATCATGGATCTCCATCAAATGACAACGAGGGTGGAGAGAGAAGCAGAAATCGTAGGGCTTAAGATCAACTCGGCAAAAACTAAAAGGATCAGCCTTGGAACTTCCTCATCAATCCAAGTAAATATTTCTGGACAACCGGTAGAGATGGTAGAGGATTTCCAATATCTTGGGAGTATTATCTCTACGGGTGGCGGAACTGAACTGGACGTAAACAGCCGAATCAGAAAAGCAAAGGCTGCGTTCGGAATGCTGTCCAAAATATGGAGAAACAACTCTTTTAGCTTAAAGACCAAGCTACGACTGTTCCGCTCCAATGTTGAATCCGTTCTGCTTTACGGCTGCAGCACTTGGAAAGTCACTGAAATTGTCACTAGAAAGCTGCAAACCTTCGTTAATAGATGTCTACGAAACATCTTGAGGATTTTCTGGCCCAACCGTATCTCCAATGCCGAACTTCATACGAGAACGGGTCAGGAGCCCATAGACTCCATTATACGAAGAAGAAAGTGGCAGTGGATTGGCCATACGCTTCGAAAAGGCGATCGGTGCATTGCATCTCAAGCAATGCAGTGGAACCCGCTCACACAGGAGGGAAGACAAGTGGGCCGGCCTAGAAGTACATGGCGAAGAACGGTCGAACAGGAATCGGCACGACTGGGGAAAAGTTGGAGAGAGCTGAAATATATTTCAAGAAATCGTACACGATGGCGCGTAGGTGTAGTGGAGGCCCTATGTCCCGTAAGGGAAACATCACGGACGTAATAGGTCCGAGGACCTAAGTAAGTAAGTAAGTAAGCTGTTTTTTTAAAGCACAAAGCAAAATGAATCCAAAGGGGCCTTTTCTAGTTTTTCTCGAGCTAAATTCGGCGTTATTTACACATTACAAACAAAACTAGGCTACACTACTCCAATTATTAAAAATATGGATTTTTGTATAATTAAAATGTTACAAACTATTAAGCATTATAAACTTACTTAAGATGGCACTCAGGATGGGCTTCGGCCTCAACTAACAAGCCCCTCCCGCTGGATTTGTCCCTAACTAGCCACATCCAGTTGCGCAAACCGAGTTGTGATGTCGTTCTCCACTTGTGCGCGCCACTTGTTATGGGTTCTTTCTCTGCTGCGTACACCATCGGGGTTGGATTCGAAGACTTGCCGGGCAGATGCGTTGCTGTCCAAACGCTCCACGTGTCCCAGCCATCTCAGCCGCTGTATTTTCGGCTTCTTGACCAGGTCAACGTCGCTGTATAGCCCATATAGCCTTCGTTGAATCTTCGCCCCTAAACTCCTTTGATACACACCGGACCGAAAATCACACGAAGAGTCTTCCTCTCATAACACCCTAGCAGATTTGCATCCGATTTTTTTAGTGTCCATGCTTCTTCCCTTAGAGCAAGACCGCGATGATTAGGGTCTTGTTTGTATAAAGTCTCCCTGCTGCTCTATGAGACGGCCTTACCACTTAAATGCCTTCTTAGACCGAAGAAACAGAGGTTCACAAGAGTAACTCTTCGTTTGATCTCTGCACTGATGTCATTTTGCGAGGTTATAGTGGAGCCCAGGTAGACAACGTCATTGACAGTTTCGAAATTATATTTGTCCATGGTGATATTTTGCCCAAGTCGGCGATGTTGAGATTCCTTTCTCGATGACAGCATATACTTCGTTTTGTCCTCATTAACCACCAATCCCAATAAAGCCGCCTCCGATTCAATGCTTGCAAGTGCGCCTGCCACACCTCGCTTCGTTCTGCCGACAATGTCTATGTCATCTGTATACGCAAGAAAATGAACGGACTTTTGATAAATTGTTCCGCTGGTTTTGACATGTGCGTTGCGTTCAATTGCTTCAAGAACGATGCTGCATAGGTTGCATATGATAATGCTACGCCTTGCCTCATTACTTTCTCAACATCAAAGGAATTGGTGGTGTTATTACCGATTTTGACGGAGCAGAGAGATTTATCCATCGTCATCCTGCACAAGTGGACTTGTTTTGCAGGGATGCTGAGATATGACATGGCTCTGTATAATTCATCCCTTTTCACGCTGTTATACGCGACTTTAAAATCGATGAAGAGGTGGGTGTATCGATCTGGCATTCCCAGGAATTTTCAAAAATCTGTCGGAGTGTGAACATTTGATCGACGGTTGACCTGGCATAAAACCACTGATAGGGGCCGATCAGATCGTTGACAAAATGTTTTAGGTGGTCACACAGGATAGCCGACAAGATTTTATAAGCGACGTTTAGGAGACTAATTCCTCTGTAGTTGGTGCATATCAGAACATCTCCCTTTTTATGGATGGGGCACACTATATTGAGATTCCATTCATCGGGCATACTTTCATGCAACCAAATTTTGCAGATGAGCTGGTGTATGCTTCTAACCAATTCATCTCCCGCCGATTAATATAGTTCGGTTTGTAAGCCATCCGCACTAGCAGCCTTATACGACTTAAGTTTGGATATCGCCAGCCGCACTTCGGTTAGGTCGGGTGGATGGAACTGTTCGCCATCCTCGTCCAAGTTGAACGGAGTGTTGTGCCTACTAGCGTTCTTTCCATTCCGTTCTAACTTTGTATCCTTGGGTGGATCCGTTGCAGCCTCTGATACAATTTTCGAACACCTCCCTTGCCGCTACAATCCTCTAAAGACTCGACCACCCGCTTTTCGTACTCTCTCTCTCTTTTTTCCTCCTGAGAAGTCGGCGTTCCCTTTTTTCTTTTCAGCCCGTAGAACTCCCGGGCTACTCTCTCAGCATCTCTTGTTCGAGTCTGCAGCATTGCCTGGTAAGCCTCGTCCTTAGCTCCCTCCATGCACCAGCCGGCACTCTTCATCAACCAGGGGTTTCGTTGTGGTCGCTTTGATTGCAACTCAGCACATCAGAGGCGGTACTTCTTATTATGGCTTGTTGACAGTGCTTCCACTGGTCCTCTGCTATTGATGGCGGACTTCCTGAGAGATTAAGAATTACGTGGTCCGCCAAAGTTATGGCGGTCTTTTGCGATTTAAACTTCTCGACATCTTACCTTTTCACTGCATCTGCCCTGCGTTGTGGCGTCATGGATATCCGCATACGTAGTCTAGCTATTATCAGGTAGTGATCCGAGTCAGTGTTGGCCCCTCGGAACGTTCGAAAGTCCAAGATACTGGAAGCATGTCTCACGTCCACCGCAAAGTCGTCTATTTGGTTGACTGTTCGTTGATCACTCGATTCCCTTGTGTATATTTAGGTATAGGAAACAGGTGCTTGAGATGATGACATTGCACCCCGCTGCAAAGTCTACTAGCCTGTATCCGTTGCCGGAAGTTTCGTTGTGAAGGCTATGTCCTCCAACTATCGAACCAAAGATGCCGTCGTTTCCTAATCTTGCGTTGAAGTTATCAAGAATGATCTTCACGTCGTACTTCGGGCACATATCATACGTTATCTCCAGAAGATCGTAGAATGCTTCTTTGGTTGAGTCATCTCTCTCTTCATGGGGGGCGTGAACACAGATCATTAATTTGCCTTCAATGCGGCGCTCGCTCACACTTCGGAAGCCCAAGACTTCTTACCTAAGTATTCCCCTTATCACAAAACCGTTACCCAAAAGCCGCTGACCCTGCTCCTTGAAGCACCCTCCGCCACCGTAGCAGATGTCACACGATTTCAGTCTCCATATGCCCTCTCCATCCCATCGCACTTTCTGGATGGATGTTATGTCAGCCTCAAGCCTGTCCAGGTTATCCACTCATTGTTCAGCTGCACGTATGCTGTATAAGGGCAGGACGTTCCACGTGCAGATCCGAAATTCATTGTTCTCTTGTTTCGTTTGCTGGGGTCGTCGTCTTTAATCCATATCCGAGGCTTGTTGTTGTTTTTGTTTCGGAACCAGGTATTTTTGCGTGGTAGGGAAGTTACCCTGACGCACAGCCCCCACCTGGGGACCAGACCCGTATAACTCCAAGGGTAGGGAACCGGAAACCGCTCCTTATAGGCCTGGCTACGAATATGTCTTAGTAGCCCATATAAGGTGTTCACTAAGTAGTTCAACCTAACTCGAACTGTAGACGCCACCGTTGATTCCATCTGGGGAATTCGTTTGCTGCCACCTGGATGAAAGGAGAAGTGCCTTAGGGGGAACACTACCCCACTCTCGTTTGTTTTCCCCAACAGCTTTCCACGGGGATTAAAACCCCATTTCCAGCTGAGGTACTACACACCCGATGTTCACCGCTAGGAGGTGAGAGTAGGGGTTGGTAGACACTTGTGTTCTCTTGAATGTACATAACTACCCTTTTCAACATTATATGAACTATTGAAATATGCATAAGTGGTAAATATCCTTTGAAAGCTATTTGATATGAGTTTGCATAGATGTCCGGCATGTCAAATGCAATAATAAAAATTACGATTTTTAAATAAAATTAGTTGAACTCGCTACAAAAAGCAATTAAAGTCTGTCTGACAGCTGGATTCATAAGGACGTCAGTATTACCTTTCATTTGACACCCCATTCATACGTAGAAATACCTTATGGGATATATGTATAAACTAAGCTCAAAATGCAACATAAAATGTGCATTTTCTATCCGAAGCAATCTGAAAAGGCTTTAGTCCGACCAGCATGCCTACTAAAGCTATGGTTTCGCATCATTTTTTCAACAACAGCGACGACATAGGTAAACTAAGGGTCGCCAATAGTACCATTAGGTTGAAATTAACCCATAGACAAAAAAATTAAGGCTACATTTTAAATTCCCTTATCACTCAGGGCTAATGTTTTTCAATTCTTATCTTCTGTCCAATTGATTAAATTTCTATCCAATTTAAAATTTGTAATCTTTATTATTTCCAACAAGTTGAAATGAAATATCTTATTAAATTAGCTTCGTTCTATGTTACCGATAAACATTGTAAATTTTAAAGAACAAAAGTTCTTAATAGACTTACCTACCAATCTTGAATTCCACCCTCGAGACAAGGCATTTAAAACTTCTCGATAACTTTTCCAGCCACAAAATGTCTTTGTTGACCATATTTTCACCAGCACAAAAATTCTTAACTAAAACTCTCACTCCTTAAAATCTGAACTTTCTTCCAATTCAAAGCTTTTAAGTTGTTACAAAACCCCAACTTACTAATTCCAATTCACCGCACAGAAATAAATTGAGCTTCACAAAATAATCCTTTTTAGCTGTCAATGGTATTATTAGACCAAACTTAAACAATGACAGAATAACACATAAAATAAAATAAACTAAATATAATAAAATAAAAGCAAAGAACATCGAAGCTTCGATGAAAATTTGCCATCGACATGAAACGCATAGAAACTTTATGTTAGGGACTTTAATTTCAACTTGTGGCACACTTTCCTGTTTTTAACTCTAGCACTGCCCTTGCCCACCACCCATTTTCCACCGCCTACCGATTCTAGAGCAAACGACGACGACAACGTGCCGCAAGGAATCCTTAAAATATAACAACTTTTGCCCTCGTCACCGCCACACAGTGGGGCAAACATGGACAAAATTCAATTCTTCGAAAGTTTCAATTTTTATGATTCACTATTCGTTTCTTATAGTCAATTAGTTGTTCAATCAAAAAGGGATAACAGTTTTTTAAATAAAATGTATGTAAGCCTGGATTTTATCGCAAAAGTTCAAATTAAAAAAAATTTATAAAAATATGGGTGGTTTTTAAGCGATCCGCGCACACTCAATTCTGAATATTTTTTAATGATTCTTTTTTTTTTCCTATAAGTAATATAAATGTATTAACTGAGCGAGAAAAATAAGATATTAAATATTTTGAGCAAAAAAAACTCAATATTAGCGATTATTTATATTCTCATAAGGTTTTAAGTGCACTTGACGACCCGGGCCTGTTGCTTTTGGCGGATTATGTAGTGTGTAAGCAACCTTTTCCAGTGAAGAACGCATCCGGAAACGTCCGGATTCGACTTCAAATCTAATTTGAAGTGGGCTTAAAAATATTTTTTTTATATATTTTTATATATATTTTTTATATTAAAAATAAAATTTGGTATGCCAATTTTAAGTATTTATTAAAATACAATTTTCAACAAAATTTTAAGAAAATTCATTAACTCGTTTTCAAGATAAAGAATTTTGAAAAAAAAAACTACATATATATTTTTTTTTAATCCAATATTTTTTTTTTTCGAAAATTTCTGCACGTAAAATTGTTAAGGTACTGAAGAAACTCCTGTATAAAATTTGTTGGCAAAATCGGTGCAGCCATTAAAGATAAGTTTGAACATCAATAACCCGGTTCTATGACAGGTGTAACAGTTGTTAAACAATTTGTTGGACCAAAATATTGGTCATAGTCCTTATAGCCCTTTGTAATTTTTTTTTAATAAAATCGTTGGAGCCGTTTATAAGATAAATAACTTGTTGTTTATTAGTTATTATGTCAGGCAGCGTTATTTTAGGAGCTAAAAAAAATTCAATTTCCTCTCCAGGGAGCCCTTTGATGGGAACTTTAATTTCATAGTTTGAAGAAAATCACATCAGTGGTTAAGACTGGGTAAGCTACAGACAGACAGTCTTGCAGACAAAACTGCGGCACCCATTTTTTCACTTCTCTATAATCGTAATATTGTGTAAAATTATTATCTCTAGAGTAGGTACTCTAGTCTGAATATTTTTTTTTTGAACTTGCCCTAGTATCCATGTATGTATGTTATAGGTACGATTTCGTCAAAGCAACCTATACTTGCATTTTTGTTAAATACAAAATATTACATTTTATATTATTTAGTTGTTAAGAATTTTGTTTACGATTTAACATCAAAACAATAACAAAGCTTTTATGAAATAAGAACTATTAAAAAAGCTTGCAATGTCACATCTTAATTTTTATTCAAGGGCATATGACTCTACAATGTGATAAGCAGTATTATTACGTTATTAAAATTTACTGTGTCACATCGTAAAAATTTTCAGTAGCAAAAAGTAGTAGTAATAATTTTTCATTGTCTTACATTTCGTCTACCTGGCTCGCTTGTGTAAGCACAATAGAAAAGATGGTTCTGATTTCATCCAACCAAGGCTCCATATAAGAAAACGCCAAGAAAACGCCCATTAAACGGGCGTGGTAAAATGTGTGCCTAGTCGATTATCCAATATGTATTTGCGCAAGGTTTAGTTAAACAACATCCGATTTTTTACTAGTTTTTACGAAAAATTAAATTCTTAAGAAACTGGGCATGGCAGTGAGCGGATATTTTTTGTTTTGGTTAACCAAGCTGTCAGTTATATTTTCTGCAAGTTTCATCAAAATCGGTTGAGTCGTTTAGAGTTTACAGAGTTTTTTCCACTTTCCCATACAAGGTGCCCCACTGTGCGCCGCGCGCCGCGCCGCAGGAGGGAAATCGATTTTATTTACCCATACAAACTACATACAGATACACTTGCTTCATATTGCTCTGTATGTATGTAATGTAGCAATGTTGTAGCTTGTAGGGCTAGGTATAATATAAGGTACCTACAGTAGAGTTAAAAGCCGAATAAGATCCTGTGTTTGGACAATCAATTTATTAAATTTGTTGCTTGTCCTTATAACAGAGTTTTGGAAAATATAGAGCAAACATAATAAGGGATAGAATAGGAAAGGAAGGAAGGAAGTTGATAGGAAGGTTGTTTAGAACCTGGGCTCCGATGTCAAACATTTTTCTTTTGATCTCATTTTATTTTTTAATAAGATTTACATCGAGTATTTGAGCTTGAATTGAAGATGATTTATTATTCAGGATTTAATGTTGACAAATGGTGTGTAAAAGCAAATATATACACGCACAAGGTTAACCGTCAGAAATTAAAATGTCTCTCAACTGACATTGAGACGAAGAATAGAAATTATATAGGTATCTTAAAGGGTATAGCTGTTAGCTATATTGGTATACATAGAGGTATAAAGGGATTTAATATAAATATTTAAAATATACCTTCTCGCGTATAAAAGACGGTTGACATGCACAACATTTTGTTAACAGGCATTTATACATACAACATACCCAACGAAGGTATAAATCACATTCTAAGTATTATAATACGCGCAGTATTAAATGAGGCGACTTTTTTTCTTTAATATTTTGGTCGTTCAAATTTAGTCTAACCCACATTATGTGTAATTAAAACATGCCTTACGTGCAAATAATATGATTTTACGTTCATATAATTTATGGTATCTATAGGTCCATAAACGCTTAACGTAGATACTTATTTGAATTTAAAAAAATCTCTTAGTTGAAAATAAGATCTTATTACTAAGCGTTTTAAAATAAATTATTTAACTTAAATTCGATATAAACTAATATACAGGTAGCTAAACACATGCTTTACACTCCAAGTTAAATATTCTCAAACATCCAGCTCTGAATAAAGCAGGGGTATATGTAGACACAAAAATAGGAGGGGAATTTATGCAAAATGTTATTAAAAGTATAGGTAATTGATATCACAAATATTTGATATTTGATGCCCCAAGCAACACATAAACTCTTCAACAGTTCTTCAAACAAAATGATCATATCTTAACTACCTCTTAATTCAATATTTTTAAAACCATTCCACTTTACTACATTTTACTTTGAGATCCAAATTACCTCATTTCCCATACAAAATCATATTTCGAAATGAGGTAATTTCAACCTCATTTGTACGAAATTAGGTTGGAAATAAGGTGAATGCATCCAGCGGGAATCAGTTTCAAAAGCTCTTAAAAGCTTTTGTATGAAAATATCAATAAACTATATACTCAACAACATAAAACAGAAAGAGAAAACAACAACGACTTACTGCTATTCCAAATTCAAAATGAAATGAGATGTCAAATGAAATTAGCAAATTTGATAATGAAAACACTTTTTTGCCAAATTTCGAAATTACCTCATTTCGGCTCTAATGAAAACGTAGTATTAAAGACCTCTTTTTTAAATATTTGTATATTGTCTCTTAAAAGGTCCTCTTAAAAACGTCATTAAATGGACCATATTCAAAGCATATTAAGAGTAGTTCATTTTCCTCTTTCAAATACATATTGAAGATGTTTTTCAGATGTTTTTTTATTAAAACATCTTTATGAAGGCTTAACATTTCATCTTTAAGTCGCAATTATTTTATCTTAAGAGAAAATATAGAAACACATGATTTTTTGTTAAAAATTTTATCGTCTTTTTTGTGTTATTAAAATAATCCAAGCAGTTGATTGGAAACCTATAAATTGAAAAGTAATTAGAACAAAATAACAAAAGGTTCTCCCAAACCAACGTGAAACATTAATTGTTGACAACATTTGTATCGGGTCGGTTATCGTTTTTATATGGGAAATTGAATCGCAATGGGGTGCCGAATGTTTCACGTTGGTTTAAAAGAGCTTTAAAAGCAAAACAAATTATCAAATCAGGCAGACTCAAATTCACATAGATTTAATGTTAGGACAAACAAAATTATTCTCAGCTGTTTTTTTTTAACTCTTTGTTGACTCCTTATTAAGATTTAAATTTTGTTGACAACTCTTAATTATGAAGTCAATAAGAGGGAATTCACTCTGACTCTTTGTAAAGAGAGTTTTTAGGCAGGATGTTTTAATGACTACCTAAAAAACTCTTTAAATGGTTTTGCAAATAGGTAGTGTATTTATATAAAATGCAAACCTTTTTGTAAAGGGTGACACTGTTAAATTTAATTTCACATTAAATTTTATTACTAGATAAACACAAATTAAATTTTTATTTTATTATTTAAATTTCATGTACACAAATTGTGTGGGTAGTGTACAAACTTAGTTAAGGCAGAGAATGTTGTGTTTTTATTGATTTTAATAGTGTTATAATATGTTTTACATTTTCTTGATTTAAGAGGTTTAAGATTTCTTCAAGGGAATTTGATTACTAGATTTTCACATTTTAAACATTTTTCGCTACAAATGATACCCAAAGCTCTAGAATTGCACTTTTCGTGGCAAACAAAAAATCTGAAACATGCCAGATTTCTTAGAGGTTTGAATGCAGCAGCATCGTAGCAATACATCAATGGAATTTGACAGCTTGAGAACCAAGACAAATTTTTTTTTTTTGACATTTTAAGAATATTGCGATCCAAGTAATAACCAAAAGCCTTAAATCGCATTTTTTCGGAACAGAAAATAAAATCTGAAACTCCTGATTTTTCACAGATTTATTAATCCATCGACATCGTATTCACATGTTTACAATTTTTTTCTCATTTTCTTCACTTCAGAAAATGAGGCACCCTCTGTTAAGATATTTGTACCTAATTCGTATAAAAAAAAAATGTCCATAATTATTATGTAGATTCCTTATTTATTAATTAATTTATTGATTTTAAGGAAACACCATTGATTTTCACACTATGAATACACTTATTTATGGAAATAACACTTTGGGATTCAATTCAAATTATATTTCCTTTTTTTGACCGTGTATTTTCGATTATTTTTCTAAGTATTTCTCTGTTAATACTAATTGAAATAATGGCGCGTTAGTTCTAATTGGGGTAGACTATGCAATTTCGGAATAAATCTTGTCCTGCTTATCAAAATACTAGGTATTAAAGCTTATAATATAGGTTTAGTATCCCTTATAAAACAAATTATAAATCAAGGATAAATAAACATTGGGAATTCGTGTGTTTATTTTATGTTCATTCCATTTCATTTTAATTGTATTATATTTGTATTTGTGTAAAAGAGAAAGATATTATTTTTTAATATTTTCTTCTCCCTCCAAGTTCAAACTATTCACACAAAATACCTCTTCAAAAGATCAATAAAAAAGCTAAATCTTTTTAAGCTCTTACAAAGACTTTACTAAGAAATCTTTGTGCCCATACTGTTGGCTCCTCCGCTTTGGTCCCTTTTGGGTCTTAATGACCTCTTTAAGATTGTTGGAAGACTTGTAAGCTCTTGTTAAAGTAATTTTAAAGATATCTTAAGGAGCCAATTGTGTTGCTTGGGGCATACTACTTATTTTTTGATTGAACAAAATTCATATACCTACACATGGGCTGATAGGACGGGAGGCGACCGTAGGTTTACCTATCGCATCACGGCTTCAGAAAAGAATGATGCCAATTCATAGCTTTAGTCTTAACATTAACAAAACCGCTGGTCGGGCAATGTTTTTCAGGTGCCAATGGGTAGAAAACGCACTTTATCGGTTGCATTTTTGGCTTACGGTACCTAAACCATGATGGATTTTTATAAATGGGGTATCAAATGAAAGCTTAGACTGCCCTCTTTACAAAACCAGTGGTTGGACGGAATGTTGTTGTTTGTTGTGGCGAGTCCGACCCACGAACTACCGATTTTTTGGTTTCAAGTTTCTCGTTAACTACTTTTTCATTTTAAAATTGAGTAATTAGGTAATAAAAAAAAACTTGCCACATGATTTACCAGTCTACCAAATTTTATAATTCTGCAACAATCCGAAGGGATCCACATAATTAATAACAATTCTGAGAAAATGGGCGTATGCCACACCCTCTGAGTGTAAAATCTTTTTTAATTTTTGCATTTGCTTGCACTTCTAGATCTACATTCAACGACAATTAGAAGTTCTCCTTATAATTGATATCAATTCTTATTAAAATGGGCGGATGCCACGCCCCCTGAACGTAAAATGTCAAATTTTAAAATTTAAGCTTTGCCTGCACTTTAAGTCATACCGCTGTACCTGCTTTCAGCACTCCACGACAGTCAGAAGGGCTCCAACTAATTTATATCAATTCTATGAAGATGGGCGGATACCACGCCCCCTGAATGAAAAATCTCAAATTTTTAAATTTTTTCTTTGCCTTCACTTTAAGTCCTACCGCTGTACTAAATTTCATCAATCTACGACAGTCGGAAGTGCTCCAAGTAATTTATAGCAATTCTATGAAAATGGGCGGTTACCACGCCCACTGAATGGAAATTTTTTAGTTTTTTCCTTTGATTACACCACAAGGGCTTCCGCTTTGTGCGAAATTACAAGATTCTACCATGTCGGGAATAAGTGCTCCATAATTTTGATGATCTGTCAGTGAGTGAGTCAGTAAGTTACGGTTTTTGCTATTTCTGCAGTCTTATATCTCGGGAACCACTGATGCTAAGGAATTAAAATTTGGTAAGTTGTCTAAGCCTGGTGAGTTTAGCAAATGCTGCGAGTTGGAAGTTTCTGACTTTATTGGTACTGAAGTTGGAGGGGGGTCAAAAATCGACTGAGTTTGATCCTGTAAAAAGGGTGTAGTGCCAGAACTTGGCTGGGCACTGCCGTGCCCTTTGATATCACACGCACCAAAAAGGTTTTATCAAAATCGTTGCCTAAGGACTTAAGAACAAAACAAGTTTCCAGAAACCACAAACTTATATAGAATAAAATAGAATAGAAACATGAATAATTCATAGAACTAATATAAATATCTAGTTACCTATGTATATCTAAGGATAATTTTCTATTTAAAAATTTTAATATTTGTTTATCTTCTCCTTCGCATAAGGTTGGTATAATAAAACTAAATGTTGATATTTTTCTTTTATGGGTACAAACAAAAAATAATTTCTAATATACTATCTCTCTATTTCCTCCTTAAAATCACCATAGCCAAAAGTTCTTAGACAAAATAAAAAAAAATTAAATGAAATGAGGAAACCAAGCAACGACTCAAAAACAAGTTTGCCATAATAACGTAAAATAAATTTGTTTTAAGGATAATCCCGACTTCAGAGAACCTTTGATTCATTGCAAACAGAAAAGCAATTTTCCACTTCTGTCACTCAAACAGTAGAGGAATGAAAGAAAGATAGAGAAATTCCCAGAAATACAAAATTATAAAAGCTCATACGAAATAAACAAAAAAAAGTTAGCTATGTATGTAGCTTTATATCCAATCCTTCAATTAGGGGCATCAGTGATAATAATCTATCATACTCAGGGCGCAATTAAATATATAAAATATGTACATGTATGTAAATATAATATTCAACAAGGACTTTTTTTAAGAACTCCTAGGAACTAATTTTTGTGTTCCATTGACATTCTTTAAGTTAAGAGCCCTTATACCGATCAAAAGAGTTGATATCCTTTTTTTTAACATGATAGATAAACGAAATAAATGTCACTTGCTCCTTGCTCCTGTGGTTCAAATATATGATTAATTCGGTAAAATATTTATACTGGACAACCAACTAATCGAGCAGACTTTGTGTTCAGTAAGTTCCACAATTAACTTGATTTCCTAATTACCCTAAAGTGTCTCGTTTATGATTGGTAAAATGTGAGTTTTATGTTATTTGAATAAAATCATGAACAATATTGACCACAAATTATCCAATTTACCGCTGGAATTGATAATCGCTGAACACATCCGAAGTGCCGGAAAATGCCCTCATTGGCTTTTTGTATATAGACGCATTTATAGAGGTGGAGAGGGGAGTAGGCAGGAGTTTATCAAGCTGAAACCTTTATTTTAATACATTCTAATGTACTGACACTACTTGTTTTGAGGGTGATTTTTAACGCTGATTCTAAAGAGCCCAAAACTGAAAAGATGTATCGTGTAGAAAGTTAAAGTCCTTTTTATGGAACGATTACTTTTTTAAGTACAAAAAGTAAAATATTACACAAAACCAATTTAAAATAAAGGGATATTAATGAAATAATTTTTAAAATTTGACCTTGTTTTTGAAGTGAAACTTCTTTGGGCGCGTTAAGAGTGAAATTTAAAGGTTGAATTTTTGTGAAACAAAAAAAATGTAAGGCCACATGTTCAACGCTGAGATCATTGATTAGCTAAATGGTGGGAGGTAGAGTAAAAGTAAAAATTTTTATTGATAGTCTAATATATTTTATAGTGCAATAAGTTTTGATTTTTGGATTATCTATATTATTCTAGCAGATAAAAAGGAAAATGTCCTTTTATTTGTTTTTTTCTAATTTCGTTCATTAGAATGCTAGAGTTTTGAAATTTTTTTTACGCATATAAGCTTAATATCCCTATATATTGAGATTTTTCGATAGCCAGAGAAGTTTCACTTCTGCCACGAGTACTGAGTTACACTCGCTCTTTTTTTTCTCTTGCTGGTATGAGGATGTTGGTTTCTTTATTATAATAAAGAACTGGCACATGTAATAATCAATAAATGGTCTTATAATACTTTGTTAAGTAAGTAAACGCAAGTTCATTTCCGTTGGTTACCTTTTACATTAAAATACCTGACTAAGTAAGATATTTTGTTTTGCCAGAAAACAAATAAGTCGTCATAGCTTTCATTAAATTAGCATTCTTACACCTTGGAAATACTTTGTGGCAACAATGGAATATTGTTTTAACTAACTTTTCCAACTGTGAGCAGCGTGAAAAATTCTAGGTACCCTAAATAATTGGAGGTTATTTTTTTTTTGTATTAATTTAATTATTTGAAACTTGAAGGCAGGTAAGAGTTTCATATACCTAGACATACACCAGAATGTGCGTGTTATGAAAAAATAAAATTTATAAGTATATCGAATAAAACAAAACTAACTTCTCATCTCAGTTCAAAATAATTCATTATACAAACAGAAGAGAAAATAAACCACGAATTATTTTCATCATAATAATTCGCATTGAGTTCTGATTTATTATTTTAAAATAAATTATTCAATCTTTTTTCTGAGACCATAAATTATTTTTTTCTGATATCTGATTCAAGAATTTCGGGTCAGGGTTTTTGATGCTTATGTCCAGGTTAATATGTTTTTAAGGACCCATAAATGTATATTAACAACTTCTTCTGAAATACCAATTACTTACCTAGAAATTTAATGTTTTGATTTAGAAATACCTATTTTTTAGTCTAAGAGGCCGCCATAGGACGACCCACCCTCTTCGTTTTATTAAATAAGTGGTATTTAGTTTTTAGGTAGTGTATAGAGATCAGTTTGCGCACATTGGTTGCATAGCAAAATGGGGTCAAGGACAGGGGTGGACTGGCTCCCGGAACTTTTGGACAAATGGTCACAATATACATATTGATAAAATGCTTATAAATGGATAGGTAGGTTAATTGTCTCATGCATAAATAAATTAAATAAATTAGGCAAATTGCACAAAATTTTATTACGACTTATGTTTTCAATTATTTTGTTTTAATAAACCGCTCTTAATAGCCATTTTGACAATTAGTCAATAATTTTGTGATTTTAAACTTTCGTATGACTGAAATGCGATCCAGTCGTGCTTAATTTTCCAAACAAGTGTCTTTAACGGTAAAAGTACATTCCATAGAACGTTTTTTTTTTAAATCTTCAAATTTTCCGGAAACGGAAAACTAATTTTGTTTAAATTTGTATGCAGATGCCTCTGGAAAGTGTTAGTAGCATTCCGTACCAATATTGAAATCTGACCTGCCTGCAAAACAAATTAAATTCGTAAACATCAAAAGTGTGTAGAAATGAAGTCAGCCTGGGGCAGTTTTTGCCGGAAAAAAACACTTTCTGCTTAAAAAAGTAAATTCTGCTAAAAAAAAAATAAATTAAAACTAGAAAAAATTAGGTATGTTTATGTATAAGTAAATAAAATGGCTTTCAAATACATTATATCTAGGATTTGTCTATCACAGAATATTTTGTGCCGTATATCTCCAAAGTGCTCTAAAGTCGGCTTTTCCCGCGCGAAATTTTGATCTAAAAAATTTCGGTTTTTTAATAATATTAATAATTCTTAAAAAAATTGTATTTTATTGAGATTTTGTAATCCCTTATCATCTTTTTTTTTCAATAATAGTTTACGAACACAAATTTATTAAAAAACTGCCACCTGCCTATTTTCCGCGGGCAGAAGAAAAATATAATCGATATGCAGAAGCAAATCACCAGGCATGCGGCACATCTTCCGCAGATTTCTGCGATTGTGAACTCGCCCTAATTTCTTAAGAATTGGATCCTAGCAGTTCTTATACATACAAATGTGAACAAAATTATTTAATTCTCAAAAGAACGTCGGCCTAATTCTCGGCAGGAAACAATTTAAGTGAAAGAAACAATCTTCAAACAGTACCCACCTTAGATAGAATGTTTTTTTTTTTATTTTCGACTTTCTTAATAATAAACTGATTATAAGATTTGTATACAAATGATTATGAAATAATTAGTTTTTTTGTTGATTTACAAAAAATCTAAACAATTTCGTCCTTTCGTGATAAAATATAATATTTATGAACATCTTAAATTTTTCAAAACACCCCTCGAAAATGTTTCCTGCGTTCGCACCTGCACCTTAGTATTTTTGGCCTAGTAAGAAGTGTAAGCAGTTCATAATGCACTCATGCATCAACAACAAAAAGCACCTTGGACGCTATCAGGTAGAATAGGCCAACTTCCAATCTCCCAAAATACTCTTAAAACTTGAATTATTGATACGAATACATTTGGAGGAAAAGCTGTAAGATGAGCACGTCTCATCCAGCTCTAGATGGCGACACAATAGATCTCAATAGCTCGTAGTGCAATAACCCCCAATTAACTATTTATTCATTCACTATAATGTACATACCGTCACCCCCCATATTAATAAACAAAGCCAGCGGTGAGTTATCATTAACTCGTGAAAAAGGAGTAAGATATCTGCCACTTACGAGCCAGCTAAATTATTAACTGGGAAGGTGGTTTAGCGATGGGTTAAATAAGAAAAGTAAATAAACAGTTTGTTTGTTTTTTTTTTTTTTTTAAGGGAAAGAACATTAAGCTGGCAACACTATTTTAACTGGCGACCATTTTGTCAGCTGTCAAGTGATTTATTTTAAGTTTGGTTTGGCATTTCAACATGAAAAGACTGACGCCTGAACAACGCAATCCAAATTATGCAAATTTATTTTAATGGTTCTGTTCGGAATACGAATAAAACAAGATTTTTTTTTAGTGATGAAGTTTACTTTTGGAAGAATGGATACGTCAATAAACAAAACTGCCATATTTGGAGTGATGATAATCCTGAAGTGTATGTTGAGACACCGTTACATCTACACTGTGACTGTTTGGTGTGCTTTCTGGGTTGGTGGAATAATTGGTCCGTACTTCTTTAAAAACGATGCTGGCCAGAACGTTACAGTCAATGGTGACCGATATAGAGCCATGATTACTGAATTTTTCGTTCATCAATTCAACAACAATGATGTGCAGGAGCTGTGGTTTCAACAAGACGGCGAGCGCTCCATGTCCCACAGCTTGTACCACAATTTATGTATTAAAGGAAACGTTTGGCAACCGCATAGTTTCACGTTAGGGACCCGTGAATTGGCCTCTAAGATCGTGTGATTTAACGCCGCTTGAATATTTTCTGTGGGAACATGTGAAGTCGCTAGTCTGTGCCGATAAGCCCGAAACAATTGACGACTTGAAGGACAACATTCGCCGCTTTATTGCCGATATACGGCAACAAATGTTGGAAAAAGTTATCGAAAATTGGACCTATAGATAAGACTACGTCCGAACCAGCTGTGGCGGTCATATGCCAGATATAATATTTTTAATTATAGTGCCAGAATATTATACTTCGAATAAAGTAAATTTCATGTCAATTTAAAAAAATCATCTTTGTTTTATTCCATTTCAAAGTTGTATACCTCTAAAAAAAATACCCTTTACTTTTTCAGTCAAGAGTTATCTCTTAATCCATGCTTTCACGAGAGCTCAAAAGTTACTAGTGAGTTAAGAGCTCTTTTTATTAATATGGCTGTCAATGTCTAGCTACACTTTTGTTGTTAACTACAAGAGGAAGTTAGTTTGTTCCAGTCGTGGATTATATTTCTTGAATCTTCATTAAATTCTTCTAATTATTTTCAAGAACGTCAACCAGATCTCTGAGTGCAAAATTTAGTTCCGTTTCTTTCGAGAGATTCATGGAGGTATAAATCCCCTTGATCTGCCCCCTACGTACGCCACTGGTGCCAGTGTAGATTTTTTGACATCTTTAGCTTTACCTACATGAAATTGCCTACATCATGCTTTCCAGTTAAGAAAAAATTCGGGTAGATATCACAGGAAACCATAATTTATTTTAAAATCATCCACCCTATCATTTTTTTTTATCTGTAATGTACCAACAATCTAAGACAGTTGTTTTTAAGCAATATTATGTATAATGTATGCATAACCAGCTTATAGACTCAAAAACTCTATACTCGATAATTTTCTTCAACACAAATACCAATGTGTACCTATTACTATTACCCTTAGGGTACAAAATTGGAGTAGGTGCCTAAAGAAAAAGTTTCCCATAATCCCTTACAAGCCAACAACCACTCCTATATTTTCTTTACTTATATTTAAACCAATTTGGAAACAGTTAAACATGCACCTGCGTAGTCTACTTCAAACTTTTTTTGTTCCGCTCTTAAGATTTTTCAACAGCAACTGTTTTTTTTAAGGATTTGTTATTCAACGCTATTGTGACCTATTTTGATATATTGTGCAAATACTTTTTCTTTTTTTTTGGAAATAGCTTACTTACTTATTCCTATTCTAACCAAACTCTATCAAACTTCAAAAATTTCTACAAAACTTCTTGTTTTTTCTTAACTATGGTAGGAACCTAAATACTGTCGCACTATATTGTGCGCTTTATTTGACCAATTTTTTGTTTTGTTTTTTCCATTTTTTAATTTGCAAGTTGAGTGACTTTCATCAAAAAAAGGTTCTTGAAAAAATACAAAAAAAAAGAGTACAAAATTTACACAATAAAAGTCATTTAAGTTTGCTCCTCAACTGGCATAGCATTACAATGCTAACTGTGCAACCTGCCCTAATACGCCCAAAATGGGCGGTAGGAGTTGGCATACACCATCGGAGAAGAGGAAAACTTTGTTCCTTGTGAGTGTAGCAAACAAGCAAACAAATATTTTTTTTCAAACAAATTATATTTTACTTCAACAAGAAAAGTCTTCTCCGTGGAAATGGAAAATTCCGCAACCATTGAAACTTTTCCCTGCTCTGGTGGTAGGAGTTTTACTGTGTTTTTTTTGTTGTTGCTGGTTTGATGTTCTCTTCCCTCGTTGCCTACAATTGGGCAGAGGTGAAGGGTAAAATTTAATTTGTATACAAGATAAGAGGTGTAGGTACCCTTTAAGAATTCTTCAAGTCCCAAGTGAGCACAACATCTGAAGTAGAATATCTGGTGAAAGTTTCTTTCTGTTCTTCCGCAGGCCTGATGGTGGTTGTTATATTATATATGTATGAGTGCGTGTGTATGCATGTTGTTGGATTTCATGTGATTCTCGAAACTTATCAAAATTCTAGTTGCATTCATCTCAGCAATAGGTATACCTTGAGGCATCGTATATTCCTATGTTTGTAAAGTACATATATACAGTTCCTCAGTACGCTATACACAACATATATGGAGGAATAAATTTAGAAGATAGTGTATAGATGGCGAATGATAATTAATTGGAATACAGCAGGGAGAAGCTGATTCTGATGTTAATTATTCTAATTAAATTGTGCTGTTTGCGACAGAGTGGTAGTTATAGTGCAGATAGATAGAGGAGCTTTGTAAACTATAAAGAGCTTTGAGTTCCATAAGGACCGTTGAATAAATTTTCAAATAAGGGTTTGTTATGCTCTAGTGACACACTTAAGTGGCAGAATACATAAATATAATTTAAGGACTTAAAGTAAGCACACTTTTAACGTGAAAACGGCGGTAGAAACATTTTAAAACTAAAAATTTTCTGATATTTATTTACATGTAGGTAAGCACTTTATAGAGATCAGAATTCAAGAAATAAATTGCTTCTCTCGAAAGTAGAAAGAAGTAGCTATAGGTAAACTCCACTACAAGGGGAATTCTTCCTCGAAAGGTTGTAAATTCTTAAAGTTCTTGAATCTAAAGCTTTGGCGACAGTATTTATTAAGATATCTCTACTTTAGGTATCTTTTGTTAAGAGACTTGACAGCTTTTACATTTGATTGACTTTTATTTGTATTGGCTCAAGTATAAATAAGCTACTCAATAATGTTTAGTGTACCGATTTTAACTCAGACTTCTCTGATAATTTTGAGGTTCTTCGATATTACTCTACTTAAAAAACAACAAGCATCTACGACATCTTCATCTTCAATACCTGCATCTTCTACATCTTCATCTTAAACGTCTTCATCTAAGACATCTTCATCTTTTTCAACTTCTTCATCTACGACAACATTACCTTCAACATCTACATCTACTACCTTCTCATCTACCTCTTCATCAACTTCATCTTCTTTATCAATGATTACTTACAACATCTACATCTTCTATGTCTTCTTCTACGACATCGTCATCAACAACGTTGACAACGACACCTTCACTTGCAACATCAACTACTGCTTCATCTACGACAACTTCATCTACTTTTTCTACGTCAACTCCATCTACGTCATCTTCATCAACGGCACTTTCACATATAACGTCCACATCTACTACTTCTTACGACATCTTCATCTGCAATATCTACACCATTTACATCTACATCTGCGATATCTTTCCTTACGACTTCTTCATCTGCACCATATTTATTTGCTTCAACTTCATATATTATGACTCCAATTGCAACATCTTCAACGTCTACGACATCTTTAAAATCTATAATTGCTCCTTCTTCTACAGCATCATCTTCTACATTATTTGCATTATCTTCTTCATAAACATCTTCATCTTTTTCTACATCTACTTTATCTTCATTAACAACACCTTTACCTGCAACCTCTTCCACTATAACATCTTCATCTTTGGTATCGTCCTATTCGACATCTTTGCCTTATGCAATTGCTTCTTCTACATCATCGCCATCTACGTCATCTTTAGCAACAAATTCGTTACCATCCTCTTCATATATACCACTAACCACGTCATCTTTACCAACAACTTCGTCAGCATCCTCTTCATATATACCACTTACCACATGATTCGCATCAATAACATCTGCGTTTTGTTTACCGGCTTCTAATACCTCTTCTACGACTTCCTCAATTCCAAAGTTCTCCACAGCGCCCCCGTCTTTTGCGTTTATGCCGTCAGGACCTATACCAAATGGCGATACATTACCTGTAGTTAACTTAAGAGCCGCTGAGAGATTTAAATGCATTTTTCTATCAAATTTCGATGCTAACACTACCTGCAATGATATATCTGCATATGTTGAATCTCATTTCACCAACATTAAATTCAAAACTGAACAGTTACCAACGAAAGGAATCGTCTACTCATCTTTCAAACTATTCGTTCCACATGAAATATTCAATCGTTTATTGGATAAGCATTTCTGGCCGGAAAATATAATCATCCACGAGTTCGTTAAGCGAAATAGTATGAATACTCCTTTTCGAAAGACTGACAAGACCAACACACCGTAGTCGCAACTAATTGATATACTCTATCAAAATGTAAGAGGTCTACGGACAAAGACTAATAAGGTCTACTACAACACTTCAAATTCTTCTAACGATGTCATATCTTTGACTGAAACATGGCTGTTTGGCGGGATAAATGACTCGGAACTTTTTGATTCTTCGTTTAATGTATATAGAAGTGATAGTTGCTCAGATTCGAGTATTAATACTGTCGGCGGTGGTATCCGTATTGCTGTCAAATCTTGTTTTCTGACGTCACTAGTCAATGTTCCTGTTTGTCAGAATGAAAAGTTTGTATGTGTAAAGATGGGACTTCCCCACAAAAATATCTATCTTGTCACTATATACATTGTTTCTGGGAGCCCAGTTAATACTAACAATGAAGCCTTCACTTTTTTTAACTTAATGAGCTATAATGACGAAGTTATCTGCCTTGGAGATTTCAATCTAACCAATGTATCTTGGAAACGTTGTCCCGATACATACGCAATGATTCCAACAGGAAATTTTTCAATGGATGGCTCTCGAACTATTGTCAATCTAACGTCACTTGGTCTTCAACAAGTAAACGACATCATAAACTCTAACGCCAAGATCCTCGACTTAATTTATACAACAATTGATGCTGGTATTTCACTTGACAGATCAACTGATCCTCTTGTGAACGAAGACTCTCATCACCCAGCACTCATCTTTTCAATACTTTGAAATGAATATTCAAGATCCTGACAATATTTTTAAATTTAACTTTAAAAAAACTGATTATACTAAATTAAATAATTTGCTGTCTTTAATTGACTGGTCATGCCTTTGCTCTTATTCAGATATTGATTCTATGGTTTTGAAATTTTATGACAAAATATTTGATTGTTTTTTAGCATCTGTTCCTCTAATATCTATTAAATCTAAATCGCCTGCACCTAGCTGGTATGATAGTGAAGTGCGAAGATTGAAAAACCGCAGAAATAAACTATGGTTTAAATACAAACAAAGTGGATGAGTTACCGATTTTAATATTTATTGTGAAGACCGAAATATTTTCAACAGAGAATCAAGTATTATGTATCTTTATTACATACAAAAGGTTCAAAGTAATTTAAAAATGGATCCTAAATCCTTTTGGAACTTTATCAATAGCAAACGAAAATCTAGTCCATATCCGTCCGTTCTTAAGCATAACAATATTTACGACCATGACCCACGTATCATAACACAATTATTTTCAATTTTTTTCAAAGTGCTTACATCATTGATTCTTCTAACTGTGATAAAAATTCGAACTGTGATAATCTAAACTGTGATAATCTTGACGAAAATGATCAATTATTTGGTAATTTGAAATCATATTCTCACTTGACTGATATAAACTTTCATATACCTATTGACGATATTATGAAATTTATATCTAATTTGGATGATAATGACGCGTCTGGTCCTGATGGGGTACCAGCTTCAGTTCTAAAAAAATGTGTCAATCATTTGTCGATGCCACTTTCTATTCTATTCAACTGTTCAATGTCTACTTGTAAGTTTCCTCATGTCTGGAAACAATCCTTCATAATTCCTCTACATAAAAAAGGTAAAAAGGATCAAATTATTAATAACCGTTCAATAGCTAAACTGTCGCCTATTCCCAAACTTTTTGAAGCAATTGTTTGCAAAACATTAAGCTTTTACACGAAATCGTTTATTGTTCATAACCAACACGGTTTCTCGAAGGGCCGTTCGACTGTCACCCTACTCATGGATTTGGCGGAGTTTTGTGTCGATTCTTTTAAAAATAAAAACCAGACGGATTGTGTTCTTACAGATTTTAGTAAGGCATTCGACAAAATGTGGCACAGAGTTTTGCTTAATAAAATGAGTAGGCTGGGGTTCAGCGTAAAATTCATTGCTTCGCTTAAATCTTATCTACTTGACAGATCCTATTCAGTGAATTTTAACGGTTATTATTCAAATAGTTTTGTCGTAAATTCTGGTGTTCCCCAGGGTAGCCATTTGGGTCCAGTTCTTTTTATATTGTTTGTAAATGATCTACCGTCAGTTTTAAAGTGCTCTAATTGTCTTATGTATGCTGACGATGTTAACATATTTGAAACCATTTCTAGCAATCTTGACTGTGAAAAGCTTCAAATTGATATAAATGCTTTCTACTATTGGTTTGCACGTAATTATTTGTTGCTTAATATCGACAAGTGTCAGATTATAAATTTTACAAGAAAATTGTCCGTTTTATCTTTTAAGTATAGCTTCAATGGCGTTAATCTATTAAATGTAAATGATGTATCTATCCTTGGTGTATTGTTTGATAAAAAACTCGAATTCACACAGCATATCAATACGACCTGTAATAAAGCCAATTCAATATAAGGTTGGATTAAAAGAGAATCACGTCAGTTTTCTGATCCTTATGTTATCAAACAATTATTTACCACTTTTGTCAGACCCATTATAGAGTATGCTTGCCAGGTAGCAGAGATCGGAAGATCTCTCAAAATATTTAATATTAGTTCTGTGAAAACGCACGGTTGCCACGCCCACTGAAGTTTAAATCTCAAATTTTTAATTTTCCCTTTACTTGCATGTCAAGTTCTATAGCTCTACCAAATTTCATCATTCTACGACGCGACATTCAGAAGTTCTTCACACAGTTGATAACAATCAGCGCTGTCGAAAGTGGCACTTTAGTGCCAATTTGGCACTTTGGCACCCATTGGCACTCAAAAGTGCACCCATTGGCACTCAAAGTTTAAAAATTGGCACTCAAAGTTTAAAAATTGGCACTCTTTTTTTAAAATGAAAATATCAACAAAAAATTAATTAAAAAAAACATTAAAAATTAAATTTTCTTATACATTTTCCTACACTTGTTACTCTATTTTGTAAATCTACTACACTGAACATTGAGTTGGACGCCTGAAATACCTAACGCAAGATGTTTTTGCATATCTATAAAAGAACTTGTCTTCTGTTTTAACATATATGTTTTTGGTGTGATTTCACTTCTTTTTGCAAAGATTTTTTTTTTATTAGGAAAATTGGGTGGAGTAAACGGGCACTAAAAGCCTCATAGGAAAAATTAAGTATTTAATGTGTTGATGCCACGTCCCTGCATGAAAAATTTAATAATTTAAATTTTTTTCTTTGTATATACCTAAACCTGAAAACCAACCAATCTATTAAATTTCATAATTCAGCACCAAGCAGAAGTGCTCTCTATAAAATATATATCAATTCTTCGAAAATAGGTGGTTGCCGCGCCCACTGAATGTAAAATCTCAAATTTTTAATTTTCCCCTCTCTTTCATGTCAAGGCCCATCGCTCTTTCAATTTTCATCATATTACGACGGTTAAAAGTGCTCCACATAATTGATATCAACTCTGTGAAAATGGGCGGGTGCCACTCCCTTCAATGGCTAATTTCAAATTTTCCAATATTTCCTACGTATTGATCACATGATCTACGAGTCTACCAAATTTCATCATTGTATGACAGTCAGAAGTGCTCCATATTAATGATATCAATTCTGTGAAAATGGGCGGATGCCACGCCCTCTGAATCTACAAACAATTTTGACATTGCTTTCACTTCAGGTCCTACCGTTATACCAAATTTCATTATTCTGCAATGCTCAGAGATGCTCCAAGTTATTGAGATCAACTCTAAGAAAATGGGTGGGTACCACGCCAACTGAATGTAAAATCTTAAATTTTCGATTTGATCCTTTGTATGCACCACAAGGCCTACCGTTGTTTGAAATTAAATGATTCTACGATTTTGGGAAGTACCCCATAATTTTGATGGGCAGTCAGTCAGTCAGTTACGATTTTTGCAGTCTTATATCTCAGGAACCACTTATGTTAAAAAAATTAAACTTGGTGAGTTGCCTGAACCCGGTGAGCTTAGCTAATACTGCGAATTTTACATTAGTTAAAGGGGGGTCGAAAATCGCCTGAGTTTGATCCTGTATTAAAAGGGTGTAGTGCAGAACTTGGCTGGGCACTACCGTGCCCTTTGATACATACCATAATGATATCATGTCATATATAAAATATGCAAATGAATTTTGCTATTGTTTTTTTTTTTTTTAATTTTATTTTGTTAATAGCGAAAATATGTAAACAAATAATATTTATTATTTTTGTTTGAATATGCGTTTTTTTTTTACTTTGGCACTTTTTGGCACTTTTTGGCACTCAAAAAAATAATTCGTTGCACCTAGATTTTTTTTTTCAGCTGCAGCGCTGATAACAATTATGATAAAATGGGCGGATGACACGCAACTAAATGCATAATTTCATGATCTACATGATCTACCAAATTTTATCATTCTGCAACAATACGAACTCCGAAGTTCTCTTTGTAATTAGTACAGTTCTATGAAAATGGGCGGATGCCACGCGCCTTATTGAAAAAACTCAAATTTTCCATTTATATACTCATTACAAGACCAACGGTTTTTTTTTAGATTGCATCATTCTGCAACAATCTGAAGTGATCCATTAAATTAATATCAATTCTGAGAAAATCGGCGAATGCCATGCCCTCTGAATGTAAAATATCAAATTTTAAAATTTTGCATTTGCTTTTACTTTAATTTCTACCGCTCTACCAAATTTCATCATTCTGCAATGATCAGAAATGCTCCAAATAATTTATATCAATAATATGAAAATGGGTGGGTACCACGCCTCCTGAATGAAAAATCTTAAATTTTTTGTAGGTACCATAAGGCCTACCGTTGTGCGAAATTTCATGATTTTCTGATGTCGGGAAGTGCTCCATAATTTTGTTGATCAATCAGTAAAGTCAGTAACGGTTTTTAAGATTTTTGCAGACTTATATCTCGGCAACCACTTATGCTAAGGAATTGAAATATGTTAAGTTACCTAGAACAGTTAAAAAATGCTTCGAGTTTGAAGTTTCTTACTTATTACCCTTCAAGCAAGCGAGCTCGTTTTCGGTCCGCAAACGTATCAAACAACGTATGGACGACTTCGCATTCGGACCCAAATACGGACCTAAAAACTGCGTTTTGCGGCTCAAATTAGTATGGAAATTAGAATCACCATTGAGCCATTATGTGAATGTATTGTGAGAGACAGAGTTTTTCAATTCACCATACTCGGAGAACCGAAACCGAATAGAATCTAAAACGGTTCCAAAAAAATGAATGAATTGAGGCATACCATCTATTCGAGTTTCTCCATTGCCTACAAAAATAAAACAAACAGATTTTTTTCATTTCAAGAGTTTTTTTTATCTATCATTCATAAAAGGTTTTATAAAGACTATTTTTATAAATTTGCCTAAATTTACATTTAATAAATAGAAACTTGCATTTCTGATAGGAAATTTTTAAAAGTTTTAACAAGAAAAGAGATAACAAAGCAACCGTCTTTGCCACGCTACCTACAAAACTGAACTAAAAAAAAGTGGTGGAAATTAAGGCAAAATGATTGTATACTTCGCCTATACTCTCTCTATTTTTGGATGCTTTAAAAAAAAACTCTCGATTCTCGTTCTTTTTACATGCGTACACAGAAAATTTGTTATTGTGTGTGAGACACTCATTTTTGTTGGAGTCCCAAGTGAACCGAGAAATTTGGGTCCGTGATTTTGCTTGAAGGGTAGGTACTTAAGTTAGAGGGGACAATCGCCTGAGTTTGGTCCTGTAAAAAGGGTGTAGTGCCAGAACTTGGCTGGGTACTACCGTGCCCTTGCCCTTTCATTTGAGTAAAAACAAAATGCACTAACTTGCTTTTGTAGCTTACAGCTAGAAAAAAACAGATATTTGTTTTCTTTGATTTTATTTTTTTCCTACAAAAAAAAAGTATGCCTTAAAATGCACCCATTGAAGACATATTCCAGAATATCCCAACGCAATTTACAAACGGCAATTTTCTCAAAAATTCCCAAAACTTTAATTCTATTATTCGATTTTTTTTGGAAAACACCTGGTAGGCATACAGGACCTTACTATTTTTAAAACTGTTTTAGAGATTGCATGTAGATACCTACGGAGTTTTATCGAAAACAATTTAGCCATTTTCGAGCAAACTTGGTAACACTAATATCTTTGTATGGGCAGCTACACGCTACACCCGTTCTAAATGAGTAAAAATAAAAATTTGAATAACATAAAAATGCTTCCACCAAATTTGAGGAATATCCCCCAACAGTTTAGGCTCAAGCTCGATGTATGTAAATCAGAACGTACAGGCAAACAGACCGACCGTGACACGACGCTACGGACGTCACGTCTTGTCGCAAGTTTCATTTCTGAAGTTCTGCATTTTCTAGATGTGAGTTTTGATTAAGACCTCGAATTTTGTTGTTACGAAACTAATACTTGCCCTACAAAACAGAAATCTGCAATGAGCGCCAAGCTTAAACATTACCTAATATAAAAAGCTGAAATTTTCACTGAATTTTTTACTAAACTGAAGTTTTTTGTCCCTGGTCCTGGTTGTGAGAAAATCAAAGACAAATTTTGTTTGAAACAGTCTAATAACTAAAATAATATTAATAATAAATAATAATAATTTTAGACTGGGGCTCGAACCCACACGTCCAGGTTGGCAGTCAAATACTATATCCACTGTGCCAATGCCACCGGGGGCGCGCCGTATGTATTTTAATCCCTTAAACTTAATGCTATAATATACATAATTTATGCGCCTAATCTAGGTTCTAAAAAAGAACTCTGAAAATAAATTTTCTGTTCGTCTGGTATTCTTAATCTTCTATATACGTTAAGCTTTCGTCAATTACTAAAATGAAATAATATGTGATATGCATATTAGTTTGAAACCCTCGTGAGATCTCAATTACTAATATTCTTAATTACTAAATATTCCATAAAATACTCACATTAATGTTTTCCAACACAATTAATATGTCTCTTACCTACTTGGCATTATTATTTGTGTACACACAAAATCCAACACCAATTATAATTATAATCAATGCCATTGACAACAGCAACCAGGCACGTAGCTAGAAGGTAGACTGAAGGGGCTGAGCCTGAGGTCATCTATAAAATTAATTTTACACCCTAAACATTTTTACGAAAATTATTAGAAATTACGAAAAAATAACGTGAAACAAAAAGATTGAACACGCTTTTAGGTTTTCCATTAAATTGAGTTCACAATTGGAAAATTGATTTTTTTTGTATGGTTTATTCTTTCATATCGCCTAAACAGCTTTACCAATTTTGTTTAAATTTCACAAACACTTATTGCCAAAGAGTACAAACTACGCTGACGTCCAAAATTAGAAAATAAAATTAATTGGGCAAATTAACCAACCACCTGGTCAGGAATTTATTACGTTTCTTTTTTTAAACTTTTCAGAAACCCAAAACCGGACAAAAAATGACAGAGCTAGGGTTCGTGGTACTCAAAGTCATGTTTTAACATAAAGTTTGAAGGTAAAAAAAATGTTTGGGTATAATTTGGTGAAATGGTTTGAATATACTGTGATTCTTTTTATCGTGGCTGAGGTAGATCAGCGGTTTCCAAAGTTTCTCATTCTCACCCGAAGAAGCAACAAAACTTGGGTTTGTAGAATTTTACTCCGAATTAGTATTTCTTTTTTCCAAAATTCTCGTCTTACAAATTTTATATTTTATTTTCTTATTATAAATTACGATTTTCTTCATACGATTTTACAATTCAATATGTCGCACCCCGAGAATGAAAGTGACCTAATTCAAAAATTGCAATTTGTGGGAAATGAGCAATAAAGTTTTCAAAAAAGCAAGTTTTGAGTAAGTTTGAATGTATCTCTTACATATTTCATTGGAAATCATTGATTCTTTGCGGAATAATTTATTAATCGCTTATGCACAAATCGATAACATAAAATTCAATTTAAATATTTTTTAAATATATATATTTTGTGATTAAATACAAAAGAGTTTCAAATTAAGTCACTCTATTGCAAAAATATTTCCGTATTTCTGGAACTTTTTACGAGTTCAGCCTGTTTAAGACGCAAGATGCCACAACTCCTGAGACTCCATCTATAAACAGTTAGTAAAATCTTATAAATATTTTGTAAAAAACAGACTTATATCAAAAAAGAGTCAGCTTAGCAGAAAAAATGTAATGTACTTACCTTCACAGTATTTGCAATTAACTACCACAATTCGAGATCCGTCGATTTAGCACACCTCCACTCGCGAACACCTCTGACGCAATACCGATTTGGTCTCTTTCACATAAAATGTATAGGTGAATAGCTTGATCAACTAAAGTGACCGATGTTAAGACTGTCCCTTTCTTACTCATCATTCGGTATCTTTTTCAATACCGGGTCTTAGGTATCAGAATTAACAGGAATTTTGAGTTAGGTCACTTTCATTCTGGGGGTGCGATGTGTCCTCCTTACGTAATCGGAGGAAAGGTCTGGGCGGAACTCGCAAGGGGAACCTTGTCCAAGGAAAGTTCTGTGAAATTCTCGTAGGAATTTCTTGTCCCTAGCAAGCAATCTAGGGAAAGGACTTGGGTGGAAATCTCTAGGATAACTTTGTCCAAAGGAACCCTGAGGAGGCTGTCTAAAGAAAGTTATGTATAGAAATTCTCGTACGGATTTCTTGTCCCCAGCAAGCAATCTAGGGAGAGGACTCGGGCGGAACTCTCAAGGAGAACCTTGTTCAAAGGAACCTTGAGGAGGCTGCCTACGGAAAGTTCTGTTATAATTCTCGTAGGAATTTCTTGTCCCTAGCAAACAATCTAGGGATGTGACTTGGGCGGAACTCTCTAGGATAACTTTAACCAAAGGAACCTTGAGGAGGCTGCCTAAAGAAAGTTATGTAGAAATTCTCGTATAGATTTCTTGTCCCCAGCAAGCAATCTAGGGAGAGGACTCGGGCGGAGCTCTCTAGGTCCACTTTGTCCAAGGGAGGAGGCTTTCTAAGGAAAGTTATATAGAAATTCTCGTACGGATTTTTTGTCCAAAGCAAGCAATCTAGGGAGAGGACTCGGGCGGAACTCTCTAGGAGAATCTTGTCCAAAGGAACCTTGAGGAGGCTGCCTAAAGAAAGTAATGTAGAATTTCTCGTATGGATTTCTTGTCCCCAACAAGCAATTTAGGGATAGGTCTTAGCGGAACTCTCTAGGAGCACCTGTTCCAAAGGAACCTTGAAGAATCTAAATAATGGACCTAAAGGTCCTACTCTAAGATAATTTCTATTCCCATTAGTGCAGACTACAGCAGCGTGCCTCTCTTTCAGTTAACACACCTTATAAAGGTCTTTGTGTTCAACCGGATCTATAATTCTCTATACTCTGGATTGGTATCCAAACAACTGGTTAAATTAAAATACAATTTTGACAATTTCTATACGTCCTCTTATTTATAATTCGGTAAAAAGTCACTGTGACTTATAAGAAGGCAAAGTGAAATATTGTATGAAGAATAATTATACGTTTTGGAATTGTCGTAGATATATTTGTTTAAATATATGACTAATTATGACTTGGGAATGATTGAGTGAATAGCTACAACAGGGTTTGTATAGTTTTGCTGGAAATATGATTCGAGTATGTGTAGGAGTTTTCGGTAACAATTCGTTACAATACCAAGTCCACCCTATGAAAAATCCTTGTTACGAGCCTGCAAAATATCCCTTAGAAAGTTAAGCAACTTTAAGTTTTCTGTGGAGCCAAATTCCTCTCATTTGCGTTACTTTTTGTTTGAATGGCTGTGTGTGTGTGTGTGCATTATCAGTATAGAAATGTGTAGAGTATAGGTGTTATAAACAACGTATAAACTTTTCTAATAAATATATTGTTTCGTCAAGAGTAATCCTGCAGCATTAGTGGTGATTGAGTTCTTTCTATAAAGGAAACAAAAAAAAAGAAGAAAAAGAAACTATCTGAAAAAATTTTATCTTAAGAAATATTTCACGTTTAGGTATATTCTTCAACGTTATAAATATATATGTACATTGTATACATTTATCTTATATTTCGAAGAAAGTTTTTTTCCTCCTGAGAAATTTCTTAATTGGAAGAGCAGTTGTGAAAAAACGTATTTATAATTCTTTTTCTAGTAGTTCGTATATTTCATATTATTATTCTTTGACAGAAATGTACAAGTTGCGAAGCAGACAAGAACGTTTTTAGAAATATTAAAAGAATTTGATTATCCTTGTTTCATAATAAAGTATTTGGCTTGATATAATTGCTTATCGATTGACCATACATACATACATATTTATAGGCAACATCACAGATGTTTTTTTTATATTTTTTTATTTGTTCGCTTATTTCATTCTTCATCTGTGAGAGTGCTTGATATTACTTATTGAAGAAAAAACACAGTTAAGTTGAATATCTACAATGATTGATTGAAATTAAATAAAGTTTTGAGAGACCCGTCAATATTGAAGATGTATAATCTATCCTCCTGATGGTTGCGATGGAAATAAAAGAAAGAAGTTTTTTCTTTAATAATTTTGGGAAGGAAAACACTGACGCTCGCCATGGCAACCTTATACGTATCAAAACAACTCAGATAATCCAGAGTTGATTGGAATATTGCATATTTTTTTGATAAAGTTTAGCAAAAATTAATTTTGTAAAAGTTGTGTAAGCAGAAAAATTGGCTTGGCATGAGTTAATTTTTTTCAATTAAATTTAGTTACATAAACGAAATTCCAATCAAGTTATTTCGTATTTAAGTTTAGGTATAGAAGATATCAAAATAAAAGTTGAAAACATTAAATACACATAACTTTCTCTCAACATATAGGTACTTTTATCTTATTTTAAAATGTTTTGAACTTTTAAGCTCAACAAATGACTTTGAATCCCGAAACGATGCAAATTATCTTTTCGGCCATTACTTCTTAAGTCAAAGCCCAACTTTTAAAAATTGCTTCTTATTTCAGACATCTAAGTGTCATTCTTTGCATCAAACGCTCCTTTAATCTGTCTGATAGGAGCTAAATCGTAATAGGAGTGAAATCTGATATAACTCGTCCATAAGATATTTACGGGGCAAATATCGATGTACATATATCAGGACGCACAGCCAAACTAACCAACGCAATGTTTTGATTAAAACATGGACATTTTTTTTCAAACGAAACCAATACCTGCCCTCCTATAAAGCAAGTTATGGGTAAAACAGATGTGCAGCAAGTCTGCACGTACCTATGCATGCTGCGCTGCACACGAAACATATGTGCATAGTTTTTGACACTCATGATGCATATTTATGTCAAATATATACATGAAAGCACATTGTAGAGTGGCATAAAATTCAATACAGCAGTTTTATAATCTCTATTATTTCACTTTTTAACGAAATAAGTGCGAATTTTGATAAAATTATATTATCTTTTAGCCAAATGACGTACAAATTAGTAGAAACTTTTATTCATGTACAAGACATGACTGGTTTAAGTGGTATTTTTTTGTTGTAGGTACCTAAAACGCCACGTTTTTAAATTGATTTTTTTTTAAGAAAAAGTAGAAGAACTTGTATTTTTTCCGTGGCACGAAACTTTTTTTTTTTAAATTGTGCCACCAAAATATTTTCCCCAACAAATACTTTATTTGCAAATATTTTTATTGAAAACATTATTATCTATATATCCATTAATTGCCACATGGCCAATCCATTTCGCCGAATCATCATTATAAGTCAAACAGATATTCCCACGCAACTAAATTAATGAAATTAAAGTTTTGAGTATGGAATACATTTTTTTGATATTTCTATAAAGTTCATAGCTATACTTATACATAGTTGTAGTTTATATTCTAAAAATAAAGATTTAGCTATCGGCTTGTTTGGCCAAATGAGTATTTCTATAGGTTTGAGGTATAGGAAAGCTTCTGATGGTAATGAGATAATATCGAAATATTATAATAATTAATTTATGTTGAAGCCTCAAGCTAAATAATTTAAATGCTTTCCCGGTTTTGGTCATCAAAGAACCACGTTTGATTTTGTTTTTGGTTTCCACTTTGTGTCCTGTGTATCCCATAGTGAAATACTCGCAACGCCCACATGCTATTGTTTTTGATTTCCCACAACTTTTGAGCTCCTTAAATAGTTTATTACCCTCTTGCCCTCTATGCCCACTATACAGTTCCTTGATTGTTTTGTAATCAAATTTAATGTTCTTTGTCATGATCACAAAATTCTTTTTCTAACCGCACAACCATTCTGAATAAACCTTTTAACGATTAGGTATACCATCATTTTGATAGAAATAAAGTATATTATAATAATTTACTATTTCATATCTAAAAAGCATGTGAATTCTTATTATTGTGACGCTCTTTAGATAGTCCATTATCATTTTTATTATTGATTTAGTGTAATGTAGGCAAGGCCGTAGCCAGCGGCAGATCACAGGGGCTGATCCCCCCCCCCCCCAAAATGTTTAAAATGTGTTTTGCTTGCGCCTACTTTACTTTTGAAAAAGTATAGACCCATCTTACATTAGTGATTGTCATCAAATTCGATGATAAATTGTTTTTCACAGCCAAATCTATAAAAGGGTAGATACGTCTTGGCAACTCGAGAGCAACTTAGTTCGGAAAACTAATTTATTGATTGGCAATTTGCAAACTTTTTTTTTTCTTTTCAGTTTTAATGACCAAATTTAGCCCCAAATTTCTGTATAACCTTAGGTTTACAGTGATGTTATTGCTAGAAGGTACTTACATGTTTTCGTGTACGTTGTGTTCTTTGCCTGATTTTACGGTGTTAATTTCGTGGTTTTCCAAACATTCCAAAAAAAATGGAATGGCTCTTTTGCTTATTTGAGGTTCGTATCAATTTTTCTTTTTTTTTTTTTTAATTAAAATAATTTCCCTCAATTTTATATTTTTAATACGATCTTTCTTTAGCTTGATAACCCGTCTCAATTTCCTTTGTATTCATTATTCTTTTTTGAACAGGCACAACACACCTAATCAAAAACAGTTTGGTTTTTCCCGGCGGCCGTCGCGGAGTTAAAAAAGAATTATGTTTTTAATAAGTGGAGACTTAAGTAGCTTCACACGAAGAGTTTATCATGCCACTACGAGTTTCTTTGTTAACCTCAAATAGAATAAAAACGGTTTTTTTTTTCATGGTTAGACTGGAATATCTATAATATGCACAAAAAGCTTCGGAAAAATAAACATTAGTAAAAAACTTTGATTTTGTAAGCATGTGTATGTGTAATTAATGAGTCATTAATCTTGCTTAAACACAATGGGGCGTATTCATAGTCATTTTAGACCTGTGTCTAAGTTAAACATAGCTTTCGTTGAATTTTTGGACGTTAATTCTATTTTTTTAAGTTTATCATTTCAAAATATTTGAAGCTATTTGTGTAATATAACAAGTTAATTATCTTATACAAATATAAAACCAACATTTTGTAATTGAAATCGGTCTGTATTCATTGAGCCAAAATTATCTTAAACTGTTAAGTTAAACCTGGGTCTATCTGCGACTATGAATATGCCCCAATGGAGTCAAATTTTAAATAGCCTATTATTAAGGGTTTACTCTCATACTACTTAACATTTTTCTAATTTACATAATTTTATATTTATAATTTATAATCGTCAAATTGTCATGGGTTTAGTACTATACTTAAAAGATTAAATAGCCTTTTGATGATTTTAACTTAAGTAAAATGTAAGGAGAAAGTACTATGCTAAATTCGTTTAAAATTAGCAAAGTACAATTTTATACAATGATTTAACATCGTACTAGATCGACTAAAATTTTGCGCTTATGTTTATAAAGACGCCTTACTTGCTGACAGCTAGTTAAATTCAAGAATCCAGATTAAAAATAAAAAATACATTTTTTTTTTGAAAATCAAATCAATCAGCCCCCCCCCCAACCAAAATATTAATCTGGCTACGGCCTTGATGTAGGTCATGTATCCAAGAAATAATCATGCAATTTAAAGAATATTATTTAGAAGAAAAATGGTTAACGTATAATTTTAAAGCAAATCTGGAAAACCTAGACTACAAGCTTTTTTCAAATTATCAACTTCTTTCTTTAAAATAAAATTTGTCATTTTCATAGCGGATGCAAAGCAATTAGGAAGAACATTTACCGATTCAGGCCCTGCGGACTAAGGTCCAAATACAAAATTATAAAGTAAAGTCAAATCAAAATTAACTCCCTGATCAAATCGCACACCAAAAATATGTATGTATAATCAGAAATAAATCTTAATGGTCTATTAATTTTATGTTTTCCCTTTGAAAAAGGATTGTATGCGTATCCTGTTTGCCCCTTTTCTTTTTATCATTACATTCAAAATATACAGAATTCTTGCCTTAGTCTATGTATATGGGTTTTGCAATAATGCCATCGCACCACCCATCGCAGGACAAAGAGAATAATAATTCGTTAAACATTTCCATAGCCGATGGCGATTGGGCATACATACATACAAACACATTGCTATTCAAAATACATAAATTATTTATTTTTTATTTTTAAAATAATAAAAAAAAACTGAAAAAAGAAATGACCACACAAAAATGAGTAATGACATCTACATAAAAGAAACTGCTCGTTATGGCTATAAAGCTGTTCACAAGCTATAATTTCCGTATTTTTTATTAACATAAAATGTGAAAATAATAAAAAAAAAAAACGGAACGAAATTTTATAGCCTTATATTTAGACTAACCATTAAGGCAATCTTTCCTAAGGACATTATTTTTTTTTTATGATTGCTATAGGTATACAATCGGATATGATTGATATCAAATCGGTAATTAATTTGGAATTTTGTGTTTGAAATAGGGAGATTATTTTCATTACGCAGTGTTTTTGAGGAGATGTCTTTAATAAAAAAAAGAAATTGAAAATATTTTGTGTATCGAAGAGAGTCTTAGGATCAGGTGCTTAAATTTAAAATTTGATGCTTTAAATTATATAAACTGTATTAAAAAAAAAAAAACAGTTTGGAAGTTTACTATCTATTTAAATTAAAATTCTTGAGTTTTTTCATTCAATTTTCAAACCAAAAAACAGTATTGATTGTTGTAGCTTAAAAACGTATCTTAATATTAGTATTATTTTTATATTTAGCAGAAGCTCAGCTAAATATACCAGTTGAAAATCCAAGGGAGGGGGCTATAGGTAGTACCTAAAGTCCCCCTACTGCAGATACCTAAAATGAATTGAATGATAGAAATCAATATATTACCAAACGTGAAAGTTTTAAATTCGTCTAATATATTTTTAAAAGAATAGAGTTTGATATTCAATACTGTTAGCTTGTATTTAATTCGCCAGAGACATTTATTTGATATTAATTAACATATTTTATCCATATTTGTTTCGTTATTTGACAAAATAAAATAAGAATACAAACTCCTTTCCTGAAAAATAAATAATGGGATGATCCGTTTACTTCAAAGTGAACCGCTCATCATTCATTTCTAACAATAATTTAATGCTTCATCGTCAAAATGAATATAGCTAATAGGATACCTATCATACGTTTTTTTCTTAGTCAGAATTGGTTGAATTTGGGGCTTGAACCCGAATTTGAAGCCAAAAATTCTCCCCCACAGCCAAATCCTATATCCACTGATGATACAGAGAGTTTGGTAGTAAATTAATTTCTAGAGACTTTACCTATTTGATTCATTTCTAGAGACTTACCTTTTTTGATTGCTGAAGAAAATAGTTTTAATTTTTTTTTGTTTAGTTACCTAACAAAATTATCGTCACATAAATGATTTGCAGTCCCGACTTATTTTCGGATTGGCATACATTTTTTTTTTCATCGATTGTTGGTAGTTTTATTTTTGTTTTTAACGCTTCGTCGTATTTTTCTTAAAGATGTAAAAATAAATAAATTAGGTGGCGCAACGGATCGTGAAAAACCAGGCCCAGGTGACTAACAACTCGCACCATTCCTGTGTGCACGTGTCAACAGGAAGGAAAGGCACCTACTATTTTATGCCGAATCCGAACGGCTAGATGCGAAGCACTTATTCATGACAAGTGATAATCTTGGAGGATTTGTCAATTCAAAGAGATATAAGGTGGACTATGCTGAGAAGTGAACCCAGACCTTCAGCGTGACAGTCCAACGCACAAACCATTACGCTAGGCCTCAAGGTCTTCTTAAAAGTCAGGGGTGGAATCGGCTAAGGTGATATTTGACTGTCGCTGTTTTGATTATTAATTTTGATTATCAACTTTTCTTTGTTCTGCGTAGAGTGATATTAAAAAAAGCAGAACATTTGTAGGGTTTGAATTAAATTAATTATATTATGATGGAAAACCATCATGTGCTTTAAATAAGTACCCGATATTTATATTTTTTATCATTTTAACTTCATTATTTACAAAAAAAAAAGAAAAAAAAGTTGGGTACCAGCAGGACTCGAACCTGGAACGTTCGGGTCCATCCTATACCTAGAGTAAATTTCTCAAAATTTCTCATATGGATTAAGTACGATACTAAAAAGATAAAATAAAGAGTTGGTGATTTTAACTTAAGTAAAATGTTAATGGATAGTAGATGCTAAACTCGTTTAAAATTAATGTAAATTTTTGTAATGTCGTTCTGTTCGGCGCATAGAAAAATTGCTTTGGAGTACCTATATATGTATATACAGGGTGTCCCTTAATTCGTCAAGAGTATTTAAGGGTATGATTCTGGGGTATATTATAAGAAAAAATTGTTCTACAGTAAGGGCCTATCTCCAATTTTGACATCATTTATCGGGAATTTAAGAAAAGTCTTACTTTGGGGTACCCTGATGATCCATGTTACCGGTGATTGCGCCGTAAGTACTTATGATACAAACTTTGTTCAGGACTTTATTTTTAGAAGAAACACCAGCCTTTGTTATTGCGTTTAAATAAACTTGATGCCTTGTTAAGACTGACTTAAGATATCCAGTTTTTAGCCTGTTGCATTTTTCTTGCCCGGGGTCAATTTTCTCTAAAAACTGTGTAATCAAAATGATGTTTTAATATTTTTTTTTAATGTATGTAACAATACTAAAAATAAAAGTTGTAATCAAGTCTAGCGAAAAACCAATAGATTTTATGATAATTTGGAAAACCAGCGGCAGGTAAAATTTAATAAAAAGGTTTTTTTTGCTTAACGCTCGAATGGCTATGAATACAAAATGATATAAGTGCTTATCGATAATTTTTATTTTATGTGTGAACTAAAACAGTTATAACAGGTGTAAAAATGAGTCCTCTTTGATTTTGTATGCATGCTATAGCCAGTTTTTGTATTTCACTGATATTGATATTAATGATCCTAGCTACTGCATCACTTCGGAGAACGCTTTGAGCATGCGCTCTTCTAATTCACTTTAAGTTGCAATTTTGGTTTAATAAAAGATTTATTGCATTCTTCCCCATTCAAAAACATCCAATATTGTAGGACAAGGAGATCTTGCAGGCCATTGAACTGCTCTAACTTTTTCCTATCCAATGTTTACCGCTCACTCTTAGTCTTTTCAATTTTAAACCTCTCAAGCAAAGTAGGCGGAAGCACCATCAAGCTATGAATAAGATGAAGCTAGATGAACCTATGGAATGTCCTTCAATAGTTCTGATAAATCATTTTGCAACAACTACAGATGGTTTGTAGAATTCAACTTAAGTGGCTACTAAAATTAGCATTTTTTCTAACCAAGGATGTCAAAGTGCACCCGTTATAACTGTTTTAGTAAAAAACATACTTAAAAAATTATCTAAAATCACACAAATAATTTTTATTTACAGCTTTTGGAGCTTAAAGCTAAAAAAACATTATTTTTTAAATTTTACCTCCCACTGTTTTTCCAAATTCTCATAAAATCTATGGGTTTTTTGGCAAACTTGTTTGTGAATTTTATTTTGAGTATTGTTACATACATTCAAAAAAATTATTAAAACATCATGTTGATTACGCATTTCTTGGAGAAAATTGACCATAAAGTCAAAAAATTAGCATGGGCAAGAAAAATGTCACAGGCTAAAAACTAGTTATCTTAAGACTGAGACAAGGTATCTAATTTATTTAAACGCAATTACAAAGGCTTCTTCTAAAAATAAAGGCCTAAATAAATTTCCTATCATAAGTACTTACGACGCAATAACTGGTAGCATGGATCCAGGGTACCCCAAAGTAAGACTTCTCTTAAATTCCCGATAAATGATATCAAAATTGGAGATAGGCCCTAACTGTAAAAAATTTTTTTTCTTAGAATATACCCCAGAATCATACCCTAAAATACTCTTGACGAATTAAGGGCCACCCTGTATACAAACATTACTGTTAACTTATATTTAATTTTAACTTTGATAACTTTTTTTCATTTTACTATCGATTTACGGCGGATCTTAAGCTAACACAACTTATCTTTCTCAAAATTATTAAGCAAAATGTGTGAAAGTGACACCTAAATAGCTGTCACCCACAAACCATTGCAAAAAAGTGATATTCAATTTGAAAATCGCCGTACGTGGAGCAAAAGCATTTATTTTGATGATCAAGAATCAACTATCGCCTTACGCGATTCCACCCCAGCTTAAGTCCCCAAATAGTCTTTCTTTAAAATAGTCTTTCTTTATCAGTTTTCAAATTTTATTTAAACTTGTTTTATTGACACTTATTTAAAATATTAATTTAATATAACTCGTAAGTACGTTAGTTCAAGAAATTATATAATAAAAGTTCATTCAAGAGTCAAGACATACCTATGTACAGTACATACATTACATACATATGTATCATAAGCAATACACGTTTTTTCTGCAAGGAAAAAGCTATAACCTATGCTATAAATATAGTGCACCATTAGGTTATTTGAAGTAATTCTTTTTAAAGTACTATTTTCTTGCCATTCTAAATACATATAATCCACACTTCCAACCCCTTTAATTATTATGAACCAATTCCATTTGCAGTAGGTACTTAGAGTATACACTTATACAGTAAAAAGTCATTAAGGTTCAACAATTCAATTAAAATTATATTATTGGTTTGACTTCTTCTCTATAATATCGTTGTCGACTTTCAAAGGATATTCGCGAATAGGGTTGCCAGATTTATTTCGCTACTCTTTGAAATAATGTTGATAAAATATAAATACCTATTAACTAAAAGGATATATATATAACAAGGAGGAAGCCTAAAATACGTTCTTTCTGTGAAGGACATAAGGTGGTGGTGGAATAAGGAATACTTCGATTTTATTCCCTGTCACGAGTGAAAAAAAAAATAGAAAGGATTCTTGGTGTTAGTTATTGAAAGAAATGCTTTTTGGTTAATTTTTATCTGCTATTAAAAACTCCCATGTTAAATACAACAATAATTCCTTATAATTCTTCATATCATTGTTCTTAAATTTCTCATGTCATTTTTCTTAAGAGCAGGTAGATATGCACAAAAAAACACGACAAAAACTGCAAGAATCTCTAAAAAAAATTACAAAAATTTGTCCATTTAGTCAGCATTATCTCTACTCTCAGTGTATTCCAAATAAATGATCACCTATTATATCAACTTTTAATATCACAAAATATTAAAAAAACATAATTTGTATCCTTGAGATCCGCGAAGCTTCTGCTAAACTAGATCATCTGGCAACACTTTTCCTAACCCTTACCAATAAACTAATGTCAACAACCGTTGTGTTCTGTTTGTATTTATATCTATCTATTTTCTACTTTCTATACGATAAGGTATAATATAGATTTGCCCTCTGCAATTTACTAAGTTTAAATCTTAACTATTGCTTTGACTTGGTCGCCGACTCTGTCATCAAAGCACACCCCCGCCCAAAAATATACTAAGTGACCACTGACCGCACTCACCAGTAGAGTATTCATGATTTGTATGTGTTGAAAGGCCCCCTCGCAATAAGAATTGTTTATATTTTTAATTGAACATATTAAAAAATTAAAAATCGAAGCTCTTATGGATTAGTGTTAAACATAAAGTAAAGTCCAAGGAAAAAAATGACAACATTTTCTTAATTGTGAATTGAAGACAAAATGAAATGAAATTTTTTTCAAAATAAAATAACATGGTTAAACTTTAAAGTAAAGGCATAACTTTTTGTATTCCCTTCCCTTAGTGATCATAGTAATACAAATAAAATGGACGGCTGGATCGCACGACCTTGCTCTTGTAGTCTTCAGCTATAATTGACGTCTAGTACAGGCAATGGGGAAAAATCTGAAAAAAGTTTTGACGTCTGAAGAGGGGTTGCTTTTTAGCATAAATCTCGATTTGCGGGGTTTTTGGTCTTGTGGGGCGTCTGCCATCTTTGAAAAACGACTTCTTTTGATAATTTGCGTTTTTCTCATTTCTTGTGCTTTTTTATGAAAAAATGTTCTACACTTTTTGTTTTAATTTAAATTTCCTACAAATTGGTATATAAACTATTTTTCTAGTGTAGATAATTCAAAAGTTATTGATGAAAATCGAGTACAAAATTAGGCCTTACGGGCTTAGTTATAGAATAACTCCCAAACTATTACTTTTATAAAAAAAAGTCTTAAATTAAAGGTGTAACAAAAGGCTTGGGCGTATAGATTGATTTAAGATAAGAAAAAAATCGTACGGGGAAGGGGGTCTATTTCCCCCCGTTTAGGCAGAAGAGGCAATTTTCTAAAAAAAATGACTTAAAATATAAAAAAAAATATTAAAAAACCAAAGGCAACACTCAAAAATCATGTTATAGCTTTTTTGAAAGCCAAAAACTTATTCCTAAATTAACTTTTTAAATCAAATTTTGAGCAAACAGTTTTTGAGAAAATAATTTTCAAACTCAAAATAAAAAAAAAACTTTATTTTTTTCTTCTTTCAAAGATGGCGGAAGCCCCCAAGACCAAAAAATCCGCAAATCGAGATTTATGCAAAGAAGCAACCCTTCTTCAAAACTGCATTCAAACTTTTTGGACGTCAAAACTTTTTTCAGTTTGCACTTATTTGACTCCCCGTTGCCTGTACTAGTCGTATAATAATAAAAACGGGCTTACATTTAGAATTTAGTAGTAGCCCGTAGCGTTATGGTAAGTGCGTTGTACTGTCACGCCGGAAAGGGCCTCTTGCGAGGAATTGCAAATCCTCACTAGGCCCTGGTTCTTCACGAGCCGTTGAGCAACCCAATTTATTTGTTTTATGTTTTCCAATTTAGAAACACAATTTTTGGAAAAATTCTAGAAAATAATAACAAATTATTTTGCATCTAGTTTAATTCAAATTGACCAAGTCGCCTTCAAAATTTGTATTGAGTTTTCAAAAAAAAATAAACAAGAATCTGAATTTTTTTTAAAAAACTAAAAAGTTTTTCCAAAATTTCGCTTAAAAACAATTATAAACTTTTTTCAATATTCTTCATAAAAAAAATTGAAAAAATATCAACAGAACCGCTATTGAGAAAATCAAGAACTAAAAAAATGATTCTTCTAGAGATAACAAAAATAATCATTTTGTTGAACAAAATTCCCAGAAAGTAAGTAGAGCCGTTTTTGAAAAAAAAAACTAATAATTTTCTTTTTGTTTAAAAAAAAAAGTATGATGTAGGTAGGTACCATATTTAAAAAAAAAAAACAATAGTCACTAAGTTTGAAGATAAAATTCATTCTTGGGTATAGGCTGCAGGGTTGAAGACAAACAGAATTGCGTGACCAAATTTTCAACGTAATCTATAATCGTAGTATTAGGTACAGTTATATTCTCGAGTTCAATTTCAAATCCATAAACCATAACTTGCCAATTAGTATCTACTTACAGGGTGATTGAACTTAGGTATGGCAAAAAGCTAGAGCATATAGGTTTGATCGAGATAAAAATCGTAAGGGAGGGGAGGTCTATTCCCTCTCGTTTAGGCAAGAGGGGTAATTTTCTAAAGAAGTTGGCTTAAAACAGAAAACCTATCTTTAAAAACAACGGTAAGTGCTAAAATGCCATGTTATAACTTTTTGCAAAGCCAGAAATTCTTTCTTTTATTCTGTTTAAAAATAAAGTTCTTTTATAGAACAATTTTTGAAAAAACAATTTTCAAACTCAAAATTCAATTCAAAATATTTTTTTTTTTTTTCAAAAATTGTACGTAGTCAAACATTTAAAACCGGATATTTCTAGGACATTCGTTTTTTAAGATATTAAAACAAAATTAACCGAAGAATCCGCCTAAAGAATCATTTCAGTAACATTTTTTGTTGTTTTTACTAAGAAGTTGGTTTCTTTAATTTTTAATATCTTGAAAAGTAAAAGTCCTAGAAAAATCTAGTTTTCAGTTTTTAACTTAAACTTTACAAAATCATTGAATTTTGAAAAAAAAAAAAATACTTTTGAGAACAAAATAATATGTACATAAAAACTTTGAAGAAAAAAAAATAATAAGATGAAGAAATTTAAATATTAAAATATTGAAATTACTTCTGTTTTAAGTAATTTAATTATTCCCCTAGAATAATAAAATTCACAGTATCTTTTTGCTAAAATTTTTATAAGAGTCGGTAAACATCGATCAAAATTTGTGTCTTAGTAGGGTATAACAGACTGACTGAGGAGCCCACTGTTATACCTTGGGCGAAACACAATTGTTTCTGGAGTTGAGGTCACAGTAGGACAGCTCATTGTTTCCGTTCTTTTTCATTAATTTGTATTCTTCCTTAAGTCATTTACTTACAAAATTGCAATTCCCAATTTCTTAAATAATTCCCACGATAAAATGCAGCCTAAATGTAATTTTTGTTAAAAATATGTAAGTGATTTTAATTTTTAAATTTTATTAAATTTCTCCACACGACACAACTCCAGATTAAGACTTTGGAAATTTGAAGAGTAAACTCGAGTTTGTCTCTGAAACTCGGATATGATCTCTCGCACTGAGATACTAGGTTTTAACACATTTTTAAAAATAAAAATGTTGAAGTTGTTTAAGAGAAAATTTGGTAAAAAAAGTGAAAAAAGATGGAAGTCTCGAACTTCAGTTTGTAACGAGTACGTCTATACCTAATAATTATAAATAATTGTGAGATCTTAGACTTTTTAACTCCTAGAGCCCTTCTTTTATTCTTGCTCATTTATAAATGTCAAATTCGCTCCTGACATGTTTATATGAGCTCTTTCAATCCTGTAGCTTGACTCGTTTCCGATAAATGTAAACAATACACCCCATCCTGTCAAAAGGCTAAGAGCCCACCAACCAAACCAGTGCCAGTTTATTTTGCCAGGCACTGCGCTGTTCTGCCACAATATACCTACATATATATACCTTTATATAATGTACATGCTGTCATACTCGTTATATATGTATAAGAAATCTAAGCTAAACTAGGGTGAGGTAATAAAACCGCTGTTTATTTACGAATTGATAAATAAATTTTAATGCAGATATAATTGCGAATGTCACGCGATACGATGTTGTTGGGTTGGCAATTATTTTTGCACGGACATGTAAGCTGACACGGGACGGGATATGTTTGGGGTTTTGTTTTTGCGCTGCAGTTACGGCGAGCGGGCTTTCTGGCTCCTGCTCCTGCTTCGGTTTCGGTTCCAGCTCCAGGTTTATGTGAGCGTTATAATACCTATACCTACCTACTTGTGATGCTATTTGTGGATGTGAAATTACTTCAGAACAGTATGTTGCAAATATTGTGCCACAGTTGATGGTGTATTATGCCTTTGGCAAGAAAAAGGTTATAGGTTAGGATATGTATCGTTTAGTGTTCTAGCATATTATGTACGTTTGAATTGAGGTTTTTCTGGGCCAAAGTTTCTGCAGGGTAATTGTAGGGTAGAAGTGTTTTTTTGTTTGTATAATTTACATTTTTATGTGGTTATTTTTTTGTTTAGATATTTTTTGTTGCTTCATAAAATAATTTGTATACCGACCTATCTTCGGGAAAAGGATAACAGACTTTAGTTGTTTGTTTGTTCTTTTTTCTTCAAATCTGTCAGAAAATAATTTTAGTCTCTCCGAAAGAAGACAAGAGCAACACTAATTAATTGGGATTAATATTTTGTTTAAATTGTTGAAAAAAATAAACAGTAGGGGTGGAAAGCTATGGAGTTAGGGTGGCCGATAAAAAAAAAACATATTATTTGGGACTGATGAAAAAATAATTCTCTAATTTCAGATTTTAATTTTCAACCCTAATTACCTACATTCTATTTTGATTCTCTAATTGGGTGATTCGCATAACATTAAACTAGTGTAGGTTAAGACAAGAAAAAAATCAACTTGGAAAGGTATTCTCAATTTCTTTGTTTATTATTAAAAAAAATAGTTCAAATAGAAAAGAAAGCAACTATGTGTTGCCATTATTGTTTTATATTTTATTTTCTACCAGTTTTCAGTATTTTTTTTTTTAATAATAGGTAAAGCATTTAAAAGTTTCTATTTAATTTGATATGCTAATTTGTTCGATCATCGATACAAATGTTACCAAACGTCCGTACCTCAATTCAAAGAAAACAAAATTAAATCACTAATATCATTGTACATTTACGCCAAATAATAATTCGATTCAACACTCTAATGTTGCAGAGTTGTGTCGTAATGCTCTAGCCATTCCTTCAGTGAACCTTTGTCCCAAACGCCAACGCCAATCACTTATAAGAACTAGCCGTTAGTTTTCCTAATGTCTATGTCGGTATAATTGAGAGATGGTCGATATTATACATACATAAGTAGTGTCACGGTAATTTCTGATGTGGAAAACTTTGAGATAAAAATAAGCAAAATGATAGATCATATGGGAAGGTAATAATGACAGGCCATGTCATGTCAATTTATAGCCAAGGTGTGGTCATTGTTTAGGATATTTTCGTATGTTAAAATAATTTGATGTGGATTGTGATTTGTGAACTTTTGAAAGTTATGTTAAATTATTTATCTATACATTTACAATTTAAAAGGCCTATTTTTGTAATTTTGCTCTAAAGATATGTACATATATAGGAAAGATAAGATAGGAAGAAGAGTCTATGCATAAAATTGTAGATAAGGAACAAACAAAATTTTTAGATGGCGATCAATAATTCGAACGATAGAAAACAAAAATATTCAGATCACAAATATGGCAATTTTATTCAAATACTATTTAATTGCGATATAAATGTATCAACCTGCTACTTATATGGCAAGTTATAATGAAGTGATAAAGAAAATGTAACTCGAGATGATATCTTCTATATAGGTATATATAAAAGAGAAATGTCGTCCGTGTGTGTGCGCATAACTCCAAAACGGATCGTTCGATTTTCACGACTTTGGGCTTGATAAATTCGTACTGACCCAAGGAAGGACATAGGACACTGTAGGAAAATCCCGAAACATTTTCAGGAAAATTGGAAATTAGGGATCATCCTCATTTTAATGCATATCTCGACATAGGACACTGCAGGAAAATCCCGGAAAATTTTCTAAGAAAATTGGAAAACAGGGAACATCCAGTTTTAAGTGCATAACTCGAGAACGGTTACTTCGATTTTTACGATTTAGGGCTTGATAAATTCGTATTAATTCAAGGAATGGCATAGGAAACTGGAAGAAAATCCTGGAACATCCGGTTTTTAGTGCACAACTCGAGAACGGTTACTTTGATTTTCACGATTTAGGGCTTGCTAAATTTGTATTGGCCCCAGGAAGGGCCTGAAAGCATCGGATTTATTGCAATACGTGGAGAAATTGCAATTGAAAATAAACATGCGAGTCGCTTTATACGAAATGACCAGTTCGCTGCAGATTTATCCAGGCAATTTATTGGCGATGGACAATGGACCAGTGGACTTAGTCACCGGCCTTATTGAATTTCCACCGAATTTTTGCCACTTTACAACAACACCGGAAGAGCTCATCGCGAATGTTTTTCCGAATTTTATTCAAAATTATGTTCTGTTATGGCTCAGTTATAATTTTGATGCGCAACCTCAATGCACCAAAACTTTGTAACGGAACGCGTTTGATTGTGAAGTGCATCGAAGATGTTCTCATTCCACGGATTGCGCTCATTGCGAACGATTTGCCATTCGTATTTAACTTAAATAGTGGATAAAACAAAAATCTTTATTTATCTTTATCCTTCGGTTTTTTTTGGCCACAATGGATATGGCAATGAAACAATTAACTTACATTTGCTTTTCCCTACGTTTCGGCAGGGGTTGTTGCCTTCTTCAGGGGAAATTTATTGCACAAAAAAATATAAAAAAATCAGTACAATAACAATTGAATGACAACATTAACATTAAAAATAAGACCTACATTTTGTAAAAATATCAAAATTGTAATAAATTTACATTGAATAAAATTTTAAATGAAGTTTAGTCTTGTGCTTTATACAATTAAAAGGAATAAACAAAAACAAGCAATTGACGTTTAGTCAGTGACAAGTGAGCAATATACAGTGGATATGTTTTGTGTGTCGAGCTTTCGGTTCATGTTGTTGCGGTTGTTAATGATGTGCAACGTTTCAAGAGTGTATCGCTTTGACTCGTGCCGCTCGGTTTGGAGAAGGCAAAATCGATGATGTTCTTAGATCCCTGAACGGGTTCCATCCAAAGATCCAATTCACAATTGAGATGGAAAAGAACTGTGAAATAGCATTTCTTGACGTGAAAATTCGTCGGGAGAACGAGGTTCTTGTGTTTAACTGGCACCATAAAGACACAGCGTAAGGAAGACTTATTAATTTTAACTCTAATTAAGCTAAGCACATCATTATCAACACGGCTTCTAACCTTATTGGCAAAGTATTCACGCTGAGTGATGAGAAATTTCATAATGCCAATGAAATAAAAATCACCAAAATACTGCGAGATAATGGGTTTCCCTCCTCAGTTATACGTGATTTCATTCAAAAGCAAAAATCAAAGCTCCACAGAACCTGAAAGCAGATTGCCCTGTTGGATACTACAAAAGCGTTATGTACGAGTGTATACCTGGTTTAACTGAAAACTTCAGGTTGCTCAAGGTTGCCGTCAAAAAATCAAAAGACGTTTTTTTGGCTTATAAATCCAACAAAACACTAAGCCACCTTTTCACTAAGCTTTAAGTTAAACCGGATAAAGACAAAGCCACAGATGTGATATACAAAATCAACTGTAAGGTCAAACCCGACGATCCTTGCAATCAATGCTATATTGGCACCACAAAAACAGTTCCTTCGTCAACGTATGTCTAACCAGAAATATGACATAAAATCTTACAACCCTGGGAAAACTGCATTAGCAGTCACATTATTGAAAGCGGCCATTCTCCAGACTTTGAAAATGTTCAAATTCTCCAAACCGTGCGGCACGCGTCAAAGCGAAACACACTTGAAACGTTGCACATCATTAACAACCGGAACAACATGAAACGAAAGCTCGACACACAAAATATATCCGCTGTATATTGCTCACTTGTCACTGACTAAACGTCAATTGCTTGTTTTTGTATTTTGTTTTTAAGTTTTATAAAACACGACTGAACTTCATTTTGAAGTGCATAAATTTAAAATTTTATTCAATGTAAATTTATTACAATTTTTTATATTTTTACAAAATGTAAGTCTAGTTTTTAATGTTGTCATACAATTGCTATTATACTGATTTTTTTTTATATTTTTGTGTGCAATAAAGTTCCCCTGAAGAAGGCAGCAACCTCTGTCGAAACGTCGGGAAAAGCAAATGTAACTTGATTGTTTCGTTGTCATATCCATTGTGACCAAAAAAGCCGAAGGATAAATTAAGATTTTTATCTTATCCACTATTTAAGTATACTACGAATTCGTCAATAATTCATCTTTAACATTCGTATTTAAGCGACTTCAATTTCCACTGCGTCTCGCTTTTTCTATGACAATTGTTAATCAATAAGAGGCCATCAGTTATAGCGATCAGCAAAAGTTGAAACAGTTGAAAACTGGAATTTCTTACGTACGGGTGGTTGTAGCAATCAGTAAATTTATATCAGTAAATTAATGTTAAACCGACAGCCGCAATCTTTTATTTATTTTTAATGATGCAAAATGCTTCAGTTATTTTTTTACTGATGAATGGAACAGCAAAAAATGGAACATAGAAAACTGAAACGAAATGTTCCATTTTTTTGTGAATTGGCAATCAGCTGTTCAGTAAAACGAATTTCCATCAGTAAAGTAAATAAACGTTTTTTAACAAAAATTGTTCTTCCTTGGGATAATTTTTTGTCAGAAAAAAATATTTTAATCGATTTGCTATCGATTAGTATCATTTTTATTTTTCAAATCTCTTTAAAACACATGAAATTATCCAAAAGAAAATTTTTACTGATGGTTTTTACTGATCGCTATAACTGGCCCCTAAGTCGCAAGGACAATCGCTGGATGTTTGTGGCATAAATCTTGAATTCCCATGTTTCTTACATGGTCAATTGTATGTGGTGTCCTCACGTATCGGCAAACCTACCGCTTTGTACGTGTACGCGCCTGAAAATGAAACGAAATATGGTGTTTACCATAAAGCTCTTCAGTAAAGAAGCGGAAGGTTGGCCGACACGCCAATCATTTTGGTTTCATTGAAATACATCGACATTGTATTTTTTTTTTTTATTGTATTTAATAAAATTTTAGAATACAAAATTTTAATTGACCGAATTAAATGAAACATCGTTGTGCATCATGCTCGGAATTATTATTTTCTTTACATAAATTAATTTAGGCGGAACGAAGTTCGCCGGGTCAGCTAGTGTATACATAGAAAAAGCGATAAAATGGTGTTTTAGCAAGTATGTTACTTCTTTCTGTAAGGCTGAAGTTTAAACGGCTGGAGATTTTTTTTTTTTTTCATATTTGGTACCTCAACTGTTTAGGTGTAATATATCCATAACCTATTTTTTCTTTGATTTTGTTTTGCACCACAAATAACATACATGTCGTTAAAAAAAAAAATGTGACATAAAACGGCAACGGAAACAAATTCAGTTATAAAAAATAAGATTACTTATACAATATGGAAAAGAATACAAAAGTAAATGGCTAATTTTTGTTAATTTTTTTTATAAAAATTATTAGAATTGGTACATCTTAAAAAATCAATTTTTAATTAAGATATAAGTAGGTACTATATGGCAAACTTTTAGATTCATAAAAAAAATCTCGAGATAATTTTCCTTAACATGACGATCATAGAGATTAAATTAAGTCTCGCAATTCTTTCTGTCTGTCTGTACCTCAAACTGCAGCCCAAACTACTGAAGCGATTTTCTTAAAACTTTGGAGATTGGATTCAAGGTTTTTAATAAGTTCAATAGATGGGAAATTGAAATATTTTGTTAACACTAAGTAATAACGGTACCTGCCATACTTATAAGCAGTTTACGAAAATTGAAAAATGAATTACTTGTTGTACTTAAAAAAAGTCATCATTCAATAAAAATGACTTTAACTTTCTACAGGATACATGCATCTTTTCAGTTTTTCTTTAGAATCAGCGTTGAAAAGCACCCTGAAAAGATATGATTAGATTGTATTATAATACATTGTTCAGCTTGATAAACAACCGACTCCCCCCTCTCCCCCTCCTTAAATGCGTCTATACAAAAATCCACTTAGGGTATTTTCAGGCACTTCGGATATGTTGTGAAATTTGATGAAATTTTGCGTCGATACCAGCAATATAATTTCATGAATCAATTTGCTCCCGGTCAGATCCTATCTTTCTTAGACTAAAATACGGTTAAAAAAATTAAGAGTAGGTACTTGTAAACGAGAATCTGTATCACCCACACTGTTTTTTAACGGCGCGAGTGCAGACAAATTTAGCATAGTTTATTTTTATTTAATTCTTTGGTATTCAAAACAGGCGAACAGTTTCTTCACAAGAAATTATGGTAAACAAAATAAAATAGTTTATCTTTGTTTACCATCATTTCTTGTCATGGAAATGCTCATCTTTTTTTTATTCCCAATTTTATCCAAAACCGTAAAGACCATAAAATTGAAACTTTGTTAATATCTCTTCCATAAATAAGTAGATATACCTTACCGCTGTATAGTGATACTTCACGTATACGATTTCGCCCGTGAGCTGTTTGCAATCAAATAGAAGACGCAGTAGCAAAAATAGAAGAAGTAGCAAGTGTAATAAAAAACCAACTTACAGCATCATTATAAAAGTTTATGATCGTAACACTTTTACGGTAGGAAGGTTATAGAAATGCTAGACGCTATTACTCATATAAATACTCGTACATACAGTGTGTGGTTTACCCGCTTCCACTACACCTTGCAGCTAAATTAACAAATGTTAAGTTATACTTTTAGAGCTCGTTTTTGATTATATTTTTGTTTCTGTTGGTTTTTGTTTGTTAAGGAAATTAGAGACGCGATTGTGGTTTACGACTGTAATTAAATATCTCACGCAAGAAAAAAAAAAACAGTGATTCTTCTCCATCTATACCTACTCGTATAATAAAGATGCTCCTATAATAATGAATTTATAATTGCAAAAAATACTTTTCATGTGGGTTTTGACGGTTAATACCTACGTTAGGAAATCGAGGTTTGTATGAAAATAAACATACGATATATTGAAATCTATGGCAAAGTCAGTATTATGTAGGTTACCATCGTCTGATAGATTTATTTTTGCTTCACCATAAAGTTATTTTATTTCAAATCAAATTTCGACACGACTCCGGTTCCGAGGGAAAGTTTCAAGCGTCGTCGTAAAAAAAAATATTTTCTTATTTTAAAGTAAAGTTTACTAATTAAATATCGCGAGAAAAATGAGATTTTTTAAGGGTTTTTCAACATATTACCGTTATTTTTGAATCTAGAAACATGATTTTCCCAAGTAGAAAATAATAGAAAATTTCTTTAAATTAAGTTTTGAAAAAAATTGACTGACTCGTTTATTTAAAATTTTGGCTTACAATAATGTTAACAATTTTGCGAAGTTTGAAGTATTTTTAAGGAAATCCTGGGAAAATCTTTTTGGCTAAGGAAATTTTGTGGAAGGTACCGTTATTTCTGGTCATAAAAGAAATAAAATAAAAAATATGAGAACATATTACTCAAAGAAGAGTAGATACCAAGTTTGAAGAAAATCCATTGAGCCGTTTAGGCTGTAGGCGCGAGGATAGACAGACAGAAAGGCAGAATTTCGAGACCCCCTTTTTCGCCTTCTCTATCATCGTAATGTTTGGGAAAATTAATATTTCGGGTTCGATTTTTTTTACGAATCTATAGCTATTATACGTTATAAAGGTTTATTCACCTAAGGTGTGACAAAATGTTTGAGCACGTTGGTTTGGTCGAGATACAAAGAAAATTCATATGGTAGAGTACTTAGATCCATTCGCCTTCTTTTAGGAGGGGGGGAGGTGCAGTTTTGTAAAAAATTAGTACAACGGCACCACATGCATTGCCTTTTTAAACCTTTTTGCTAAAAAAAATAAAGTTCTTTTAAAGAACAGTTTTTGAAAAAAATTATTTTTAAACACAAAATTTTGAAAAAAATAAATTTTATAAAATGTTCAAACTATTTTTTTTTTTTGTTAAAAATAAATTAAAATTCAATGCTCCTTTCAATTTCTAGTCAAAAACTGAAAACCGGATGTTTCTAGGACTTTTATTTTTAGATATATTAAAAAATAAAGAAAATAACTTCTAAGTTAAAACAAGTACGATCGAGGTTGATGATAATCAATTGGTTTCTGAAATTAAGTATTAAGTCCGATTCTTTTTATTTTTTTGGGAAAGTTAGATATATTTTATTTTTTAATATCTTGATAAATAAAAATCCTAGAAACAATCGGTTTGTTGTATTTTACTAGGAATTGAATTTTGAAAACAAAAATAAAAATGAGTCCTTAAAAACCATATATATACATACATATATGTACATATTTGTTTAAAAAAATCGATAACTCAACGAAGGACATTGAATTGAAAGCGTTTCATTTACAACATTTACCAAAATTTGGTATTATTTTCTTTGAAACCCTTATAAGTTTTACGTATAAAAGGTTTTCATTTCATTTCTACTTGCTTGATTATGATAAGGAGGACATAATATACGACTGGGGATAAATAATGTCCTTTATGGGCCCTACCAATAATCAAATTTAATGACAACTTAAACATTTAAGTAAAATGGACCATAATTCTATGGGTTCAAAATAATAAACCAACCATGGTGTGACTTAAATATTTAGGTGGACCCTAAATAAAGAATACCACATGGTATGTACTCTAAAATATGAAACATAACATGGATGGTTCATTTTTTATAGTCCATATATTGGTATATTATGGTCTATTTTCCTCAAATATTTAAGTCGTTACTAAATTTGATTATTGGTAGGGCCCTATGTGTTTGTACAAAATATTTCAAAAGCTATGTACGAATATACAATTAGAAATAAGATTTTATTAAAAATCTTAACACGGTTTTCTAAATAAATTCTCTTATTAAAGCCAATTATTTCAAAACAGACTATTGGCTTAAAAAAAATACCAAAGATCAGGGGAGTGTACTTAACCCTTTCGGTACGGATGTGGTACAAGACAAAGAACATTTATATGGACTTGTATCACATCCGTACTGAAAGGGTTAAACAAAAAAAAATGGTTTCAAAGAATTAAGTGTCATGCAAAATTCCGATTTTGAAGCGATTTTGAGTGTAAGAATTTTCGGAATTAAAACATTTTTGAAAAGTTTTTTCTTGCAACATTTTGATTTTGGCTTTTTAAAGGGTGGTTTTAATAATCTCAAAATTACACAACATTTGGTATTGTGTAACTATGTCTAAGATAAAATTAGTCTGAAGTGAATATCTTATTCCGTTCTCGAGATATTCGAGATAAATGATATTTACAGCTCCTTTTTAAATTGCTGTAGTAAAAAAACTGTTTATTGAATTTCTTAGAAAACTTTTTCAGCACGTTATGACAATATTATCTGTAAAATAAAATTCATACAAGGTCGATATCTTTATTCGTTCTCGAGATACGGTGGACGAAAAAAGTATCCCTAACGTACGTACATACACAGACACACCTACAGACATCATGCTAAAAACGACGGATTCTGATTATAGAGACCTCAAAACGTGAAGATATGTCAAAATTTTCAATTCGACAAATCGCACCAATTTCAATAACTTTCAATGGGAAGTTAATAATACTTAATTACGTACGATTTTTAGAAAAAAAAATTGTTTAACATTTTTTTTTTCTTATTTATTTTTTCAAAATTTTGAGTTTGGAAATTATATTTTCAAAACTATTTACTGAAAGAACTTTATTTAAAAATAAAATAAGGTATTTCTGGTATTGCAAGAAGGTATAACAGGGAATTTTAAGTGTTGCCGTTTTTTTGATGTGTAGACATCTTAGCTCTCGGTACCTATGGGTTAAATAAAAAGTAGGAAAGCCACGGATACAGCATTACATATCCGGACTGCACCATTTTGTTTACCGAACATTTCTGACTCTTGGAAGCCAATGGTTCGTAAATTGAATAGTGTAAATTGAGGTTTATTTTTTATTTATAAATTGAGGTAATGTGGTACAAGTGGGAAATGTGATATAGGCAGTTTTTTTCAAAAACCAAGCAACCAACTGGAAGGTTGGGTTGCTTTGTTTACACCTCCTCCCCTTGAGTCCCGGCACTCACACATTCTTATTAATAATATTTGTTTCCTGTTTTAAGATAACTTCCCCTCACTCCTAAACGAGGGGGAATAGATACCTCTATCCTATATGATTATTTTCTTGTCTCGACCAAACCTATACGCGTTAAAGCTTTTTGCCAAACCTTTATAATGTAACAAAGGCAATTTATTCAAAAAAAAAAAAACATTTTTTTTTGTTATTCGAATTTTTCCGCAAAAACGTATTTTACAATATTATTGCAAATATTCTAGACATTACTTTTACGAAGTTAAATATCAAAATCGTTAAAGCCGTTTTCGAGAAAACTTGTTGAAACTGAAATAGTTGCATGGCAACACCTGTTCTAGAATAGAGAAAACAATGAATGGCATTTCAACACTAGGGCATCACATTGAAAATGCTCCACAACAAATTGGAAGCACATGCGTCAAACAACTTAGGCTCTAGCTTGATGTACATTAGGACACACGAATTGATGCAGAGACAAACAGATCGACGGATGTTTTGTCGAAAATGCCTTTTTTGGAGTTCTTTATTATCGTAATGTTTGTTTTGATTAAAACCTCAAAATATGTTTTGACATGAAATTAATATTTGCCTAAGATACAAGTAGCTACAAACATATCTATGTATATCTATATATAAATACGCTTAGCAAAGCCTACATAAATTATATAACGTTGGAAAGGTTTTGCCCCACAGATGTTCAGACACCAAAAATTATGTCTCTATGTTGCTGTTAAAGCATTTTATGGACATTTGAATTTTTCCAGATAAATGATTTTTATCATTGTAAGGGTTGGGCTTGGAAGTCTGAAATATCGGAAGACGATGACCATTATTGATTTGGATTTTTTGGTGGAAAATTTGGAACCCATATCTTACCGTCAAGCACAGAAAGTAACATTTTTATAGATTTTTGACCAAAATTAACTTTCATAGAAAATACATTAATGTTGAAGTACATAGTAGACTACACTTTAAAATCAAAAAACTAAATATTTTGTATGTACGACGTACATATATACATGCATATCTTGTACAGTATTTGAAAAAAGTGAGTTTGTGTGAAATTGAAGTTTATTTGCTATTGTATTTCTCAATATAAACCAATATTTCTGTATTTCCCAGGGCCACAAGATACGTGTTATGTTGCAAGATTGCCCCCTACTTTATAAAAGTAAACATCCGGAATCACAGCTGAAACAATCGCGAACTAATTTTACAATTAATTTACATTTTTGCTAAACTTCGATATAATTTCTAAAAGCAAACATCGACACTTCTAAAAGAGTAATATTTATAAATAGGGCTTGAGTGTGGTGGTGATTCAGGATGTTTATTATTATAAACCTAATTTAAAAATCGTACGCAACCTGCAAAAAATGTTATTGTAAAACTCCAAAATAAGTACATTTTAGAATTCACGGGTAAAGCTTGGAGTTTTTCCAGCAGCATTGATAAAAGTCTGAAATGTTATGTTTTCATAATTCATTTTCAACGTTCTACAACATTTTTTTGGGCATCAGTACCTTAGGTGGCCCGCTTCACGGGTTCCGAGGATTATAAATCCTTTTATATTGTGTCCTCTGTCTCAATCGCGAAACTCTTTTTAAGCATTAAACAGACCAATGGTTGTTTGAATTTTTGGTATGTGGGTACTCGCCAAAAAAATTCATAATTAGGAGAAAGATTGGTTTAACTTAAATAAGGGTAATGTTAGCTTCAGTACTTTTAAAAAGGCAAAAAATAAGGTGAATTATATCCGTCCATTTGAGCTTACTAAGCGGGAGCAAATTCAAAAAAAGTAGGTATACGCCAGGGTGTACAAGTGTACGTATACGCCAAGGTGTACAAGTGAAACTTCTTTGCACGCGATGAGAGTGAAATTTCAAGGTTGAATTTTTATGAAACGAAAAAATGCAACGCCACATGCGCTACGCTGAATCATTGATTAGCTAAGTGGTGGGAGGTAGAGTAAAAGTAAATTTTTTTATTGATACTTACTTACTTACTAAATTTTGTTGGTGAATAGATAATGAAATTCTAAAAAGCCTACTAGTTTAAGTTTTTTATCTATCTCCTATTGGTATGAAGATATAAATAAGTTTCAACATATTATCTCAAAATATGCTGATTTCAAAAAATTGAATTAAATCAGGAGAGTCCGATAAAAATTTGAGTTATAAAAGTTAAAAAATAAGAGTTAAAAAATAAAAAAAACTTTGGGAAAAAGGATGTGACCCGTAATTACTCATTTTAATCAAAATTATATAACTTTTGTCACACAGCGAATTCGGACAAACGGTTAACGGATAATTAATGCTTAAACATGTACCTATATACGATATGAAGGCCGTTCTTATTGGTTCTTATTGGTTCTATACATACATGTTTGCCCATTGTCGAGATTTTTAGATCGCCAAAGAAGTTTCACTTCTGCCACCAGTAGGTACTGTGTTACACGCGCTCTTTTGTTTTTAATTAGTTTTGCTTTTCTAAAATTTTAAAAATTGTCATGGATCTTATATAAAGTAGAAAAAAAATAATCTTTGACGTAACCATGAATTTGGTGTTTTAAATTGAATTTGGACGCTCATCATCCAACTTCGCTTTCATCGTTATGTTGGTTTTAATTAATATCAATTTTACATGAAACAAATATAGCAACTCTATAGTTCTAGGCACATTGCAAATTAACATGAAAACAAAATAAAGGACCGCTCTGTCGTTTATTTAACTTAATTCATATTTTAAAGATGTTTCTTTTCTTCGAAATCACAAATTTATTCATTTCTCCGTGAATCAAAACGCCAAATAAATATACTCCTATGAAACATTGATTTCGTATGTACAGAAAATTTCATGCTAATTTTCCTTCTAATAATTAAACGTTTAAAAAAAAAAAACGAATTAAATTTTGAACCATTGTCTAAATTTTTCACGGAGATTTTAAAGACCTCCCCAAATAACATCGTGAAACAAAACTTGTTCCTTTTCCATGTTCAGTTCAGTTCAGTACACGTCCAATGCTAATAAATCAATAGTTTCGAAACCCATAAAATTTCAAATATACAACTATTCTCTATGCTTTTAAATAAAGGAATCATTAAAGAAAACATTTAATAAATAATGCTAATGAGACAATAAAGGTAGCTGTCTACGAAATTTGCATTGAATTTATCTTGTTTTATGTGAAGACAAAAAGCAAAACCATCAGGCATAGCCAGCAGATCGATCATTGAATAGGGAAAACCATAAAATACCAATTAAACGATTTCTATTTATGATGTTGTGTTTTTAGTAAAAGATGTAATTTTACATAAATTTTGTGGTTTTGGCCCCCAAGGCAAGGTTATAAAGTTTTGTTTACGAGAATCAAATAAAACTAACTACATTATGTAGCTCTTATACCAGAGCTGTCACTGTTTGATGTATATTTTAAACAAATACCCATAAATTGGTAATTATTATTATTTGAACAAAAAGGCTACACAAATACATATGTAATAGGTAGGTTAGTATAGGAACTAAAGAAGCCCTAAACACGTCATTTAGATAAATGTTAGTGTTTTGTTTTCCCTTTAAGTTGAATTATGATGCGAATGACTTAAAAGCTTTATGATTGTAATTTATTATTGGGGGTTTAACTGCGTGTATACGATGTACAATAGGTGCAATTTAAAGCAATTTATAACCATACTTAAAAACTAGCTGATACCTTCTAATTGCAAATTAAAAATAAATAATTGTTAGTGTTGGGATTCACGCGGATTGGATGTGTAAGCTGTTGACATCATCACAAAATCAGCATAAAATTGGACTTTTGTTGAATTAGAATTTAAATCTTAAAACAAGTATGAGGGCCAGTTTTTCAGCGTGGGGTTAAAGTTTAAACCGAGTAAACTCACCAAAACTGCTGAGTTAACATTAGATTAAATAAACTCAACAAATGCTTTTGATATTTTATCTTACCTTTTTTTTAAGTCTTTCTGCAATAATTAAACACTTAAAAACTGTTTCCTGATATAAATATATAGACAAATCTATTGTAGTATAAGTAGCTCTAGTTTAACTCACAAGTGAAAAACTGGGCCTTAATGTATTTCATAATTCGAAATTAAACTTATAATGAACTCAAATAAATAGCTAATAACTAGAATGTAGCAAAAGACGTTGTCGGTGTAGATTGTAGAGTAACGGTTCGATACTATTTTTATCTCGCTGACGACAAAATTATTAAAACAATTTGACATAGCAATTTTGAAATTTTTTCATTTAGTACAAAAAAGTGGAGAAAAAAACTTTAAAAATTGGAGGGTAGGTGGTAGAGATTGTGGCCAGGAGCATCCTCGCTGACCTAATTAGCTCAGTGGATAAAAGTTTTTTTTTAAAGAAGATAAGTGGCTACAGACTTCTCAGTGGATCATAGCCTACTCCTGGAGTTCAGCTGCAATATGCCAAGGTAGACCATTTGCTGATATTCTCAAGACGCTTACGATTGGAGGGTGATGATCATCTAGTCTCACTTTCGGATTGGGCAATCCTTTTGACGTCCGTCTGCTGTTTCAGCATGACATATTGTGTTGACCAGAGGAAGTATACCCCGCTCGTTTGACCAGACGCATTTTTTTTTGACTTATTTTGACGAGTGTGGGTTATACTTGTGGTGTGGGTGTAATTTTACACAATGATTTGAAAACGTCTGTGAAGTTAACAGGTAGTAGCCCGTAGCGTAATGGTTAGGGCAATGGACTGTCACGCTAGAGTTCTGGGTTCACTTCCCAGCCTCATCGACATAAAAACTGAAAAGTTTTTTTCAGGGCTCCTGCCTCTTGTGAGGAATTGACAAATCCTCCAAAAGTATCACTTGTCATTCGGATTCGGCATAAAATTGTCGGTCCCTTCCATTTCTGTCGATACGTGCACACAGGAATGGTTGCGAGTTGTTAGTCACTAGGCCCTGGTTCTTCACAAGCCGTTGCGCCCCCCAATTTCTTTAATATTATTTTTCTTTTTTTTTTTTTAGTTAACAGGGCAACTTTTACCTAGAGCAATTGGACCATTTCTATTCACAATTTTGCAGTGTAGCTACATAGTGAAGTTAGCAGGTCCAAGAGTGCTTGGAATTGTGCAGTAGGGGTCCAAATTTGCACTACTTTTTTTTGCATTTCAATTGAGTCAACAGTGAAGTTGACAAGTAACAAAGTGTATCCCTATTAAGTTAGCAGAGCAGTATAATTTTTTTTTTAAGGACTTCAAAATTTTGTACTCAGTCTATTCCTGAAATTCAAAAAACTGCAAATTTGGAGCCTTTACTTCTATTTCCTAGTATGCTTAGTTCTTGAGATACACTTTCACAGTACTTATGCCAGCTTTACAGACGTCAATTGGGGGACATAGACAAAAAAAAACTGAATATAGGATCGTACTTCGCATCTGAAAACCATATACACTGTGCCAAACTAGGCAGCTTGTTGACTGATACTGAAGCGAACGCCGACCCAACAGTGTAATAGTCTGGCCCTCGTGCACCATGAACTCCATTTAAAAATCATATAGTTTTCTTGCTTGCAGTCATACGAGTTCGACGAAGAAAATAGTGAAAAAGAAACCAAAGTCAATCCTATATCCATATCGTCGCATTGACGAAAGAAATCCAATCTTTGATCTTCATTTCGGGAAGTCCGTTGAGGTCGTCAAGAAAGACTGTTTCCTTTTCCTGCTGGTTCCCACAACTACGACAATTAGTATTGTAGGAGTCCAAATTTGCAGCATGCTATCCTAGTGGCCAGTGTCTAGTGTTAGCTGCAATGAAACTGGTTATGCCTTGCCTTGGTCTTCATATAAGATTAATGGTTCGGGATTTATTTAAGGTGAGCCAAACATTTCTGCAGTTGGTTTCACTGTCCAACCTATGCACGGTTGAATTTGGTGAGAAAAATTGAAAACATATATTGCTCTTTATAACTTCGAGAGGGATGTCTGGCCAGCTGGCTAGCTAATTCATTGCCCTTAATGCCAATGTGGCCTGGAACCTAGATAATAGTGAACTTGAGGTTAATGTTCAGACTCGTAAGCTCATCCTGCCATTGCTGTACCAATCTAGATGATGATGTTGCCATATTGAAATTTTTGAACAAGAACAAAAAATTAAAGGTGCTACCACCAATTGTTTGGCTGGAGATATAACTATTTCGTGCTTTGCCACTTTTGCAATCATCAGTCTCCTTTGCGTGGTGCTGGTGATTCAATGAAATTGACGGAATAAGGAATGGTCAAGTCTAATAAGCTGACTTGCTGGTACGAATAGTACAATAATAACAATAGTAGCCATATTAATGTCTGAGAAAATAGGCGTGTTTCGGCTCTGGTTTGGATCTTATTTAAGTAACTCGCATGCTTCTCTGATTGCCAGTATTATAGCTTCAAAAACACCAGTAATCGGGTGGCCGAAAGGACCTAAGTATATTTAGAGACTGGGAAAATGTCCCGAACAACACCTTCCTCTGTCTTTGATCCTTCAGTATAGATAGCTATGTCGAAGTCTTTCCTCAGGACGCACGTCATTACCTAACTCCTGTCTGGGAGGGATTTAACTTAAAAATCTTTAATGAAGCTCAATGTATGGATACAGTAGTTAATTGGGAGTCAAAAACATTTCAATTGGAATTAAATCCGTGATGGTGCTGTAACAATAGGGCTTGAAAAATCAGGAGTTTGATTCTTCTAGAACTAACGCGCCTTATACAGAACACGTGCAGCTGAGCAAAAAGTGGAGAACCTGGACAGGCTTAAGGCTGACATAACAGCCATCCACGAAGTGCGATGAGATGGAGAGGGCGTACGGAGACTGACATCTTGTGACATCTACTACGGCCTGCTTGAAGGAGCAGGGTCAGTGGCTTTTTGGTTGCGGATTTGTGATGAGGAAAAGAATTAGGCAAGAAGTCTTGGGCTTCTTACGCTGATTTGTGTTCACGCCCCCCATGAAGAGAGGGATGACTCAACCAAAGAAGCATTCTACAATCTTCTGGAGGCAACGTATGATATGTGCCCGAAGTACGACGTGCAGATCATTTTTGGTGACTTCAACGCAAGATGCGGAAAGGAGGGCATCTTTGGTTCGATAGTCGGAGAACACAGCCTTCACGACGAAACTTCCGCCAACGGATACAGGTTGACAGACTTTGCGGCGGGGCGAAATATCATCATCTCGAGCATCTGTTTCCCACACCTCAATATACACAAGGGGACTTGGCGGTCGCGTGATCAACGAACGTTCAACCAAATCGACCACTTTGCGATAGACCCGAGACATTTTTCCAGTATCTTGGACGTCCAAACATTTCGAGCGGGCAAGTTTGAGTCGGATCACTACCTGGTGGTAGCTAGACGTATGCTGCCACCAGGTAGCTTAAATCACAAGAGACCGCCAGAACTTTTGTGGACCACCTAACTCTTAATCTCTCAGGAAGTCTGCCACCAGCATCAATTGCAGAAGGACCAGTGGAAGCACTTTCACAACCCATCAGAAGAGCCGCCGCTTATGTGCTCGGTTTTACTAGGCGACCACAACGAAACCCCTAGTTCGATGAAGAGTACCCGCTGGCGCATACAGCATAGGACAATGCCTACCAGGCAATGCTGCAGACTCGAGCAAGAGGTGCTGAGAGAGAAGCCCGGGAGCTCTACGGGCTGAAAAGGAAAGAGGAACGCCGACAGAGCACGAGAAGTGGGTGTTCGAGTCTGTTGGGGGTTGTCGTGGCAGGGGTCATGTTCGAAAATTGTATCAAAGGGTGAAACGATCCACCCAAGGATACAAAGCTAGAACGTTAGCATGGCGAGATGAGAGTGGGGATATGATAGTAGATACACAGTCAGTGCTGAGGATCTGGAAAGAAAACTTCTCTAGACTGCTTAACGGTGGAGAGAGACAAGATTCCGCTAGTAGGCAGAATATTTCATTCAACTTGGACGATTATGGCCAACAGTTCCGTCGACCTGACCTAACCAAAGTGCGACTGGCGATATCCAAACTTAAATCGTCCAAACTTAAGGCGTCCCTGCCAAACTCGTCTACATATGCAGGATGACGATGGAGAAATCTCGCTGCTCTGTCAAAATGGGTAAGAACACCATTGATTCCTTTGATGTTGAGAATGTTGAGGCAAGGCGACGCGTTGTCATGCAACCTATTCAACATATCGTTGTTGCAGCAATTTTACGCAACGCCCGAAGCCCATCCTGGGCTGTAAGCGCCATCTAAAGTAAAGTAAGTCCTAACGAGCTGCAAGATACTAGGTAAGAAAAACGCTTAAGGCATCTGTTGGGTAAGATTGAAATCCCTTTGGAGCCAACCTAAATACTTTTTGAATTTTCCTAAATTTGTCTATATTGAAACTTTTTTTAGTGCCGAATACCAAACAATCGAACCAGCAAACATGAAAATAGGTCTCACCATGGCTGTGTGCCTCCATAAAACCATATGCAACTGGAGGCCCACTTTCTCCCAAAAGTTTTGCTACATGTGTAGAAAACTATTTTTAAAGAGCCCGTTCTTCAATGTTAAGTTTTATTTAGGGCCGAAAACTAAAGCGAGATATTTTCCACTGAAATAGAGTGAAAGTTCAAAAAAAAAAATCCCCGTTCAGTCATTAAAAGCAAAAAAATATGATTTTTTCGTTGATTTTATTTTTTTCGTAAAAAAAAATTGTCATTTAAATTTTAAACGCAAATATTTTTTGAATACCTCAGAAGTACCGAAGTGCAGAACGATGTCAAAATCCACAAAACGAACGAAAGGATATTCGGGAATATTCAAAAAAAAAGGCATTTTTCTCAAACAAAACTTAAAATTGTTATTCGAAGTTATTTGAAATTTTTTTCGAAACCCTGACTTAAAGTATTACTAAAACTGTTTTATAGGTTACATAATCCAAGTTTAATCGAAATTATGTAAAGTATTTTCGAGAAAACTTGACAAAACTTAAATCTTTCTTTGAATGGCAGTTACCTGTTCTAGATGAGCTAAAACAAATATTTGAATTTAACTTCTAGCGAATCACATAGAAATGCTTCACACCAAATTTAAAGTTAATCTATCCATTGGTTGAGGCTCTAGCTTGATGTGCATAAGCATGCACAAACGCACAGTCGCAATGACGCACGGACGTCGCGTCGTCGTCTCAAAAATCACTTTTTGGAATCTCCATCAGCGTAATTTTAGTATTGAAACCAATTGGTGAGTATACTTCACTTGTTCTATAGAGCAAGTCAAAGTTTCTTCCCCAATTTAATAATTTAAAAAAATCTTAATACCTACCTGTCCCACAATTTAAACAATTTAATATTACAAAACATTAAGACACCTAAACTATTATTCGTTTAATTTTACCTTTAAATTGCGCAGTACCAGTCATGGCCTGTCTTAAATGTCAAATAGCTTTTAAAAAATAAAATACAAATCCACCTTCCTTTTTTTAAACTATCTATTAATGGTTTGTGCCCACACAAAATCCCTCCTTTATACACAAGAAAAGAAAAATGTAAGTTATCACAAGAACTATAGCAGATACAATACCTATACATACATTTACTTTCCCAAGGCAAAAATAAAATAAACAAAAATAAACCAAAGAAAAACTCAGCAATCTTAATCATTGTAAGTGGTTGTCCCCTATTTATATCTTTTGTTGAGGGATAAGAGTATGGGTAAACCTGGATGAGTATGTCTCCATGTAAAAGTATTTTAGTTTTAATTGTTTTTTTGCAAATTGAAAACAAAAAAAAAAAAACTTTCACACAGCCTAACTTTAAACTTCAACTCAAACGATTCCAGGATCTTAATCAAGCTGAGAGCAAAATGATGTACCTACCTTGTTGGTAGATAGACCTTTCTGTACCTTCGATTCTCCTCGTTGAAATACTATGAAAAAGAAAGAAATGTTTCTAGCCATAAAGGTTTATTCCCATAGTAACATAGTATAGAGAAGAGATAGACAAATTATTTAGTAGGTAAAATTCACAGTGAGTGTAGTTAACTGGAACTGAAACTAAACACACACATGTCCCATTGAATATTGTTGTGCAAGATAAAGCAAAAGTTATATAATTAAAAGTTTTTATTCCTGGTAAAACTAATGATAAAATTGAACTTTTTCTTGTTTATGAGGCAAAAGAGAACAAATTAAAATGTTTTTTTTTTTCGAAGTTTCATCATTCTCATGTCTAGGTACCTAAAACTTTAGACTTTTAAGTTGTCTAAGTCAGTTGTGTTGTTTCATAAAATAATTTTTGTTTACTTTATCTTTCGATTTAAATTTACCTACCTAGGTAATGGTTTACTTTCTCTTTATATTTAAATTTACCTACCTAGGTAAAGGCTAGGTACACACATTTGCAGAATGCATGGAAGTGTGTGAAGTTAGCCCAAATATTTTGAATTTAATTTGTGAAAGTTGTTCCAGGTTGTTCCCGGTTTTTTTTCCGATTGTTCCATTTTTTTTTTTAATATTAAAAACGGGGCTTTTAAGCCAAAAAAACGTTTTATACCTTGCTCCACTTTTTTCAAAAATTAAAATTTTTAAAATTGTTCCGGATTCTTTTAGTTGTTCCGAATATTGTTCCAAGATTTTAGACCTCTTAGAGACCTTAGACCTTTAGAGATGTTGAAAATTTCAAAAGCTATGGGCAAAAAAATGTAAGATTTGAAAACTAAACTTGCTTTCTTTAGTACTTATAAAAAAATGCCGTTACTTACATTTAAACTACTCAAAATTTCAAAAAAAAAAAACGTTAAGAGTTTTAAAAAGGAAAAAAGTCGATTAGAAAAAAATTATTTTTATTTTTTTTTAATGTTTTTTTTTATTTTATTTTTTAAAATAAATTTTTTTCTAATCGAAACAATTTTTTTTTTTTTCCTTTTAAAAACCCTAACTTCATTTCTACTGAAAGATTTTTAAGATCTCAAAATTAAAATTACAAATTTGGCTAAATTTAAAAAAAAAAATTATTAGGGAGGGGCAAAAAGTTTCGTACTAAAAGGGTGTGTAAATGTCCCACCAACTTTATATATACTATTTTAAATTCAAAATAATGATGAATAATTTTAAATTTTCAAGAAACAAATTATATACAGTTATAGGAATAACCTTTCTCTACAAATATGTAAGTTATTTTATATTTGTTAATCTTACGGGGAACAAGTAGGGACAATTTAATAAAATCAATCGCCACTTTATAATATAATATTATAAAATTTGTCATTCTATATCTTAAAAGTTTTTTGACTTACATGAAATCAAAATAAAAAGAAATGTAGGAATTTTAATGTTCTATAAAAAGTATCAAAAGTGAATTTTGGTTCGGATGGACAATTGATGAGATAAACTTAAAAAAACATTTTTAAAATTGAAAATTTGATGGTTTTTCAACAATAGCTTTTTATAGGAAGAAGCTTGCAAAAGTAAACAAAAATAATTACTCTTCTGCTAATAGCGGTTGTGAAAATTGAGTAAACGCTTTTAAACACTTTTTTTTCAAAATGGCGGATGACGCAGAGGGGTTTTTATTGGAAAATTGTGGTTTTAGAATCCCCAAGAGGTATACTTAAAGTGACCACCTATACCGAAATGACCGGTACAGTACCGAAATTTAAGATTGTGTACCGTATACCGGAGAAAAGTCGCGGTACACACAAATATTCCGAAATCCAATTCGTGTACCGAAATTTTAAAAGCAATGTTCCTATTACAAAGATATCTTATAATATTTAAATAAATTAAACTTAGGGCCTTATTGGGAGAGTCTATTCCGAAAAAGTCTTTTGGACTAAATTCGTGATCTAATTTAGTTTTCTATCAAATAGAAAAAATTTATATAATTCCATAGTAATCTGACAGAAAAAAATTGACGAATCGATTTTTGAAATATCGAGAGTAGACTTTAATTTTATTCGACTTTCAATCCTTTCGGTACGGATGTGGTACAATTTCTTATAAATATTCTTTGTCTTATACCATTCCGTCCCGAAAGGATTAAATAGACTCTCGCAACTAGCCCCTAAGATAAAAAAAAAATATATTCTTGTGTACCGAAATCGGCTTTGGGAAAGGCTAGGGTGACTACCTATACTCTTTAAAATAAAACAATAAAATTCTCGTCCTGAATTTTTGTAGATATTTTCGATTTTTTTGTATAATTTGATTGTACTTACAAGAAATGAAAGATTTTAAGCCCAAACTAAATTTCTTAGGATATTACATTAATATACTCCTTTTTTTATTTAAAAATAGTGAGTAAACAAAAAGAATAATTTTCTTGTCCTGTTATAAAATAATCCAAGTCCAAAGTTACTACAAAAAAGTTATTCAAACTCAAAATTATTGAATAATTTCCAGATGCAAATTAATATAAAACTCCTTATTCTATAATGCAATTATAAAAAATATTAAAAAAAAAAAAAATTTAATTGAAAAAATAAATTTATGATCTAATATAAAACTATTTTTTCTCGAAATCCCAAATTAAAAAAAAAAAAACTCCAAGGTTTTCTAGGGCTCTTCTAAATTGTTTCAAGCTTTCGCTTCTTTAAATTGAATTTTAATATGAACAATTTCAAAATAATGCTCCACCACCCTATCCCCCCCCTTCCTTTGTGATATGCAAAATCTTTAACTTGTTTCAGGTGCAAAATCATACCAATGCATTTGTTCCAAAGATCTTGAAAAATTAATTAAAGATTTTTAACCAAAAACTCAATTTAAATGAAAAACTCATTATATATTTCGGCAAGACGACGTGAAAAATTTGAAAGGTGTATTTTTTATAAGTTGTATTTAAAATAACAAAATTTTAAATAATTAAAATTAACCAGTTTTCATGTGTTGAATTTTCAAAAAATAAAAAAAAAAATATTTTTGTTTTATTTTATTTTTTGAAAATTGTATGCATGAAAAAAAAAAATTAAATTAGAACGTATCAGCTCATAAAGTTAAGGTTAAGAAAACACACAATATTATCCCAAAAACATTCCATATTTATGTTTTCTCTTTTATAAAACGACGATAAAACACGTGGTCACTCGGGCGTATACGCACTTTTTAGGCTCTAGCTCGATATATAATCGACCCACAGACGGACGTCATGACGAAAACCTTTTATTGGACTTCACATTTTATAACGTGACAAACATTATCAGTACTTGCTTTTAATTATCCTATACGAATTTTACAATATCCTTGAGAAGGAAAACTTTATAACATGTAGCAAAAATAAGAATTTAGTTGTACCACTTTAATTTATTTATATGCATTTATCTAAGCTTATTATTGCAGCTGGTAGTCTTGGTTGAGGTAATAGATAGTTACACACATATTTATTTATCTATATTTTTTCAAGCATAAAACCTGATAAGAAATTGTTTTTATATCCATTTAAATCAAAAAAAAAAAAAAAAAAAGCTGGCTTTACAAAGGACGAATGCGGTCTTTATCATGTACGATTAGCTATTTCTAAGCGAAGCATTTGCTTTTGTTTATCTAATACACTCTTTGTCACCGTACCATAAAAGTCCTTTTGAAATGCTATCGCACAAATATACATACGGGCTCCCAATCCCAACAAATGCACAAAAGGCTCCCATGAATGAGATTAGATCGCTGTGCATTTGAACATCTTTTCTACAAAAAAAAAAGAAAAACAAAAAAAGAAAATAAGAACTCTGATAGGTATAAAGCAAAGTTTGCATTTGCATGTGTATAAGGTGAAGTTTGAAGTGGGTTTAGTGCAGGACACCAAGAAGTGTATAATACGTACGTAAGGTACCTAAGTATGTAAAAACTTATATATACGACATAAAATGTTCATATAAAAGGACTCACTTCTTTAATCTATTTCTCTCTTTCTCTATGACAACTCTTCCTAGGTATATTTTTGTATTGAAAAGGAAATACATACTATACCCACAGAAAAAAAAAATAATTTAACTGAATGCAGTTTTATCTGTGAATGTGAATAGACGATAGAGGAAGAAGCAAATGCACACTCGAGGACAAAAGATATAATAATCAAATTCGAAGGATCTTTTCCTATTCTTAAATGTGTACCATTTTCTAGAAAGGATTGTTTGTTTCTACGTATATCCTATCTACTCTACATATGTGTTTTAGAAATATGGCTCCTTTGTGCTGTTTAGCCGGTTATTTTTTGTCAGAAATTGAGATGAGATATATAGAGAATTGTACACATGGGCCAAATTGGCTTTATGTCGCAGGTACTGCATAGTTCTGAACACCCAATATAATTTATACCACATTTCTGCTTAAAAAAATATCTAACTTAAATATCTAAGGACATGTTTTCTCTCGGAAACTATTCTGTATATTTTTAAATGCAAAAGACCGAAATTAAAAATACATGAGACACGGGAAACGGAATAGAGTTGTTTTAGAAGAAAGTTTGAAAAAACGGCTTAGTAGCCCGTAGCGTAATGGTTAGTGCGTTGGACTGTCACGCTGGCGATCTGGGTTCACTTCCCAGCCTGCTCCACCTAAAAACTAAAAAATTTTTTTTCAGGGCTGCTGCCTCTTGCGAGGAATTGACAAATCCTCCAAGACTATCACTTGTCACGAAAAAGTGTTTCTCGTCAAGCCGTTCGGATTCAGCATATAAATTGTAGGTCCACAAAGAAATGGTTGCGAGTTGTTTGTCACTAGGCCCTGGTTCTTCACGAGCGATTGCGCCACCCAATTTATTTATATATTTGAAAACAAAAAATGAACGCTTGAAAAGTAGTAATCTATAACAACAATTAGTTTTGTAATTTCATCTATCGTGGTTTGTGCGGATGCTAAGAACTTGAAAACGACTGGTCACTTCCTTCTGCGAGTTTATTTGAAATCGTGTTACACTTTTATTTCGCGAAAACCGAATTATAGTTTAAAAATTTATTTTTAAAAAGAAAAAAACGAGATGCGTCGACGACGACCGACATAAATAAATTTCGATGGTTAGCAAAAAAAGAAACAGAAAGCCGAACTGTCAAAGTTGGCGAAGAAGAAAACTAAAGCACGGCGAATAAGAAAAGTGTAACAGGCAGCAATAAAACAAAATGCTACCACCACGGCTATGCTCAGCGATGGTGGGGTTCACGCTTCGCTTTTTACGGATCGTAAAAAGTGAATTAAAATTACCGATTAAAAATGATTGGTTTGTTTTTTTTTATATAACACCGCAGGGGTGTAGAACCTGAAAATTATAAAAGGGCGCCAGCAATTTTTTTTTATTAAGGAAATTACAAACCTTTGAAGCGGAAAGCGACGGTGAAAGAATTTTGTAAATAGAAAGACGAAATATGTATATGATTTCGAATTAAGATTTTAATGAAAGTTAATTTGCCTGGGAAAAATTGCAATTAAGTAGGTCTAAAACCCAAGATCTTTTAGACAAAGGAAACAAGTAAAAAAAGAAAGATGGACCGTTAACGCTCAGTCCCGAAATAGTAAAACGGATTAATTAAAAGGTCGCGAGTTTTGCTTTACCGAAATTTCTTTCGGTAGCAAAAGCCAAACGAGAAAAAAAGGACGATTTAAATACGTCTTCGAAAATTACGGTGGATATAACTTTTGTAAAAGGACAAAATAAAAACCACTATACTTATCTTTTTTTATAACAATACTGCCAATCCCTCCTTCCAACGTGAAAAACTAATTCTTAGCTTCGAATGGATCTCGACTCCAAATTTTCCAGTTTGAACAAAATAAACCCATTTTTACACCAAAGCAAAATCAACTTTCTCCAATTTCCCAAAAAATTAATTTCCTTTTTTTTTCTCTTTGTTTGAATCTCCTTTGCTTCCAAAATTATCCTCTGCGATTCTCAAAACCTCTTGGTTGTTCTAAAGACGGGTAAGAAGTGCCCTCCCAGGCTTTCACCTTGCCTTGGCGACCTCTTCCTTTTTCCAATGTCCAAATGCTTTCGGCCAATCAGTGACCCGGGATTTCGGTCGCGTCATCATTCAGCAACACTCAGCCTATTTGGATGAGTGCGCCAACGCAGTTGAAACCCAGCAGCCTTTCCTACTCGCACTTTACGCCCCAGCTTTGTGCACAGTCATCTTCGAATTCGCCGGACTCTGACAGAACTTCCAGTGGGCGGCAATTCGAAGTGTGCATTCAGCCACCTATTTTCCCCCAGATTACTTTTGGAAGAATATTTCTGAAAGCAAAAGAAATTCAAGGGTTTACACCGTGCATTTTTTTCCCCCCGATTTAAAAAAACAATATAATGTAGAAAATTAAGCCGAAAGCTAATCAAAACTGTTAACAAACTAGAAAGATGGGATTGGCAAGAATTTACTAGGTGGCGAAATTTAACTGACTCGTTGGGCTTTTGCGCAGATTTGGGGAATCGGGGAACAGCGTTAACGTTCCATCTTTTACATATTAATAAGTTTATATTTTACGTTGGGCATTCAGCCATTCTCATATAGAGTAACTTCAGCGTTAGGGACCAACTGTCGCCTGCGCTACTTTTTGTATTTTAACCAGACCATCCGTCTGTAAGTTCTGGTGTCTTGCATTGGGGTGTCAATAAGACCGTCAATTGTTTAATAACATTGGGACAGACCGTCTGCCATTTTGTATTGTGCATTTTTACCATCCGCTTCCATTGTGAATTTTGACATAATTGGTTTGTTTCTTCAATACACTTAGAGAGTGGACCGATGGCTGATGGACCGTGGTTGCCCTTCACTTTCTCAGTGTATGGAACGAAACACCTGTAGGGGAAAAAAAAAGGCAAAGAAGGAAGAAGGATTTGGATAATTGAAAGAATGACTTTTGTCACGATAAATATTACCGTGACAATCGCAAAGGTTTAGGAAAAAAGAAAAATCAAAAATTCTCAACAAATGGCGCTGAAGGTGCAAATTTAATTTTTCAGTACAATAACTCGAAAACCGATCGTTCGATTTTCACGAAATTGGGTTTGATGAGTTTGTATTGGAACAAGGGAGGACACTATGGAAAAATGTTCTGGAAATTTCCAAGGAATTTGGAAATCTTGTAAGATCCTCAGATTTCTCTGGTACTATCTTCTTAGGGGATTGAGGCTACGTTTTTAGAGGGCATTTGGACCATTCTGAATTGAAATTGCCATACAATCTGCAAGCAGATGAAGAACCTACATTCAGTAGGTATTTCAAAGAAGTTTGCGGCGTCGAAAGCATTTGCGTAACATGCGACCACCTAGGACCAGGGCAATGTGGCTCACAAATGTGCATTGGAAACCCTGAATCGCACGATGAACGATATACGAAATGATAAAAGACGTTTTTGAAAATGGCGCATTTATTATGCTTCATACGCTGCTTGTCATCCCAAGATCAAATTCGCCAGATGAATTGGAGATATTCGAATACCAAGCCACAAAGTATCTCACGGAATTTTTCATTCAAGTGACGATTTTGACGCGAAAATTCCGCTTATTCCGAGCGGTATTTAAGCGTCTTCGATTTCCTGTCTGTCTCGCTTTTACTATGAGAATTAATAAGTCCAAGGACAATTGCTGGATGTTTGTGGCATCAGTCTTGAATTCCCATGTTTTGCACATGGTCAATTGTATGAGGAGTGCCCTCATGTGTCGCTAAACATCCCACTTTGCAAGTGTACCCGGCCGAGAATAGAAAGAAATAACATTGTCTACCATAAAGCACTTTAGTGAAAAAGCGGGTTGACCGACACGTAAATCACTGCAGTTTCAGTTCAGTTATTTTTTATATTGTATTTAATAGAATTTAATCATGTGCCAGTCTCAGAATTATTATTTTCATTACATTAACGAATTTGGGCGGAACGAAGTTCGCTGGGTCAGCTAGTACTGGTATACTTTTTGTGAAAAGTTGCATAAAATTACTGTAATACTGCTTATTCTGATTAAAGATGGCAACCAAGCGTTAAAAATATTTTTTTAAGTGCTGTTTTGGATACTTCATAATATAGAAACTTTTGAAACAACATAATAGTCTAGGAGCTTTACCCCCTTCTCGTAGGCAATTGAATGTCACCTCCAGTTTGAGGGTGGTTTTTCATGTTTTTGGGGGAAGGGAATCCGAAATCGGAGTTAGTTTTTGCAAAATAGGGTGCAAAGTCATTGTTATTGACAAATTTTGATGCATTTTTTTAAACAATCGGCTCTACAATAAAAGTTATTAACGTTAGCAAAAATGTTTTTTTAAAATGATGTTCTTTATTTCGTATCTAAGAAATCCTTTTCATGTAAATCGGTTAATAATTACCCGAGATATTGCCAATTGTTTTTTAGTTGGTAGCGCGCGCGAGTAACGTGCCCACCGTAACACCCACTTTAACATCTCAGCTCTTCATCATAAATGTACATTGCAAGTACTCTGGCTCAGCGTTCGGACTTTACGGCGAAAGCGGTAGATCTACTGCGCTTTTACCTACATTTTCAAATCTACTGAAGCACTGCGCTTTTCCTACAATCTAATGCGATTATTCTATTCTCGGTTCAAGAAATAACATGAATACAAAATTATTCCAAACGGAGAAAACCGTAGTACATCTATTAAATGCAATTATTTGTTAAGAAACACTTTTTAAAATAAAAAAAATAAAATAAGAAAAATTTATAAAGAAAGAGTTTATTAGTAAGAAAGGTGATCTTGCAAACGAAGGCTATCATGTTCTTGTCTTAAGAATTTTTTGTGGGCTTAGTTTTTAAATACATGAGCGCATTTTATCAGACGCGAATCTTTTTGAAGTAGAAACAAATATTTTTAATTATTATATTAGATACGATTTGCAAACAAATTCAATATAGATTTTCATTAAAAGGTTCATAGAAAGATGCTTCATCCGAAAAAAAAATCAAGAAGGTTATCTTTCTTCAGTTTTGAAAATAACTAAAGCATTTCCATTCAATAAAATAGCTGTTGAAATTATTAATGATAAATGGAGAATATTTTAACGATATGATAAAAGTGCCTTGAATCCAGAGGACATTGTTAGTTTTTTGTATTCTTTAAAAGTGCAGAAAAATGTCGTAGAAGAATTTATTTTTCAAGATCTTTCAGAATAAATGCGATCTCTTATCTACGATATTCACTCTCAGTTTTTTTGTTTAAAAAAAAAATTCTGAAATTTAATTTATTTAATGATTAAAAATAAAACTTTAATTCTACTGCGAAAATTTTGGTTTCACTGCGATTTTTGTTCCAATTTACTGCGATTTGCGATTACTCAAGTCCGAACCCTGCTCTGGCTCATCACATTTTGTACTTGTTCTTGCACATTAATACTCAAGAGAGCTGTCTAGTTATTATGTCAAGCCAAACTCTTATTCATCATATGTCATCATCAAGCATCAAATCGTAATCAATGATCTTTTACTTACATTGATTATACTTATAACTATGTTTGTAAATGTATGTACTCTCTGTAATCTATTTTCTCTAGATTAAAGTTTAAAACATCAGAATAGAAAATATGTACAATTATATATATAATAAATTTATGTAATAAAAGAAAGAAACAAAAATTAATTCAAAAAATAAAAGAGAAGAAGAAAAAAATTGTATATTTTTGTCAAGAAGATCCTTTATCTCATTTTTCACAAAATTTTATTTTTAAATGCGTCTCTAGACATATTTAATTCAAAAATATCACAATATTTATTAAAAATCTTTAAACACAGATTAATAGGCTCGTGAGATGCATCATTTGTCTTTGAAATTACTACCTTAAAACAATTTGTGTGTCTTAAGGTTCTAACATTTAGATTAACGGATATTTTGGAACATCAAAAAGATGACTGAATATTGCCTGAGGTCAAACGCAAATAAAGCCTCAGCTAATTCTCAGCGATTGTGAAGACTGTACACATAAATAAGCCTTAGACGATGAGAATAACTTGGCAATACAAAAGTGTCAGAGCTCCACCCTAAACCTCTTAATGCAAACAACAGAAATCGTTTTTGGACATACTCTTCTTTTTACAAACCCTAGCATACACTACACATGCTTTTAGAGTGTATTTTGTCTACATGGTGCTTAAAAGTAAGTTTTCTGTCAAGAATAACTCCTAAGTCGTTAATAATTTCTTCTCTAATTAATTTTTGCGCGTCAATGGTATACTCAAAATTTAAAGCACTTTTTTTTCTTAAGAAAGAAATTATATTGCATTTGTCCACATTTAGCTTCATTCCATTTACTTTACACCAGCTTACAAGCACGTTCAAACATTGTTGCAAAGAAGATCCATCTGTTGAATTATTAACATTTTGAAACAATTTTATGTCATCTGCGTATAAAACATATCTGCACCCTGTTGACAATAAGGGCAAGTCATTTATAAATAGTAAAAATAAGAGGCGACCAAGCTTGGGGAACCCCGGAAGTAACATATATATTACGGGAAATAACATTACAAAACTTTACACACTGAGTACGTTTTGACAAATTAGAAGCTATTCACCTTAATAAAGTAGAATGAATGCCATACTTTTCAAGTTTAAAAAGAAGCAAGCCGTGGTCAACTTTGTCGAAGGCCTTACTAAAGTCAGTGAAGATCGCATCAACCTGGATCCTTTATACATTTCTTGAAGAATATAAGAGGTATAATCAACAAGATTAGTAGTTGTGGATCTACCCGTAAAGAAACCATGCTGATGCTCACTTATGACCGACTTCAGTTATTGTAAGAAGTTGTTTGCCTATTATTTTGTATATGGTCAAGGAATATAACTCGCGTTCAATTGAGGCAACGTGAAAATGGTCATAGAAGAAATTATTTTCTACATTCTGATAAAAATTTTCGTTTGTACATATTTTGTCTCAAATGAATAATTAGATTCGGAGATATACACAGAAACGTAGTCTTAGAATATGATTGTTCAAATTCACATGCTTAAAGAAGACCAATTTACTCCAATTTCCGAACTATATAGCATGATCAAGGATTTTTAATTTGTACTGCTAACTTTAACGAATAAAAGCGTATTTTTATAACATATATTTTCAAAGATATGAATTTTTTAAGGGGTGTGTCCTTCAGATCGCACAGACGTTACTTCTGTTACTTCGTTATCGTTAATTTATTAAGTAACCATACATTTTGATCAAACTGTGTTTTATTGGTTTAGTCATTGTGTTACACTTTTAAAAGAATTTTTATATTGTTTGTTTCTGTTCTGAAAGATCACAATATATAACAGAAAGATTCTTCACTTATACGACAAGATCAAAGTTATTCCAGTCCAGTTCTTGCAATGTCTTGTCGACATGTTTTAATTAAATATTTGTCTGCATCATCAAGTGACTTCTCAATTTCCATTGACGATGTTCCTTAAGAGTGTAATATCTGCGGTCGCACATTTTTTTAAGATATCGGTGTTCAAAAGGTAATTAAAAAACAATTGTTTTCCAAGAATTTAATACGTAATACATATTTGAAAATATATTATTGGTAGGAAAATAATTTGCAATTTATTTGAAAGGTAAAGAAAATACGTTTGCTATCAAAATAATTTTCCTGCATGTGTTATATCACACTATATAAGCAGTTTTTTCAAAAGAAAGAGTGAAATTCATTTTCTAAATTAACCAACTTCAAACTCAAATATCTTGAAAACTCCACCTACGATTTTGGAAATATTTGACCCACATAACGGCGTGCTCAACCACACCTTTCATTTGATACCAATTTTATTAGTGAACGCACTGGGCCCAGGCTGCATAGAAAAATGGACCATCTCCTTTCTTCATCTTCTTGTATACCTAATTAAGTACAATTTTGAAAAAAACTTGGTTTGATTTTTTTTTTTTTTTATTTTATTTTTAAAAGTTTTGGGTTTGAAAATAATTTTTCAATAACTGTTGCCAAAAATAACTTTATTAAAAAAAAAAACAATGAATGAAAGGTATTTCTGACCTTAAAAAAGGATAACTTAGCACTTAGCGGTAAGTGTTACCGTTGTTTTTTAATAATATTGTGTATCTGTTTTAAGTCAATTTTTTAGAAAATTGCCCCTCCTGCCTAAACGGGGGTAATAGACCACCCCCTTCCATACGATGTTTTTATTGATTCGATTAAACCCAAACGCTCTATCTATTTGTCACATCGTAGTAGGTGAATCACCATGTAGAACGCTAACGAAAAAAAAAAAAAATAACAACAATTATAAAAAAAAACGCCACCATAATTGGCTAAAGGAATGTTTTTCGAATCGTTGCTGAAAATAGGAACCTACAAATATGTCAATGGTACCTATAAAGTAAATATCGATTTTATAAAGAAGTATTGAACTAGGGTTGGCACAAAATAATACCAAATTGTCAATTGGCTTAGAAAATTTCAAAAACCCATTTCTTCTTGGAAATAGGTACGTACTTAACTTACGTATCTACTCATAGAAAAATTGTATATAAAACATTATTCGTCTATGCTGTTTGCAGTTGCTTAAATTGTATATAAAATACTTAATAAAGTGTTTATTTATTAGCCTTAAGAACATCCCGTTGACCAGTTTAAGCCTCAACAAAAATACCAGACAAAATTCTAACCCTCATAATTTTGTTGAGTTGACCTTTTCTGTCCGATAAATAAAACCAATTCACTTGACAAAACTACCTCCTGGAATATAATATGGTGTGTTGTGTACGAGTATACTATTTTGGCAATAACCTCGTCTGTTCTCTGTCAATCCCTTTTATCCACATTCACCAAATCTTATAGGTAAGGTATATATATTTGATAAACATAAAATGATAATGGTTGCGCTTAAGGACATATCCATAATATATAAGTACAATCTTTACGTATGCCATTCACACTTTATATTTATTCCGACACAATAAATCGGAAGTCCCTGAATAGCACCATTATCACACTGTTCGCCCTTTATATCTTTTCGTATTTCTCAGCAGAACAAATTTTATATATCTTCGACGAATATATTCTAAATGGATTGTTTCTTCCTCTTCCATTTTCAGGTTGCCATCATACACACACAAACACGAACAAACTCATCTAATATAAGCCCATACGGACTTGTGGGTCCATCAAAAGGATCAACCGAAATCCAACACATATCGCATAATTATATCCCTTAAATGAAATACCACATCGTCCTCCAGATCGTTTTAATTAAAACCGGAAACATATCATCATCATAATAATCATCATCTTCATCATTATCATCATCATCTTCAGTTATCTTCTCACACATAGATGCACAGTGCTTTATGCTTTGTGATTTCGTTTTTATATCTCCAAGAATATCTATGAAACAAGGACATTAACGTCTCCGAGAATATCCTCTTTTATGTGATATGAATACATGTATGCGTATAATAACGCTGGAGATTGCTTGAGAATTCAGGTCGGAAGACACAACATAATACTCATTTCAGCATCACAAACACGCACAAGAAACAGAAAAAATAACAACACAAAAAGCTGTTTTGATGTGGAGGGACTGTGTTCCAGCAGGACCAATAGATGAAATTATGGTTGCAATTAGTAAATGTAGTTTCGACAAGCACACCAAAAATAATGCCAATGAACAGAGTGGCAGCATCATCTATGACAGCAACACTATAAGAAACATGAGAAGAATTTGTAATTGTGCACCGGTAAGTAATTCCTTGTTTTTGACAGCAGAGAAAATTTAGTTTGGTTGTAGGTATACACTTTTTTTAGAATCGAATGGACAGGATTTCCTTCATATTGCTTCCGTTTGTCGAAAAACTGAAGAATTACACACATTATTCTACTATTATTAAACGCGAATTAAACATGTTTCATCTTTAATCAGTGAGCTTATTTGTTCCAACTGTTTAATTCACCTAAAAAGATGTTATTCATGATATAACTCTTTCCTAAGTGATAACTAACAACAAAATAGAATACTCCAACCCTGCAAGGGGACGATGGTCGAAACATTTAATTCCAGGTATTTTAATTGTATAGTTATACTAAAATGAAGACAACAAAATCTTTTTATAACCATTGCTTACTTCTTGCAATTCTATAATTGTACTGAATCATAAATTACAATTGAGTGTCTGGGACTTTGTGTAACTAGTACGGAATGGAGAAACGTGAATGACGTATATATATTTTGTTTAGTCTATCAACATCCTATTAAAGTTATTGTATATTAATTCATGCACAAACTTACGACCTAAGCGCTTCTTGGAAACCAGTTTGATACAATCCAATATAGATCCCGTCACATACTGAAAGGAAAAATGCTTCAGAAAGCGTGTCGAAAATTTCGATTTTGAAATTTTCCTGAAAGTGCTTTCTGAAAGCGACTTTTTATTGTGAAGAAAGCTTATTTTCCGAAAGCATTTTTCGGGTCCTCATACTATGAAAGTGTAAGCGATTTCTGAAAGAGCTTTCTGAAAATAAAAATAATAAATTATATTTGTATACAAAATACAATAGATTCATATTAGGGTTGTGCGATAGGCTCCCGCAAAATACGCCAGAAGAAATTACGCCAGATTTTATTTTTGGAAAAAATCGCCAGATTTTTTTTTCTGGTTCAAATTAGAAAAAGAATCCGAATTTTTTGTGGAAAATAAGTCAGAAACGTTGGAAATTGTGCCAGACAGATATGAAAAAAAAAACCCCAGATATCAAAATGGAAATTGGGCCAGAAAATCAGTTATATACTCTGGTATAATTTCCTAACATCAATTTGGAAAAAAGGCCAGAAAATATTTTAATTTACTACAAACAAGATAATTTCAGTACAACCGAGAGCAGTAGCCGCTCGGATGATGAAGAAACGGAGGAACATCCTGCAGACACAAAAGAAGCAGATGTAATATTATAAACATATATGTGTTATATGTGTTATATGTCAGGTCCTTCCACCAAACATTGGGATGTTGATGTTGCCATGCAGACACATGAAAATATACTAGTAGTGCAACTTAAAGTTGCAAGCACAAGCAGTTGCAGATTGACACGAAAACTACAAATGTCTATGCTGCCGGGAAATCGTAGCAGACACGTTGCAAATTTACATTTAGTAAAAATATTTTGTTCTTTTATATTTTGTTAAATATGTGAATTGTTACAAATAAAAACGTAATTGAAACCGCGGGTGCGGCGCCGCGCCGCGCCGTGCCGCAACCATGCCGTGGCCGTGTCGCAGCGCCCCCCCCCCGCGGGTCGATGTCAGGGGTATTGTTTATAAACTTTTTTTTTATATAATCATAAAAATGAAAATTTCCTTCTAATGCAACATGATGCATAGAACTATTAACTATTGGAAACTCAGATTTATCGACACAAATATCGAATTCCTTATCGACAAAAATTAAATCTAACATTCTTGATAAATTATTCTTAAAAGATTTTTTTTGAATTAAATCAAATTGGGTATAAAAGTCAATAAATTCAACTTCAATTTCAGAGTTTACATTGTAAGTTATAAAGTATTTATCATCTGAGTCAAAATTCTAAATAATATTGCCTAAATTAAAGTCTCCGATACATATATTACATGTTGCGAATTATTGAGATTTTCTAAAATGTTTTTACAATTACTTTGATGTAGATTATATACTTCAAGAGAACTCCTTGGCGGAATATAACTTAGCATTATAAATATTTCAGTTTTATTATTTAACAAAAGCGATACAATTAATTGATCAACATCACAATATAATTCTGAAGAATTTTGACTTAAAAGCAAATCTACCTGTTTACATGGTAAGGAGGAACGTATGGCAATCATGACTCCACCACCCTTATCCATACCAGTTAATAATAGGGGTATTCACGATCTGGTGCAACGAGCCTAGTAAAAGTGCGAAATTTTATTTTTTTTAAGTGGATCGTGAACGCACTTTTCTTATCTTCTTGCAACACTAAAGCAAATGTCAAAATTAGTTTGACATTTGTTATTTGTTTTTGTTTCGAACATATCTGAAAATTTCAATTTGAGTTAATTTAAATTTTGTTCATAAAAAGATGCCAAAAAAACGGAAAAAGAAAATTTTACCAAATCTTAATTATCGTCCGAATTTTAAATGGAAAATAGTAGTAAAAGATGATGACGACGTCACATCAATACAATCAAGATAGCAAATTGGATGTATCCAATGAACATACCTTTGTTTCTGTTTAACGTAATCAAGAATGAGTGAGCTGTCAAAAACACAATTTACAAATTTTACAATGTTGTATTTTTCTGTTGCAATAGGTTTCGGGTATTGCTAAAGTGCGAAACTGTTGTAAGATTGCACCTTGTATATTTTGTTGTTGTAGTGTTGTAAGATTTTACACTTTTGCACTTTTACAATGATACAAGGCCAGTTGCATCGGATCGTGAATACCCCTATTTTACTTCTATCTTTTCTAAAAACTGTATAGTTCGTTAAATCAAATTATTCAGATGTAAGTTGATTTTGAGTTAGCCATGTTTCTGTTAACATTATTATATCATAACTACAAGATAAGAAAGCAATATATAAATAATCTAATTTAGTTCTAATGCCTCCTACATTTTGATAGTAAAAAGATAAATTACTTGGAAATTGAAAAGTGTTCTATGATAAATCAATCATAATATCAGCTTCAGCATTATTTAAAAATTGTATGTTGTTAAGGGATGAATCAACAGCATCATCAGCAACAACAAAAACATTATCATCAACAGCATTATCAGCAACATAATTATCAGCAACAGCAGGGTTAATTGCAGCAACCGCATAATTTGTATACGTGTACGGATAGTTAATAATTTCAGCCGGAGTTATTTCACAGTCCCCAACGAGGGACACGTGTCGTTTTTTGGCTGGTTACCAAACTTTTTTACTTAAACAAATCTCGGCCATAACGATACGTCACTCATTTCTGTTATGATAGAACTGTCTTCAATATTGACCAAGTAGGGAATTTAAAAAAATACAAACAATTTCTTAAGTTTTCAATTACGTTTTTATTTGTTCCTAGGAAAAAAGACAAAATTTTGTATGAAGAATTTTCTGGCGTTTTTTCCAAAAAAAAAACCTGGCGTAATTTCCGGGAGCCGTGCGATACATCGATTGAAAAGTGGCACTCACTAGATCACGAATATGCATTTATCTTAATTCTCTTATACTGCTTTCACACAAGGAAACTGATTTGCCAGAAACTAGTTAGTTTGTAGGCGAAAAGGGTGAGAGGGGAGATTTTTTGTCTTCCTGTTACGCCCTTCTCGTCTACAAACTAAATATTGCTGGCAACTCAGTTTCCTTATGTGAAAGCGGTCTTAGATGTTTAGCTTAAGCTGGCTGTAGTCTTTCGGTGTTATCATCGGTGTTCGTTGTTGTTCGTTCGCGGAACAACGAAATTGTAAATGAGAAAACCGAACAAGAACTAACTAAGAACGAATGAAGAACGTGCAAATTCAAATCAGGTCAGAAATTTCGGTGTTCGTTGTTCGTTTTTATCCTAACAACTTGTGTTTAAAAGCGAAAACTGTTTAAATGAACATTATTTTGGAGTGTCGTGCAACTTGTAGGGACATTTCCAAAGTTTTTTTAATTACTGAATGGCACAAGAAGCCTAGTTATATAAATAAACAATTTTGTAAATAGAGTTTAACTTTCAAATGTAAATGCTTTCTTCGTTGTTCATTGTGGAGAGAAGAACGAACACCGAACAACGGACACCGAATGAAGAATGAAAGTCTAAAGCCAGCTTTAGCCGGAAATCACGTTAAGAGAAAAAAAAAGGTGTCAACTTTGGAGGATCGAGTTTAAAGATTTTTTTTTTTGTTTTTTTTTTTGTATCGTGGCGATAAATCGACAAAAAGGTGGCACTCCCTATAAATCACGTTTAGCAGGATAGAGGAAGTTTTAAAAATTGACCGGGCAAACGTTACCCGCTGAACTGAGTTGCGGGAAAACGTAACGATACCATAAAATGCAGCTGATATAAGAGAAATTCGGGTGAAAACCTACGTTCGCTTTCAAGAAAGCGAACAACTTTCACAAACAGTTTTAGAAAGCAGAGAGCGTTTTCTGAAGGTGATTTGCTTTCTTGCAAACGCTAACGAACTATTCACACAGTGAAAGTTTTTGTTTTTGAAAGCGTTTTCAAGAAAGCAAATCACTTTCAGAAAACACTTACAATAAAGTTCTTTTGGGGTCGTCATTGTCACACTATGAATGTTTTGCTTTCAGAAATCTTTTTGGTTTCGGAAAATACCTATGCACTTTCCTTACAGAATCGAAAAATTGATTTTTTTAAAAATTTGGTAAAATGATTTTATTTTAAAATCATTTTTTGTGAAAGTTTTACGTATTAAAACACTTTTTGGTTTTAAGTTTTCAATGCTCTTATCAAATTTCAATAGCTGAAAAACAAATGATTCTAGGACTTTTTTTTTATTTTAAAACAGTGTTAATGAACTGTCAGAAGGTTACAGAACTATTTGTGGCAAAGGACCATCCCGGGGGGTCGGGGATGAGGGGCAGTTCCTTAAAACGATGGCTGGACTACGAACATGTCTAGAAAAAAATCTCCAATGGAGTCGCTAAAATCCATGTCCATGCAGTGACATATCCATACAAATCAGATTGTGGAATGTGGATTGGATTGTACTTTGGATTATGGTAGAAAGTAAGGGATAAAGTAGAAAAATCAATTTTGTCACAATCCGGACATATGCGTTATAATTTGGAGCTCTTACAAGACGATTAGGGCTGGCCACGAGACGAGACCCTGCGACACTTTTGTAAGACTCGTCGCGGTCTCGTTAAAATCGAAAGTTTTCAGTCTGGTCTCGGTCTCGTGTCGGTCTCGTATAATTAAGTCTCGCATTGATCTCGTCTCTGAAAAATTCGATTTTCGGACAAACTGTTGATTGGAACCAAATATTTTCGATTATTGTTTGAATATGTGCAGAAGAAAATAAATATTTAAATGAAATTGAATTTTTTAATTTATTAGACTCCCTGTAAATTTCAGTCTCGTCTCGGCCTTGTCTCGGTTGCTTAAAAGGCAGTCTCGTCTCGTGTCGTCTCGGTCTCGTCATGTGAGACCGAGATCGAGACCGAGACTCTTTTCTCTTCTCGTGGCCAGCCCTAAAGACGATACGAAATTCTATTGAAGGACTAGCAGACCCGTGCTTGCGTTACTCCTCTTTATTTTCAAAGTCAAAGGTCTGAACGTTTACATTATAATTTACTTTCTAATAAAATGTTTCTGTATACACTCCATAAACATTTAAGGACGATTCTGCTGGTCGTATTGTTAAACAACACAATTTAGGTAAAACCACAAATTACTCAAAGTTAATACTTTTCAAACCTCCCTCACTATACGAGTTTTTTTTTTTTTCAATAACGGAAATAAATGTTTGGGTTTTTTTGAGCGATAATTACCAGTTTTATACTTGTTTTGCAATGTTCTCAACCATTTTCTTTTTTTTTTTTTTCATTTTTTACTTTTATATAGTATATAGTTTTAGATTCCTTCTAATAATGAACTCGAGATAATAACATTACCGTGATAGAGAACCTGCAAGCTGCAAACCTCTTTTGATTTTCTCTTTTGATTCTGGATTCTCGTGGCACTCTTAAAATATATACCTAGTTTCATGATGGACATGGTGGTAGTATGTTGTTCACAAGTGTTATGGTAAGGTCCAACACTTTTCCACTCCCTCAAAAAGTTGGTGTCCATAAGAAATCGAATATTTATACCAAGTTTCATCAACGTAACGTACCATTATTTTAAGAAGTGTTCGGCAATATTTACCTATCGTACTGAAAATATAGTTATACTTACATAAAAATGACTATAACTTTTTTTCCGGGAACTGTATCACCTTAGTTTAAATTTCATTAGATTCACCATTAAAAAGTTCCTTGAAATCATATGCCATATGCATAGATTTTACGACAGTCATTTTTTCATTTTGATGCACAAAAATCTTCCCCCTCTCCTCCTCAAAACAAAAAACACCTTTCCTTACAAGATGTTTTTATAGACTCTTTTAACTCTTCATTTTTATGGTTAATGTAACGTTTACACCAACATTCATGAGGGTAGAAATTTGTATGTTTATATGTCCTATTTTACCTGTACTAAAGATAGATAAAACAAATCCAAAATATGGGCACGACTGAAACGCACAAACTTGCTCTCGTAGCTAACAACTTTAAGTAGCTAGAAATTGATGATGTACAAGTAAGTACTTAGAAAAAAAATTAAATAAATTATTACTATAAATTTATTATTTTAATGGCTTCGACAGTAGGAGCTCAAAATCAAGTATGCCATCTGATTTCCTGGATAAATATGAATTCATGAAAAAAAAAAAAATCGTTGGAGCGGTTTTCTTAAAAATGATATTATTATACATATACATATTACAATTTTCGCTCATTTTCAAAAATAAAATCTGGTATGGACACGTTTTTAGTATTTAATAAAATACAATTTTAGACAAAATAAAAGAAAATATTCATTATACCATTTTCAAGATACGTACTGAATTTTCAAAAACAAAAATCCAACAACTATTTTTTTGAAATTTTGTATATGCAAAATTATTTAAATTGTGAAGGAGCTCTTGTATACAAATTTCGAGAAATTTGAAAAGGAAAAATCGGTTCTATAAAAGGTACCGTTATTAACCGTTATTGGTGAATTTTTTTGATCAAAATATTGGCTATACCTTAAATAGTAATTGCACATCTTTTTATCGAAATTTTTGTAGCCGTTTTCGAGAAAAATAATTTTTTTTCTTAACGGTTTTTCAATATTTGTATGGATTGGACCGTTATTTTTGAATTTAGAAACATGAATTTTTCAGGTATTCTACAAAATAATAAAAAACTATTTTACACCTAGTTTTGGAAATATTGACCAATTGATTTTTTTTTGAAATTTAAAACAAAATTTTTTTTTTTTAATTTTGGTTCACAATAATGTTTATACTGTTTAAAAGTTTTACCATAATAATAATGAAAAATTTCAACTTAACTGTTTCCAGAAAATCAAAAACTAAAAAATGGCTGTACTGCAGGTTCCCAAAAATATCCACTTTTGAATGTAAAAAAATGAACAAAAAGTAGTTTTTACATATTTAATTCTTTTTATTTTTTTTCAACAAAATCCTCTGACCCGTTTTTGAGATAAACACCATCAAAGTATGCCATCTAATTTGTTTGATAAACATGAATTTATAAACAAAAAATCAAAAATCGTTAAAGCGGTTTTCTTAAGATTATTTTTTTATATATAAAAAATTTTGAATGATTTTAAAAATAAAATTTGGTATGCCAACTTTTAGTATTTAATAAAATACAATTTTTTACAAAATAAAAAAAAAAATCAATATGTTTTTAAAAATCCAAAAATTACTCTTATATAAAAATTTTGGTTGAAATCGGTGTAGCCGTTAACGAGAAATTTGAAAACTAAAATATTGGTTCTAGGACAGGTACCTTTAATAACCGCTATTAATTGATTTTTTTTTTACCAAAATATTTATTAGATATTATTTTTTTTTTTTTCAAAATTGTTACGCCGTTTTCAAAATAAATCAATTTTTGTATAGTGGTCGAATGGCAGGTATTTATTTTTTGAGCTAAAAAAAATTTCAATTTCCCCTCTAGGGAATCACCTAACCGTAAGTCCAAAGTTTGAAGAAAATCGCTTCAGTGGTTTAGGCTGCAAGTTGAGGTACAGACAAACAGACAGACAGATTTGCCGGACCCACTTTTTACGCATTCTCTGTCATCGGCATCGTTATGTTAGCGAAAATTATTATCTCGAGTTTTTTTTGCACGAATCCTAAACTTGCCCTATACTACGTATGTACTGTACGTACATATTTCGTAAGTAAAAATTGGAAGGGTGTTTGTTTAATGAGGTTATCTTGAGGTTTATTCTGCATACTTCAATTTGAAGGGTTATTTGTATATTCCCAAATTAGTCTAGGAGTTAAGTCCTCAAAGGGATTAAAATGTTCCTAAATAATTCATATGGATATGAGTCTGTTATTTCAAAACAAAACAAAAACCAATCTTTAAAAAAAAAAAAGTTTCCCACAGAATGTTTTAAAATCTTAAATAATATACATGTACCTATGTATGTATTTCGATGTGTACAAGTGATTTTTTTTTTTTTGTAATAATTATATCTTATAATATTGTACTTTACAAACTGTTTACCGACTCTTATATAAAAATAAAATAAATAGGGTGGCACAACGCCTCATGAAGAACCAGGGCCTAGTGACTAACAACTCGCAACCATTCCTGTGTGCGCCTGTCGACAGGAATGGAAGGGACCTACAATTGTATGCCGAATCCGAACGGCTAGACGAGAAGCACTTATTCGTGACAAGTGATACTCTTGGAGGATTTGTCAATTCCTCGCAAGAGGCAGTAGCCCTGAAAAAAAAACTTTTTAGTTTTTAGGTGGACGAGGCTGGGAAGCGCACCCAGACCTCCAGCGTGACAGTCAAACGCACTAACCATTACGCTACGGGCTACTACAAAAAAATCTTTTAGTATCATAAAAATCAAACAAAAATTTTCTATTTTTTGTTTGTATCTATTGAGGGATAAGTCCGTAATAAATGTACAACCATTTTCTTCGTTACTAAAATAGGAATAAGGTAAAAATATTTTTAACCCCCTAGTAGAATATTATAAGGGTAGTTTGTGGGTGGTTTTGTGGGTTGTTTTGTTTAATTGTACGAATTTCAATTCAAAACCTTTTAAATAATACCATTTGTACTCTGAGAAATGAGGTACAAATTGATATTTGTTTGTTGTTTTCCAGAGATGATTTTGACACCAAAAATATTATTTTAAACCCAATATTTGTATTTTTTACAAATCAATTGCTCCAAAAATTGGTTTTAGGATAGAATTGATGCTTGCGACCCATAAACATAATCTTAAAAATTCAGGTAGTGTATCATGGGGTCAGAAAAGTTAATTCCAAAAAATCGAACGAAAAATACACAAAATATTAAATAGAAACTAAGGAAATTGGGAATCATTTTATTCAAAATTAAATAACTTCTGTCACAGAGCGAATTTGGACAAACGGTTAACGTATAATGAATGCATAAATATGATCCTATACAATACGCTATGAAGGCCGTTTTTATTGGTGCTGGGCCAGATTTGCCCATTCTCGTACCTAAAACTACCCCTCTCGCCTTGATGAGGGAAATACACCCCCCTGCTACTGAAGGAAAAATGTATGTTCTCAGCTCATAAATGTGTTAGCTTTTCCCATAAATTTGTGTGCAGACATAACTTTTTGTACTTATTACATCACAAAATCTATACCAAACACTTACATTTTCAATAAAGAATTCTATGTATCCATCGCATAAAGATAATATCTGCTTTAAATTCATAATTATGTAGTTTGGCACTTATGCACTTTACTCTGTGTACCTATTCATTTAATAAATCTTAAAGTGCAAATACATAAATATTTTACTGGTTATAAAGTAAGTACAGCTTTTTAGTATATTTTCTGTATTCATTCCATAAATATGAATAATGTGCATTGACTTAAAACAGAAACATCTCTCGGTTATCTATAATTTTTTCATTAGTATATGATTATGTTTTGATAAAAGTTTCTTAGCTGTATTTTATGTACTAATTACATTAGCATATTCTCATTACATAAATATGTACTTATTTCATAAATTCTTCATTTCAATAAATATGTACTTACAGAAATAACATACAAATGTATTCATTACATAAATATGTTCTCATTATATAAATATGCTCTCATTACATAAATTTGTACTTTTCGGTTTTGCAAATTACGATGTTTTCAAGTTGAACGTATAAAATGAACTGTTTTATTTTTCTAATATTTTAAATACAAACATTTGAAGAAATCAAAAGATTATACCATGTTAAACAAACTAATAAAACCATATAAACAACCAAGTGATAAGGCTATATCACATAAATATTACCCATTCAGTGTATTTTTATTCCGCAAACATTCTTAGCAAATAAATTTTAATTGGACAAATACATTAAGATACTCGTATTAAAATTATTTCGCATTTGAAAATTCACAAAAAAATGTCCATCATAAATAATTGATAAAATATTTCATTGGATGTCCTTAAAAAAAAAACATATTTGAAAAGAAACCAATTTGAATAGCTTAACAGATAAGTATTCAAATTCCAAATAAATATGTAGCATTTACCCTGTTGGGATATGCGAAATACGTCGCGTATAAATTCTCATCTTGTTCGAAAAAAACCCTATGACAACAACCGCTACTGTCAACATTAATCAATAATAATTTATGTGAAACAGTGCGTTTTTGTTAATATGAGAATGTGTCGCTCCTTCAAAGCAACGTTGTTATTTTAAGGACCTGTTTTGCATGTTTTACTTATTTCTTAAAAAAAAAAAATTGTTCGACGTACGAATGTAAGCGTAAGATACATAACAAATAGGTACCAATATTAATTTCGTGATACATCAGACTCGTTATTCTGTTTTTACGCTGATCCCTGCCCTGGGCATGGAAATGGACGGGATGAAAGTCTGGTTATTCCCCAAACAATCCAGGGTTTGCATAATGTAAGCTTTGTTAGGTCTCTCAGTATTATGCCCTTTATAGAGGTAGGTAGGTACTCAAGAGTATGGTAGTGGTATTATGGTTGTAGCTTTGAACGAAAATACTTCATCTTGTACATCCGAAAATTCGGCTCTAGACTAAAAGGGTGAAAGTATTGTTAGCTTAAATGTGCAATGGACAGCAGATTATGCATTCATAGAAGAGCTTCAAGTATTTTGCATTTGAAGCTTAGGCGATAGGTTCTATATATACATACGTTGCTGGTCGTATCCATATAGTTTAAAACTTCATAGATCATAAAGATTCATAACGTGAAATCTATGTGAAAAGGACACTCAAAGCATAATGCTAAAATCACAATTAACAGGAAGATAATTGAGTGCCATGCACAGCGCATGAGTCTGAAGCAAAATAATTATAGGACCATTAAGGTTTATTGCATGGTCCTCATAAACAAAGAGGATTCTTTTTGCATGAGCCTGCTTTCTGTGTTGAAGACAAAGATAATTTACTTTCGTTCGATACAATAAAAGAAGCATATACTACATATACTCGTATAGGTATATCTAGATGCGATGGTGAAATAGGAGAAATCATGGTCAAGTATAGCATAGATGTGCATAAAGTTCTAAATACGTGAGTTCTCTGCTCATAATTCGGTAACAGTGTATTATCTAATACCTATACCGTGTTCATAGCATGCATGTCCTGTCCATAGTACTGTAGTCCGTTATAATAATTAGAGCCAATTGTCTACGGGATGAGTAAGTTCATAATGTAAATCCCTTCAAAGAAGAATTAATAGTTTCTTCGTATAGATATACAAATACTCCAATTGTACGACAGCTTACTTTTAATTTAAATACGAGAAAGGCGTTCACTAGCCCAGGGAAAATGTAATTTTACTGCAAAAAAATCTGAGTGATGGATTTGAACGTAATAATCTTGGGTTTTGCGTTAATAATAGTTATTCAAGGTTGCATGTCGAAAATATCAGTTTTTCGCATATAACTCCGAAACGCTAAATATTATCAAAACATATTTCATATAAAACTTGTACATCATGCCATGTGTAAGAAAAAAAGTAACAACAGTTTTTTTCCTACGACTCACCGCACCGTTATATAAGAAGATGGTGAAAATACAAAAAACGTAGAATATCGAAAATGCTCGTTTTTCAGGTATATTTTCAAAGTGGTTCATATTTTCGTAAACATAAAACTTGATGTTCCAAACGAATTCAAATCCTGAATAAGGCTGAATTCAGTATTGATAATGTTGGCTGTCAGGGCAGTAGTTTCTGGATTATTATGACTTTAGAAAACCCCACCAGAGACAAGAAGAATAACTCTCAGCCTAGCAATGTTCGGAAATACTCGTGCATCCTGTTGAAACCCCATGACGTTCAGTTCAGGCCAAAATAAAAGTCTTGTGAAGGTAGCAAAAGAATTGTTTAAATTGAATTCAAAATGAGAGTTCCCGGTAGCAAACAAAGAGTTCGTGAGTTCTTCATACTTTTTTTCAATAGTTTCTGGCAAATAAAGTGCTAAAAATAGAAAAAAAAAGTTTTTTTTATTGCTGACTTCACGCAGCAAGGAGGAAAGGAGTTCTGAACAGCTCCTTATTATATTACTGGAGTAAACAAACGGATTATTGAATTTGTTAGAAAACGTTTTCAGCACGTCATGACAATATTATCTGTAAAATAAAATTCATCCGAAGCCGAAATCTTTATTCGTGCTCGAGATATAGTGGCACTTAAATTTGCGAATAACTTTTGAAAAATAAGTATTAGAAAAAAAAATTACTAATAAAATGTTCAGAACTCTTTGTTTGCTATCGGGAACTCTAATCAGAACTCCTTTTTTTTGGATTTTGAAATTTTTGTTTCTAAGTCAAGGAACCTTAATTTACGCATAACTTTTGAAAAATAAGTTTTAGAAAAAAAAGCTTGTTAATAAAATGTTCAGAACTCCTTGTTTGCTATCGGGAACTCTCATCACAACTCCTTTTTTTTGGATTTTGAAAATTTTTGGCTCTTAGTCAATGGGAACCTTAATTTGCCCTAACTTTTCCGATTTTTCTAAAACCCATCAGGAACTCTAGAACTCTTGATTTTAAGTTAAAAAACATGCTCAGAACACTTTTTCTCGAAAAACTCCTTGCTGCGTGAAGTTAGCAAAAGAAAACTTTTTTTTCTATTTTTAACACTTTATTTGCTAGAACTATTGAAAAAAAGTATGAGCAGCTCTAGAATTGTTTAACAGTTTAGTTAAATTTTCTTAATTTTAAAAACTTTTTAACTAGTATCATACTAAACCAATTTCGTTTGGGGATAAATTCTCTTAGATGTGTCAGTCGTGAAGGCAAAGTGAATGGAATTTAAGTTAGATTATCCCTGATTTGACATTTATAAACGTCAAAGTTTTTAGTAAAATGTTAGGTGATAGTAAGATGATAAACTTTTTAAAATTAACAAAATACAATTTTTAACCTAGTAACATACTAAAAATGATTTAACATCGTACTAAATCGACTAAAATTTAGAGCCAATATTTTTAAAGAAGCTTAACTTGCTGATAGCTAGTTAAATTCAAGAATCAAGATTGAAATTTAAAATAGAAATTTTTTTTTTTGGAAATTATATCCCCCTCCGAAATATTTGTCTGGCTACGGCCTTGGACGTACGGGTGTTTGGCGGATTGTTTACTGAACTGGTCGACAACGTTGCAAAAAGTCCTCTTGGAAGTACGATTAATTTGGCAAAAAAGACTTAATAAATTACAGCCAATTTGACAGATGTAGCTTGAACAATATGTCCACACACAATCACCTTAGTTTAGTCAACTCGTCACCTGGGGTGTCAGTTTCAGGAAAAAAAATAGAAATTTTTTTTTTTCACTCGTCTTTAATGTTTGCGAAAATCGCAAAAACAATCAAAATGTTCGACCTTTTTCAGTTTTTTTTCCCAAAAAGTCAACAAAATACACAATATTTAAATAAAATTACCTTCTACACTTTACAGAACATAAAATTTCCTATAAAAATTTTGTTTGTAGAATTAACTGTTTGGCCACTAGAGTACGGTAAAAAAAACCCCAACATTTCGTACTTTTTGGAAAACACAGTTCTCTCATTATATTTTTGCTTGTAATTTAAAAACTATGCCTGTGAATGTAAAAAAAACCGAGGCTTCTTATATAAACGACATTAAATTCTCTACAAGTAAGTCACCTTTATCACTCAAATTGGCGAGAAAATGGACCGGCTAGAGCGTGATGCAATTATATGTCATATTACAGCGATCCAAAATGGAACTAAGACGTTCCAGGGTTTGTATTGTAAAAATCATTCAATGGCTCATTAAAGATGAGAAAACCACGGAGCGTTTTTAAACGAGAGGGTGCAATTTTTAAGAGGGGGTTTAACTGCAGTCCTTTTGGTTTTTTGCATATATATACCAAGCTAAATTTCGAAATTCCGAAAACCTTTCTCTAGAGAATAAAAGTTACTTGGCCTATTCAAAAAATTTTAAATACATTTTTAATGTGTTAACTTTTTTTCCAGCAGAGATAGGTATAGAAATTGGTCAACATAAAAGAAAATAATAAAATTTTCTTTAACGTGACCTATTTTGAAAAGTCTTTTTAACAAAAAATCAACCAACGGTCGCTCAAAGTAAGCCATTTTTTCAATTTTTATTACGTTTACCTCGACATTATTTAAATTCTTATTTTGTGCAACAAAACTTTAATTATTAAATGAAATGAGAATAATAAATTAAATTATTTATAATAAATGATTGTTTTTACAGCTTTAAAAAAAAATGTGAATGTGAAAATCATACAAGAAAATTAATTCCTACAAAAATAAAATACAATTTTTCATTTCTAGATTTTATTAAAGCTATTGAATATCTTTATCAATGTCTTCAAGAAAATCATCTTCTTGAATGTTCGTTTCTTAAGAACTGTCGCAGATTGGACCCATGTAATTCTTACAAAACATACAAAACGTTATTCCTAGTTTTTTACAACCACAGCTTCCGTGACAACCGGTTGCACATGTACATTCTCATGCAATTTTTCTAACCAAAATATCTGGTGAAGGAGCTTGATTTATGGTTTAAGTTATCAATCTATTAAGATCCCGCGCAATCGCGACCTCTAAATTTAATTTTTAGTGTTTTTAGGAACCAACGAATCTAATTCCCAGAAAGCGCCTTAAACAATAAAAAAAACTCTACTATTAATGTTTCTTTCTCAAAATTTGTCGAAAATTGCTATAATAATCTTGATTTACCTTTATTTTTATACAGCCTTATGCATAAACGAATTTTAGCGAGTGCATAGCTCTATGCACTCTTTAAAATGCCTCTGAACGCAAAAACCTTATTCATAAACTCATGCAACGTTGAATAGAAGCAACTCGTTTGGAGGTTGTATAGAGCCAACATAAGGGTTGTTTAGTATCGGAATGTCACTTTGACTCACACATAGCAATAATGTAGATAGATGTTAGGGGGCCGCTTATTTTTGCAATCTTTGAGGTGTTGAAATCTCACTTTCAAAATATTTTATAAAATTTAATACAGCAATTAATAATGTTGGTTTTGTTAATTTACTGTACATTTTTGTTGGGATATTATTTAAAAGAATAAAGAATATTTTTCTGTACACTTTATTTTATAGAAGCTGCTTAATAAATGTACAAAATTTAAAGATTTTCCATAAAATCTTACTACTTTTGCAAATGCTCGACGGCATGCGTGATTTTAATTAAATTATACAAAGATTCACCTTCATCACTTTCATGGGAAAAACAAATGAATTTTTAGCATTACAAAATAAGCACCACCCTTTTATTTTTCTCCTCAACAAAAACTATACGATGTGAGTGAATGGAACAATTCATGCAATAAATCAAAAACGACGTATTTTTTGTTTCAAATATTTTTAATTTTATTTGCAAACACAAAAAAACAGCAAAGTAACGGGATAATTATAATAATATTAAAAGAAATGAATAAGAAACTAAAAAGAATCCAATCGCCAGCAGAATGACTTCTATTGATTTTTCACACAGCTGGGTCTCCTTTGTCAGTTTTGAAAGTAAAACGTACTAGATTCCTCCTTTATTGTACTAATTTTGACACAAGCTCATTATAACTATAATGGGTTGAAAAATATTGTATGCATAACAATTTATGCAATGTTGTACAGTGGCTACATAAATCCTTATGCAGTGCATAACTATTCATATGTTCAGCGGATTCTAATAAATACGGCTGATAATGTTTAATAAATGCACTCCATTCCAGGTTTCTAATAAAAAATTCAACAAACGAAAATAGGACTTTCAAGATTTTTCGGAAAAGCTTTAGCAAAACCCTTACCTAAATTAGTATTGCAACATTCATGCTTTAACATTTTATTTAAATATTTAAAGTATGTAACTTTTGATAAGCCATGCATTTTTTGAGATTGATATTTATGAACATTTGTTTGTTCTTATTTTCAAAATTAACAAATGGTCAGTTGAGAAATTATAAAAACACTTTTCGTTCTCCTTAAAAAAAAATTATACAAGATAAATAATCTTAATAAGTATAAGGTAAATTATATTTCAAAATCCCCCGCATGTAAATAACTGGATGTTAAAAATACGAAATCAAACATTTTATTATTATAATAAAGTAAGTCTGTTGAACTTCCTCAATTGAACCCAATTTGCCAGTTTGGTTTTATTTCCTTTTCCGTGTCAATTAGGATATGAGTTGTTGTTTGGAAGTTCCATTGCCTTGCCGTATATATGAGTTTCTACCCTTTTTTATTTCATGTTTTTATATACATTCCATTCTGCACAAGTTGACATCGACAAAAAAAAAAAAAAATCTCTCCGGAATCCTTTTCCCACTCGTACTCCTACAACAATTTTCTGTTCACTATCTCAATTTTTGTGTAACTCAGTATTATTTTTCTTTTTGTCATCCATACAGCAACAGCATACACAGAAATCCTACCACCGAGAACAACAGGAACCGGAAAAGTGGACGACAAACTAAAAGGAGAATGAACGAATGAAGAACAACAAAAGCCATACCTCCGCCAACAACAACAACCACTGTTAAGTGTATATACATACTTTTAGGATGCTGTAGTGTTCCATACAACCGACACAAATAAAATACGAATAAACATACTTTAAAGGATAATAACCTTAAACAGCAACCGGAAAATATCAACAACAGTAACGTCTCGTTGTCGCACGAACATAAATTTAGGCAAAGTGCTCCAGTATAAGTAAATATAGTGTTTTAAACATAGTGCTTAAAAAATTAAAAACGGAAAAAAAATATATAGTAAAAGGGTTAACTCGGCATCCTCTATAAAAATTAAAAAAAAAAAAACAACAACAGTAGTTGACTTACATTTAAGCTTTAAAAAATGGCATCAATACGACCCTGTAGGACCGCTAGATACTGCCATTGTAATTCAGCGATACACAACTTATTAGTGCAAAGCATATCGACCGTTTATCTGTGGTGGTTATTCGGGACGTGCTTAATTCTTTTAACCAACACTGGAGAATTTTTAATGGTTAGTGCAGCATACATGGAAGCAGATGAACTCATCAACGAATTAGACCGACCAGGTGAGTGCTATCAATTAAATTGACACGCTACAAAACAAATTGAATTTTAAGTTTGAATTTTACCTATCTATACAGCTACACTAATACAGGTTGTTTCCACTTTAAGAGAAATGAACAAGAAACTAAATTTCGTTCCGAATTCGCATTCGATCTCAGAATTGATGTATTAGCTCAGAGTTTTGAGATATTCTAGTCCATGTTTTTGGCATAGCACATTTTGAAGTTATATATTACACGACCAATTAATTTTATTCGACGAAACTTATAACAGTATCTAAAACTAGGGGAAGATCCCTTCAAAGACGCAATTTAAATCTCGTCAAACCTTCTTTTCCTCCGAAAAATCGAGAGATAGAATGTTGAAGTTTTTCATAATATTGGCTTATTTCGGAGTTAGCTATTTGGAAGCAAAGACTTAAACTAAAATTATGATTTTTCAAAGGAGATATCAAGTATTGGAAACATCTAAAATTGGGCTTTGAGGAGGAGATTAATACTTCCAGTTACTGTTATGAGTTTTGTGCTGAAAATTTATTTTGTGGTGTAACTGTAACTTGACCTCAAATATACTGAAATACACGGTTCTTGCACTTTCAGACTATAAGGATATCTAAAAAAATGTGAGACAATCCACAAATTCTGAAATTTGATTCGAATTCTGTACACCAACAGTCTTTTGGAAAGTAAAGTGTGGTTTGCTTATACAGTACAACACGGATATAAGAAACTCTGATAATCCAAGACATTTCTTTCTTATATGCAAACATAAGAAAGACTATTTCTTATATGATAAACACGGATATAAGAAAAGAAATTTCTTATACAGACAAAAAAGGGACAAAAAACCAAGCAAGGAGCGCATTTCTTATAAGCGAGTTTTTCTTATATGAGTGTATCTTATATCCGTAACATACTGTACCCCAAACCATTGTGTTACTGCACTGATGACCCAAAAATAAAAAAAGTGTTTTTTTTTTTGCATTGCAAAGTTTTTGCGATAGTGGGCACTATTGTACTATTTATTTTAATATTTTCATTATTTATCATTATCTTATAAACAAAGCGGATTTAAATCAAATATTTTCTTGCATACGTACTAAATTTCTATAGAGCTATTAGAACGTATTTTGAGTAAACTTATGGAAACACCCTGTGGAAATTTTTTGTTCATCCTCAATCGTGATGAGTTTTATAAATAACTCATCTATTAAATTATTTTATTTTTTTTAAGTCCGATGTTCAAAATTCAATCAAGAGTTTTGTTCTGACAGGCTTAGTGGAAATATTTTAAAACGAAATGAATTAAATCCAATTCAAATGTATATAGGGTAGGCAAGGAATGTTGTGTTTCGGTCATCTGAACATACATTTTATTAAATTTATTTTTTTTTAGAAGCTTCTTTATGGTGAACTTCCATCCTATATATTATATGCAGTTCGACTTATAAAGGCACCGATATTCTTTATTCAAGTTCTGGTCTAGACCATTTTTACAGGATCAAACTTGGCGATTTTCAATCCGCGTTAACTTCAAAACCAATAAAAAAGAAACTTCAAATTTAATTAACTGCTAAGCTTATTAAGTATAGTTGAGTTGTTCCTGAGATATAGGAGTACAAAACTAGATAAAACTTAAACTTTGACAGATCGTTAAAATTATGGCGCGCTTCGTGACAACTTAGAATATTGTTATTTCGCACAGCAGTAAAATCGTAAATTTATGGGGCGTGGCATCCACCAACTTCTAAACATAATTTTAATGGAGCACTTCTGATGATAAAGATTGATGTAAATTAGAAGAACGGTTAAGATTTGTAGCGCATAGGATTTGTAGCGCATATAAGGTACAGATTAAAAACTTGATTTTCCTTTTGAGGTTTTAAGTGGGCATTTTTTCAACAAAATTGAACAGCAAAATTGAAATCACAACAGAAGCATATAAATGTCCAAAAAAAGCGAAAAATATAAAAATATTACTTGCAGCGATGCTACAGAATTGACAACCTCAGTCGGAGCATGGAATTTCGTTCGGAAATTTGTTGGATTGAAGAAGGAACATACAAATCGCTATCGTCAGAAGGCAGACTAGAAGACACAAGGGACAAGTCTCTTCCCGGAGACTGTGCCTAATACGGGCTGAACTCTACTTATAATCAGGAGGGCATCCAAGGCCTATTTTTCCTACTGTGTTTTCTTATGCAGGATGTGAATGGTCATTCAGTTCCGAATCCTCTGCCAGTGCAATGAGTTTATCGTTTCTGAACCGATTTTTGTTACTTTTAGGTGGATTACAATGTCAAAAAATTATAACGTTTGCTAGGGCTGCTCTGTCTGTAGTGAGTTGTAAGCGACAACCTTCCGCGAGCGTTTTGTTTGACGAGCAGGAATAAATGGAAGTCATTTGGTCAAATATATCGACTCCATTTTTGGTGCGGTTATAGCCAAGTATCATTGCAGGCTTATTTTGATAACCGGAAGTACTTGTTCGGTTTTTGACCATAATTTACTAATACCGTTTTCGGTTGGAGATCAGAGTTACTCCTTTTTGACTCCGCTTACTCCAAAAGAATTCGATTGGCTGTTCCGAGTAATGTTTTCGGTTCCAGATTTTATAAAGGAGTAGACCCGGAACACAGATATACATAAGCAGTCTCATAGAATTATTTGTCAAATTAAATTTTGAACCAATAATTCAACAAGTCCAATTAAATAATGCTAAGTCTTCTACTTGGCTGATTTACTTCAGTACTATATAGAATTCGTATTATAAAAAAAAGATTCATCAATAGTAACTTTGCGTTCAGTGTTGAAATGTGATGGTGTCAACGACATCACTAACTCATATGAAAGCCGATTTGCGAGCGAATTAAAAAATATTTTTGACGATCTGAAATATGAGTTTTCTGCAGACGAGGTACAGGCGGACAGATACATTATTGCGGAATATTTTTTTCGTGATGTTAAGTAAGATAAATATTTTGAGTTCGATTCTTCTTATAAATTCAAAGCTTGCTGTATGTTACCTACCTATACCGCAAGTTAAAAGATTAGAAGAAGCTTAACAGATAGTAGTTGTTATGAGAATTGGGAATACCATCCGGAGTTTTGGGCTATTTAGGACAGTTTAAAAGCAACTTAAGAGACATACAATACCAATGATGAAGCGCATGGCATTACGACAAGGTGTAAAGACAGAACTACTCCTGTCTTGGGTGTTGTGTTGTAGATAGAGTCATATATCGCTGTTATTCCATATCTTTCATAAGCCACACATTTAAACAACACGGGAGACAAAAATGTGGTCCTTCGAATATGAAATACATTGTAGTTATAGCGACACTCGGACACGACTCCACAATACAACACACGAGGCAGGTGTGGTTCCGGCTTAAATCAGTCGGAGGCATGCACGTTCAGGCTTATACAAAATCCTAATTGACCTCAGAAATAAATTTATCACTGCGAAAACTGAAGCCGAAAGGGCCCAAATTATAACAATTACAATTTCCCAAAAATATGTGAACAGCTACAAACTAAATGAATTTACCAGGGTAAGTCCTGATCGGTCAACAGTCCCAAAATTTTCTGCTTCATGAACCGAAACCTGCGAGGAATATTTAGGATGCAATTTTTTTTTTCTAATATGAGATTTATTTTATTTCATTTCACGCTGATATTTTGAAAACGGTTCAACCAATCAAAATGATTTTTTTTACTGCAGTCAATCTAGTCGGTACCACATTGGCAAAAAAAATATCAACATCTGATACATTTTCATTACTCAAAAAAATTTTCAAAGTGCCTTATTCTCAGTCCCCTGCCGTGTCCCCCGCTTGTTTTTCTAACAACAAATCATACGTGTTCTTTTATTTTTGGGTCCACACTAAAACGAACAATAAATTGCTATCATTAAGTATAATAAATCTTTATTATGACGTAAGCAAATCTTTAATAACTATTTACTTTATTAAACAAAAATTATTAAACTTTGTCACTCGTGTATCTTATCAGTCCCCTGGCAGATTGAAGCAGTCAAAAATGTCGATAACTATTTAACTAATGTACCAATTGAAGTTTCAGATAAGGTATAATAAAGTTTCAAGTGTCGTTAACACATAATAGTGAAAGTTCATGTCGTCCGTTATGTGTGACAGCTGTGATGAAGACATTTGTGACAGAAAATGGAATGATCACTCAGTTTCTCAGTGCCCTGGGAAGGATTTACGGACAAGTTTTGTATGAAAGCAGGCATATTTGATGCCTGTATTGTATAGGCCTAGTGAAACCACAGCATAAAATATTTTTTTTCCTTTCTTAAATAAAACATTACTATGTTTTTGGCGCAAGAACTATGAAAATTCTCAGTCGCCTGGCAATTCGTTTAATAAAATGTCTTCAATTGAGGCTATTTTTTTTAAATTCATAATTTTTTTATTTACCGTTCCTAAAAATAAATTATTTAACACAAAAATAAATTATTTACCACGTTTTTAACAACTTTTTGTTAGAAACAACAGAGATAAAACTGAAGTCTAAAACATAATGCTACATAACAATTATTACTCTGGATACTTTTATGTATTTTTTCTTTCTACATTATAAAGTCGCAATATTTATAAGAAAACATAATAATTTATAAGATATTTTGTGTTTCATATTAGTCTCCGTAAAAAAAACCTAAGTCCCCTGACCACTTAATTTAAAAAAATGCCCATGAAACTGATATTTTCAAATTTTTTGCTGGCCGTTTTGTGGTATGTGAAAGGACCTCCTAATTTTTAGGTACATAATAAAAAACAGAGATTAAAAATCCCGATCTTATGAGCAACACCGTGAAGTCTAATTACATTAACTATGTTAAATTTAGTCAAAACGCCTTATTGACTTCACTTTATTTTTGTGCACTTCTTCTTATTACTTCATTCCAATTTTAAAAAATAAAAAATAAATAATAAAAACAAATGTCAATTTCGGATGCATTTCGGCATTTTACATGCCATCCTCAGCACGTCTTTTTATTGACTAAATATCCAATATAATTATTATTAAAAGCTTTTAAACAATTACTAAAAAGAGCGAGAAAGTAACACCGAAGACACTACCAGTAGAAGATATAATTGCAGACATAGAGACTGGAATTAAATTTTTGTCGGACACAACCAAAACAAACATACGAAATGCGGCAAAACCTATAATTCAAAATGCTATTAAAGAAGAACAAATAACTAAAAATAAAAAGAAAAACTCTTCACATTTAAGAACCATTACAAAACTTCGAGAAAAAGATTGTTTTTACATGAAATCTGACAAAGGGCGGGACTTGGTTATCATGGACAGAAACCAATATGAAGAAAAAATGTGCGAAATAACATCGGCACAAAACTTTGTACAACTAAATAAAACTCCACTACCTAAGATGATTAAAGAAACAACTGCACTGCTCAAAGAAATCCTACGTGTATTTGGACCTAAGGTGAAATGGAAGCTTATGGTTGCGAACCCTTCGGTTCCAAAATTATATGGTTTACCCAAAACACATAAACCTACACTAAGTATGCGGCCAATTATCTCCAATATAGATGCACCAACGGAAAAAATCGCGAAATGGTTAGTATCCGAGTTCCAAAACTACAGCCAAGGTGAAAGTCGATCCGTGAGTAACACTTATGATTTCATAGAAAGAGTTAAAAAGTTAAAAATAAAAGAAAATGAAGTTTTAATATCTTTTGATGTAGTAGCATTGTTTCCGAGCATTCCGATCAAAGAAACGTTAGAGTTGTTGAAAGATTGGCTTGACGAACGTGAAGATAATCAAGAAAAGAAAAAGATTTATTTTGACGCAGCTACCTTATGCATGGAGTACAACTGTTGCCAATTTTTGAATAAGTTCTACAAAATAACAGAGGGTACAACAATGGGAAACTCATTATCTCCGTTCTTAGCCAATTTGTTTATGTCAAACTTTGAGAAAAGCATTGAAGCTGAAGGGAAGCTACCAACAGTATGGTTTAGATATGTTGATGATGTGTTTGCATCTATAAATCCAAACAATTTAAATGCTTTCATGGACATTTTAAATTCAAAATGGCCTTCTTTGAAATTTACATATGAAATGGAAAAAGATAGGAAACTTCCATTTTTAGATATCCTTATAAATAGAAATTTCAATAACTTGCTCGAATTTTCAATTTATAGAAAACCAACTAACATCCCTCGTTATATTCCAATTAATTCGTTCTGCCCAATGCAGTATAAAAAGGCTGCATTTAACAGCATGGTATATCGTTTGTGTTCAGTTCCTATGAATGCACAAAACTACATGGAAGAGTTGAACTACATAAAATATGCCGCCAAACTAAATGGATATGACAGCGAAATAATAACAAGAATGGTCGAAAAACAATCAAAAATAATAAAAAGAATGGGTTTAACAAAACTAAAAACACTTAAGGAGACAGAAGAGAAGAGACGATTAAAAATTCATTTTGCTCCTTCGATAACAAATAAGCTAACCAAAGTTTTCGAGAAACAAAATATACAACTAGTTTATGCATCCGACGGAAAACTCAAGTCGAAATTAGGATCAACGAAAGATAGAACAGATAACAATAAAAAACCAGGTATCTATGAGATTGCATGTAATGATTGTGAGCAAAAATATTATGGACAAACCAAAAGGAATATAGAAACAAGGTTTAATGAGCATTTAGCCAACAGAAAGCTCAACAGACCTAATAAATCTGCGGTGGCCCTACACATGATAGAGAACGAGCATAATGTGACGAAAGAAAATTTAAAGCTAATTAAACACGTAAGCGATGACAGATTCTTAGACGCATATGAAAGCTTGTACATGCACAGAAACAACAACATCTTAATGAATACCATGGATGCACCGATCAAGTCATCTCTCTTTAACATCATGACTAGACAAAATTAGCTTAATGTTCTGTATGTACATGAGTTAGTTAATTGTTTTTCTTTTTTCTTTCTCGCTCTTTTTAGTAATTGTTTAAAAGCTTTTAATAATAATTATATTGGATATTTAGTCAATAAAAAGACGTGCTGAGGATGGCATGTAAAATGCCGAAATGCATCCGAAATTGACATTTGTTTTTATTATTTATTTTTTATTTTTTAAAATTGGAATGAAGTAATAAGAAGAAGTGCACAAAAATAAAGTGAAGTCAATAAGGCGTTTTGACTAAATTTAACATAGTTAATGACCTCCTAATGTTTAATTAGTAGGGCTGGGATTTCCATGCAAATGCATGTTTTTTCTCACAACATTTAGAAGCCTTAGACCAAATTATCTTTACGAATCATGAAAATTTCCTTTAAAATGGCATTTAATCATTAGTGCATATTTTGCATATTTCATGCGAAATGCTTATTTGCATAATAAATGCATATTTTCAAAATAAATGCATATATAAAAAAAATATTTTTAAAGGCACCAAAGTCGAATTGATTTCGTTAAAGGCAAATTTCCTTTAACACTTTTTCCACCCCCACCTTTAGTTAGTTTTGGTTTGTATTTTTTAATGTTATCTTTATTTTTGTAAAATAAAAAACTGAATTCAAATCTATGTAATTAAAAAAACTGAACAATTTTTTTTTTCAGAAAAATAAGATAAAATAATGGTTTAAAGTGCAAATTTTCCTTTATTTAGTGCATATTTTAAATTTTTAAGGGCATATTTTAAACGCATATTTTTGACTTTTAAGTGCATGAGAATCCCAGACCTGTTAATTAGAGTTAGTTTTTACCACTATTTGCTTCAAAAATTGTCGTGCCGAAAATATCATCATTTTATTCCATAGTTTGTAGATCCACCAATATACCTAGATTCATCTTGGAAACCTCTACAATCAAACAAAATTGCGATATTTATTAGCCGTGTTTTTTGAGAGAGTGGCTAGCAACTCAGTAAAAGTTTTAAACGGAAAACACAAACAAAATTCTCTATAATAATTTGTTTTGTTATTGTTTTTCGTGCAAACATTTTGCTGAATTGCTAGTCACTCTCTCAAAAAACACGGCTATTATTTGTTAGCGGAGCTTTCCAAAAGTTGATTATGGAATATTACGATGGGCCAGACAAAATTCTTTTATTTTTGTATAAAAAGAGAATTAACATTCTTAAGCGAAATTGTATTTATTTTTATATTGTATATTAAGATATTTTGTTTTGTCCTGGTGACAAATTTCAAACTAAAAATTTCGCATATTTTTGGTAACCCTAACTAGCACAAATAATACATTCTTAGATTTATAATAGCTTCAGTCCGTAAACTCAGAGTGGTTGCCTCTGGTAAACATTGACACAACACTCGACTCGCTCTTACTCCCACAGAGTTGTGATTCGCATTTCTAAGAATTTTCCAAATTCTGTTTTAGGGTCCAACCAACATAAGAACTGTATTTTAATCGGAAATTCAAGATTATGTATTTAATCCAATATCGTTATATTAATATTTGATTTCTACATTTATAGAAAACGACAATTCTAAGTTGAAGTGGGTGCCAGTAGAAATACTAACACACTTAGACCAAAAGTTTATCCATTTTAATGGTAGGTCACCTCAGCTCCTTAAGAAGACTAGATATTTTCATTTCTTTTCTCAGAACATATCGATGAATCATGCTCCCATATATTCATAAGTCATGGATACTAAGTACTCGTTCAAGACACCCCAAAATCCCATTTCAATGTTAAGCTGAAGAAATTCAAAACTTATCCAGTAGCAAGTTCAATTTATGTATCAATTTATTTATATTTGGTTATGTATGTGAATACTGTGTGGGTGAATTATTGAATTTCAACAAATTACAAGGTAAGCTAAAGCATAATCACCCAAAAATAAATACAAATTAATCATTCAACTTCATGTTTCAAGTAGATGATATTGTTTCTTTATACTCGACTCTCCACCTATGGACTAAAAGATCATTTCATTTTATATACCTCTATAATTTTCTTATACTGATTTTATTACAAGTTTCACGTTTCTCACACAACATAAAATGAATCAGATAATTGCTACATTGATGATGTGGAAAGTGTGTTTAGCTATACAAAAAAAAATACGAAATTTGGGCAGATGAGTCCCTTAAAATCTCATCGAATACCCTGGTTGCTGGATATATAAATAAACTTTTATGAAAAGTTAAAGAGCCAGTGAGTCCGAGTAGGTATCCATTGGCACATTGGCGTTAACATGCTCTAATTATATGTTTCATATAACAAATGTTTGTATGTAGGTAATATTTTATACGCATCTTGGAATAGGGTATATTTGATGAGTTTTCTCTGAGGCCGGATAAAGCCTTCAGATGCTCATTTGCTCATATTGTGGAGTTGGGGCAGCACATTAATTTTCACAAATCAATATCGGCACACAATATTGTTTTATCGTTGTTCTTGCACCCCATGCCCATGTTAAGTTTTCTTAGTTCAATAATTCTATGAATGTACTTACTTATACTAACTGAACATACTCCCGATCCATGAAGGGTCACTGATGCCTGAGTCCCTTTGCCTTTCCATCCTCTATGATCCCAAGCACGCTGCTTGAAGTCATCCAGACCAAGCGCTCTGGAGGCCCCCGGTAGATATCTCTATAAGCAGAAGGTCCGGTCTACCTTTTCGTCCTGAACTTAGCGGCTGAGGGTTCGAAGAATTTCATAAATGGAGCATTGATATCCATTTTCTCGATGTGGCGGAGCCAATAAAGTTGACGTCTTTTGAATTTCTTGATTCCATACACATATTTATTCAGCTCTTGAATCCATACACATATTTGTTCAGCTCATATATTTGGTGGTTATATCTTTTCCCCCGTTTACCCTGCTCGTACACAGGAGCAAATATCAGTCCAAGAATATTTCTTCCAAAAGAGGACAGTATGAGCTCTTTTATATTGCTTATCGTCCAGCAATCAGTACTATGTAGCAGGACTGGCAGTAAATGGGTTTTCTAGAGCATATAAATATATTTCATTTAACGCCAATCGTGTCTTGCACCCATTTGTTTCGCCAAACCAAAGAAGTAGAGGACCAAAGCTCGCAAAACATCTAGACTGTGCCAACAACTTGTTGACTGGTATTGAAGCGAAGATCGGCCCAACCGTGTGATCGTTTGGTCCTTGTGCACCATGAGCCTCCTTAAAAAAAATAATAGTCTGCTAGCTTACATAGTCAAAGGAGCTCCAGAAAGAAAATGGAGCAAAAGGAAACCGAAGTCAACCCTAAATCCATTTCGTCATCTTGAGGAAAAAATCAATTATTTGATCTTCATTTCGGAAAGTTCTGCAAGATCGTCTTTCTGGCCAAATAGGAACATTTGTAGAGGAAATCAAAGACTGTTTCCTTTTTCTCCTTGCAACAACTATACGACAGTGAGTATTGTAAGGGACACCCGCGCGAGCTTCTCCGCATGTTCTCCTATTGGCCAGAGTATCTAGTGCATGTTGCAACGATACTGACTATGTCTTGCCTGGTATGCATATAAGGTAAATAGTTCGGGATTTATAGGAAGGCCAAATCTCTCTAGAAATTATGCAGCTGGTTAGACTGTTCCACCTACGATTGGATTCGGTGAGAAAAATTGAGAACTACGAGAGGAATGCTGACTTTCTGCAAGTCAGTTATGAAAGGGCTGAACCTTACCTGGCCAGCTCGTCAGCCCGTTCATTCTCCTCACTGTGACCCAGAAGCTAAATAAGAGTGACCTTGAAGTGAATTTTCATGCTCAATAGCTCATCCTGGCATTGCCGTACCAATTTAAAGGATGATGAAGCCGAATTGACTGTCTAAGAAAATAGCCATATTTCGGCTTTGGTTCGGATCTTGTTTAAGTAACTTGCATGCTTCCCTGATTGCCAGTAATTCAGCTTGAAAGCCTGGTAGCCGAAAAGACCTGGAGATATTTAGAGACGCACTCCATCTTTTGATCCATCAGTAAAGATAGTTGTGTCGAAGTCTTTCATCACGACGTCATTACATCATTTTCTGGGTAGAAATTTAACTTAAAAATTTCTAATAATGCTTATTGCAGGAGTACAGTAGGAATTGGGAGTTGAAAACATTTCGATTGGAATCAAATCCGTGATGTTGCAGTGCCCATAGGGTTTGACAAACCAGAAGTTCAATTCTTTTAGTCAAAATGTGATACCAGTTATTTAATGTGTAAATCTTGTGGTAAAAGGTGCAGAAAAACGTTTAAGACATCTGTTGGACAAGATCGAAGAGCCCATGTGGTTCCAATGCTAGCTGTTCCTTGAACCTTCCTAAGCTTGTATCTGTTCCTTAAACAAATCGTATTCCGTAAAACAACAAATTCCTGTGGACCAACTGAGTTTTCGTAACAGTTTTTCGATAATGTTTGATAAAATTTCTCTGTTTTTTAAATCTATATACTCACGCTAGTTCAGTGTTTTTATTTTCGTTGAACGGATTGTATATTTTTGTAAAATTATTTTCTTCTTTTGAATTTTCAGCACAGCTAGTTTTTTTATTTTTTAATGTAATAAACTTGACAACCAGTAACGTAACCAGTTACAAATTAGCTATAGAGGATTATAAATAAAAGAGGAAAACTTAATTTAAATTCGTTAAAGGAGGGTGAATAAATAAAAATATTTAAAATCGATAATTTTTTTAATTTTTAATAGCGAAATTAAATTTATTGGAAAGCGAATACATCGGACCTAAATGTATTACAAAACTTAGAAACTTTGATCAAAATGACTCAAATACAAACTTCTTGCCATTTTAAATGCAAACTAATACCTATATTAACTTAATAAATAATATATTCTGATTTCAAAGAGGTTTTCAAAGCCACATCTTAAGAATATCATGCTTTTTTCTGCAATTTTTGAGTGGATCGAGGTTACTTGGAGAAAGTGGAACACGTAAGCTGAAGAAAAAATTAAACAAAATGTATACGGATTTCGAGCAGGAATTTGACGTTCTCTTTGGTGTGTAATTCATATGTCTGATGCTGTTCTACATAGATGGGGGGTTCTCTTTCAGCCTTCAAGCTGAAATGAAAGCGAGGGGATTTCCTCCACAGTTCTGAGCATGATATATTGGTTATGCCGTGCATTTTAATTGGTGACCGAACCACTGCCATCGCAGTGATGTGAATGCAATGCAATTTTTTGCTTTTCACTTACTTCTACCACTTTTGACCAACAAGAGCAGTGCCACTTTGCTGCAATTGCAGTAGGTCTACTGCACTTTTCACAAAACATAAATCAACTGCCACTTAATTTAATCTACTGTACTTTTTTGTTTGACAACTTTCTCTTTAACAGCTGAATTTCTCATTGGCATCAGGTTTCCAAAAGTCCCGTTAGAAAAAAAATTGAATTTTTTTTAAGATTTCTGATCTACCAATCTATTTCTTAAAAATTCAGTAAAAATCTTTCCAACAACCTTTTTAACTCTTCGGAGAATCTTTAATTTTAGCAGCAGTTAAAATATTTATGGAAGGTCTAATAATAATAACCAACTAAAGATTTCTTGGGAAGTCAAAAGAGATATTCAGCCCTAATTGGATTTCATCTTAATTGGAAACTTGCTACGAATCCCTAAAAAAAGGATAACAGAATCCATCGTAGTGGGAAATTCTATACAAATTGTCAATACGAACGGATATTTTTTTCGGGATTCGTAAAAAGTTACCGATTACTACGAAATTTGTGATACGGCTGATTTTAAAGGCTTCGACTGATATTTCAAGAAAAGGATAAGTACTTTCAGGAATTGCTAAGAATTTTGTTGAAAATGCGGAAACATTCAAAACTGCATTTTTTTGTATGATCTCCTGCGCTGCTCTTTGTATGAAGTGGCAAACACTGCTTTTTACCCATGTACAGTGCACACTTTTTCACCGACAGCTAAATTAAGAGAGCTTTATTAACTTATTAAAATAAAATTTTCAGGTGTTTCAGGCAAGGCCTTATCGGGAACAAGATTTTCCCCGATTTTTGTCCGCGTTTATACCAATCATTAATAATTTTCGAAAAAAAGTTAAAGGTTTTTGACTAATTTGATGCAAATTCGAGGGAAAATTCTCCCCTATAATTGGCGATTATGCTGATTTCATCTATGCTGTTGTATCTGTAGGTATAGGTTGAAGACGAGAAGACCAAAAAATACTTAAAAAAACATACTGATAACATGACGATTGCACGAACGATCAATAGAAAACAAAGTGACACAAAAAATGGAATCATATGGTTAATACGGCGATAGCTACGCCCCTGGTGAAAACTTAAAGGGTATTTTGTCGGTCCAAAAGATATACATACTGTGAATACATATATATATTTCTGAATATCAAACAGTTATATTCTGCAAGATATTCCGCACAAATTTCCTAAGATACTGTGTATCGGTAATTTTGATTCTCGTATATTTAATAAAATTAAGCACCAGCTTAAAACTGCTTTTCATAGAAATTGCTCAGTTTGATAAGAGTATATAATTTTCGATCACTTTATTCTTAAAATAGGGATCATATGTTCTGATTAAGTGCTCCATTTTAGTCATAGTCATACCGCTTAATGTGCTCTTCAACTCTTTTTTTTTTAAAGATGGCATGTTCGTATTTATTATTTTAACTTAATTTCGCAATTAAGCTATGATGCATATGCAACAAGCCTTAAAATATTTCCTTTATTAACAGTCGAAATGTATTGCAAGCAATTTGTTCTTTTCATGAGAATAACATACATACCCTAGGGTATGACACATTATTATCCGTTAAAGTCTTGAACATTTTCTGTATGCCTGCCAAAAAAATGTTTCTGAAATGAATTTTGCCTATACGTGGACGTTGGTTGGCTTCGTCCGACAGGTCAAGCCAGACAATAACATTATAATTGCGGACATCACCAAAAGTGGTCGCTCAGATCCTCCCTCCGTGTTAACACATTCACTTTATAATGAGTCTACGCGCAGCGGTGCGGCGCTCAACTCTGCTCTGCGGTAGTGTGGTTCTCCAAAAGCACCAAATGACCACCATCGCATCAGCTCATCAGCCCATCATTGTATATAATCGGGTTGATACCCAGGCCATTGGCCAATATGAAGTTAAAAAAGATTTATGCATTAACCTGATGCCTCCCTTCGATCTCTTTTTTTCTTCTTCACTTTTTAAGTGTGTTCCAATACCTACCTATTTTATTATACAAAATGCTAAAAAAAAGCAGTTTTGCCGAGCCCAGGTCCTGGTATTGATTTATGGAAGCATTTTTATGTTAACTCGCTGCCCGAAGGCCAAATGATGAGACGCGGGCTTATATCGATTTGAGTCAAATTGGTGGCAATGCAAAAAAAATCTCCGAACGTTGCGTGAATAGGGAATTCTGATGACGACGATGATGATGATGGCGAGAGGTGATAATTCTGGGGTGTCTGCTGATGGTAGACGAATTCGCGTTGTTGTGTTACACACACACATATGAGGCCATAAACCGACACCGAGTGTAATTATTTTTTTTTTTTTGTTTGGTTTTATCTGACAGCTTAACAAATTGATGAACTCAATTTGGCGAAAGATTGCAACGAGTAGTTGCTGGCACATAAACATAATAAACACACTGTTGGCTGATGGGTTGGAGTTGAAGGAGGTGCAATGGGGTATTCGGTATATTATACATCTACTGCAAATCGGTGTCGGTCGATATTCCAGTGAGCGCGTCCGATGAGAGAAGATAAACAATGATTTAAGGATTCGCTGGAATAACTTTGAAGCCTTTTGCTTTTGCCTAGGGGATAATGTTCGAGAGAAGATTAAATTGAAAATATCCATTTGTGAAGGAAGAGAAATCATGCCCGTCTCCGTCTGATTCAAATCCGGAATCTGAATTTGATTTTCTCACTTTGTATAGAGCCTATGGAAAGATGTACAAAATTATATGCCTACCTAAATATTGCATATACATGCATAGATAGATTTATAATTCGCCTAAGTATGTGTTGTGTGTGTGTTTCTAGACTTTCCGAGGCAATTATCATCTCTGTAGATATGGCAATAAATCTCCAAAAAGATTTCGTTTGGCCTAGTAGATATTTGGCATTTCCATAATTGGACCAGTACCTATATATTTGGAAGTGAGATATGGTAGGCATTTCTGTCTGTATACATCTAGAGATATTTTTGACATAAATTCAAACTTTGCACTGCTTGCCTACATAATTGTTGCTAAGGACAATTTTGAAAATCGAGGGTTTTCGCATCTTAATTTATGCCCGCTTAAGTTTAAAATTTTATATTATGTTTATGCATACATCACCTGAAGTATACACACAGAAGGTATGCCTAATACATAATCTTCTGACATCCTTCTCGTGTTCAATATTATTGTGTCTCATGTTAATTATTGAAATCGAATTGGAAACACAACACATAATCAAAATATACATAAACGAATTAATTAATTGAAGGATTCAAATATTTAGTTAGTTATACCTATGTAGGTATGTATTTCAAAAGGAACCATGAAATGTATATTTTAGTGTATATGTATAATAGATTATGTGGCCACGATGTTATAATGTCTTTAAGGAATTATTTTTTCAATTCAGTTTTGTGTAGATAATGAAAGCTTGAGGAGCTTTTTATTATGTGTTCTAAGGATGACATACACAGACGAGGGATGCAGTGGAAAAATAGATTAAATCCAAAAAAATGTCGTCAGAAGGAACTAGGCAGTAAAACAGCTTTTTACTTTTGGTTCGTATCTTTCGATTTCTCGAATTCTCAAATTCCCGAATGCCAAAATCTTGAATTCCAAAACTTCGAATGGACAAAAAAAAAACTATATAGTAAAATACTAACTTGTTTGTAGAGGTATGTATTTACCTTCATTTTCAATACATTTTCATAACTTTTTTAATATAAAATATTTACTTCTTGTTTATGTACATGTACAGGGGTGGACTAGGTGCCGAAAAGGCATCCCAGTACTCTTAGAAAAAGGGCCACAAATAACATACTGACGCAAAATGATAGTTTTTGTGATGAAAACTACTAAAACTTACATTTACCTATAGGTAAATAACAAATAAATAAACATTCATGGATAAAGTTTTTCATATACCTATACATAGATAAATAAGTCATTTCAAACAATATCTTATTCCGACTCAGGCTTTGATTTTTTTTTTTTAATAAACCGGTACTACTTGCTACTTACCAGTTAATTATTTCTTCATTGGGAATGTTTTATAAAATTCGATACTACACATCAATAAGTTTCAGAGTATTTTTGGAATATTGTATAGTCTGCATGTACGAACGGCCAGTCGGTAGAGACTAAAAAAAATTCTAAATTTCAAAATATATTTATCAAATTTTATAACTACATAATAATTATTGGTAAGTGGATTGATTATCCCACTAGAACCACAAAATGATGGTCCTTCTGCGAGCGGTGCGCCTCAGCCGCTATAAAAGTAAACAAATTTTAGCATTTGTCTTGAAAACGACTTAATGTTCGTAAATATTCTCATTTTATTTGGATTTACATAATTTCTTAGATCAAAAAGGGCAAGCTTTTTACATTTTTTAAATTTTGAAAATAGATTTTTGAAAAAATAAAAAAAAAATTCAATAAAATCAGAATTTTGCCTCCCACCCAATAATATATTTACCTCATCAAAACCTTGAACTATTTTTCACAAAAACTGTAGAACCAACAAACCATCCAATGATCCGAACAAATCAATTTATGCCGTAAAAATGACGTATTTTTATTTTCTCTAAAAAAAAAAACAATAAATAACGTGTACACTGGGGCGTATACGCATTTTTTTATTTTATTATTTTCAATAAAACATTTTATACATTTCTGCACGTTAAGTTGGTTAATTTTTTTTTGTAAACCAAGCAATTAAACAACAGGAAGCACTGTAGTCAATTTATTATAAAATGTTATACCGAAGTATATGTATATTTTAAGAAATTATGTATTAAAGTGGTACAGTTCACAATGTTGTGAAGTAATTTTATAGCTTTGAAGTAAGGTTGATAGTGTCGAAATTGTGTGTGAGTGAAAATTCGTCTTTTGAATTCTACTTTTTAAAACTGGCGCTACGAATTTACTCCCAAAAGAATTAACTCCCACTGGCCAAAATGAACTAACTCCCACCAAAATTGGAATTTTGTTCATTATTATGAACGTGTTCCCATTATTTTATAGGAATAAATCCCAATAGACTAGGCAAATTGTAGTTTTTCTGCCAAAAAAAAAACCAAGCAATTGTGTTTATTTTGGCATAACACTAATGTTTATTACCGTGTGCGCATCAATAGTTATACAACGTTAAATCTCGAAAATATCAGTTTTTTGCATAAATCTCAGAAACGGTAAATGCTATCGAAAAGTGTTTCATACAAAACTTATAGATTATGGCTTTTGCCAAAAAAAGTTATGACTATATTTTTCTTTTGACCCACCGTTTATATCGACATTTAAAAAAAACGTAAAATGTCGAAAATGGTCATTTTTCACGTATAATTCCTAAACAGTTCAAATTTTTAAAAACATCTGAATGCAAAGTTTGTACATTATGTACGGATTTAATCCCGATAAGGATATAATTTTTTTGTAAAGTTTGACAAAAAGATCAAATTTCTGGTTTTTTGCTTTTTACTCTTAAAGCACAAGTTTTCGAAAAAAAAATTACGCTCAGTTTAAAGATCATAATATTTTCTTCAAAAAATATGAAAATTTCTTCCATTCGATTCATAAGTCGCAAGATATTGTTACTTTAATAGTGTTAACTGTCAAAAAAACGGATTTTTGCATATATCTTTTAAACCCTAATTTATATTAGTAAATGTTTTACATTATCTAATATTTTATAAGCATAAACTAACAGTTTTTTTCTCTTAAACGACGAACTTTTCGTAAAATATTTTATAACTATTTTGCAGATTTTAATATTCCCTAGAGGAAACACTATCACACTTTTTTGCGTATAACGCATCAGTTAAATGATATTGCGACTTCAAATATGGACAACTTCGAATAAACAGGATTTTGTAATAAAATGCTTGCACAATTATATTTTCAAAGTTTGACCATTTCTGAAGTCGCAATATCTTGCAACTGATACGTTATATGCATTTAGTAGAACTATTTTTTTTATTTTTGTTTTCTCAAAAGCTGTTCAGTTGAATTTTTGTGAAAAAGCTGAGCTTACATAGTACGTTTTTTTAAATAAAGTAATATAAACATTTAAAGAAAAATTATTTTGAAAACTGAATATTTCGAAAACAACTTATGTAATGAATTTTCTTGAAACTTGGTTTTTATTAATTTTTTACCATTTTATAGAAAACTTACAAAAAATATATTCCTAAAATCAAAAATAACTGTAAGGTAAAGGTGTCAACAGTGAATCACTTTTAACTTCTTGCTATGTTGCGCCTACAATTATAATCAAAATACATCCTACTTCAACAACTTCGTCAATGTTTCATCTTTAATATAAGTAACTTTTTTGTAAAGCTACATTGAACTCGAAAATATAAAGATTTAATTTGAAAAAAACATTATCTTGTGATTCACTGTGTACCACGGGTGTACTGTACACAGTGGATCAGTGCATGGAACACAATGAATCAGGGATAAGGAATCGAGATTTACATTCTAAACATTTGTATTTTTTAAAGTTATGCATTTTTTGCAATCTTTTAATTTTTCTATAATAAAAAACAACAAATAAATAAATAAAACAAAATTAATCAATCTATTAATTTTTCTATAATAAAACAAAATAAATAAATAGAAATACCCTCCGAATATAATAAAAATTTTAGATTATAAGTTTTAGTTTTTGTTTAAGGTTATTTTGTTTATTAGTTGGTACAAAATTAATTTTGTTTGTCCATAAGCAAACAAAAAAAAACCTATTAAAGAACTAAATAAAAAAAAAAAAATTAAAAGAAACTAAAAATTTAAATTATTATAAAATCAAATATCATACAAAATTCCATGAATCACTGTGTACCACTTTTAATTGATCCACAAAAAGTTATGAAATATATTACAATTAATTAAATTAAATTTGTGTATATTATTAGTAGATATTATTATTTCTCAATATTATAATTACTCTTTTTATTTTAATTTGTATCATTAGGGAAATATGTCTAAGAAAGTAGTTTGTACTTTTAGACGAATAAATAAATTAGATAAATTAGATGATACCAACAAATAATTTTAACTACTTTCCTCAATACAACTCTACCTACTTTCCTCAATACAAGTTTGAGTTGGCTTGAGCTTGTTATTTCTTTTAACTCATTTCAACAAGCGCCTCATTACGCCGGACACACTTCATAAAATACCAATAGGAAAACATAAAATTCAATATAATCGAGCTTACATAATAAAAATATCAGTAAGTACCTAACTACATCATTATTCAGCAGCAACAACAACAACAACAACAACAAAAAGGATAACTTTCTCAACCCAAACGCAACAGAGCATCCAAAATAAAACTTTTTTCTGGCTATGTTTTCCATTTTATTGATTTAACTTATCTCTCCCAAAGGATATTTTTTTATGGTGACATTACGATACATATGTATTATGTACCTATAGTATATCAACTTCTACTTTCTCTATACAATTTATATTGTATTATGTATAAAAAGACCTTTCACAATAAAAATTGCACAACCAGATGAGGATATACAGAAGAAATCTATAGAATGGACTAGCTAGGTCCGCACCACGATTTACGATCAAGAGTTTTTCGGAAAAATACTCGTTATGTTTGCTAAAAGGAAAACCATGTCTCAGGCTTGAGTCAGAACATCACAGATTATATATACATTTTTTTTTTTTTTAGTGGAATGAATATTGTTTTTGGCCACATGTGTGCATGAGAATAACTTGAAGGACTTTTTCCTTTTCTTTATTTATATGCTCGCACTACACCAAATTATGGTCAATGAGCGGTAGATACATATATAGCGATAAACCTATTCTGCCAAACTACCCTACCTAGAGTTTTATCCTGAAGAACACCCAGAATTTGTATTAGGGTTCAATGATAGGGAGGGGGGTAAGAAAGGTTCCGACAAATGCAAATTTATGGTTCTGCTGCTGCTTCGTTCTACGAGTATACTAATACAACACGGAAAATCAGCACGGAATTAAATACAAAAACCGAATGTTGAACGATGAGTTGGCACGTTGGCTTCATATTTGTCAATAGTGGATTAACTATATTGTCACCATTTTAAAGGTACTTGGCTTCAATGGGGCGCCAGTTCTTAAAATAATTTGTGGAGTATCACAAATAAGAAATGCCGAGTGACGTGACACATCAAAGAGATAAAGCCCGAAGATGGTTTTTTAAAACCGAAACGCGTCCCTTAAAATTTAAAATTAGTAAATGTTGTGATGTAATTAAATAATTCATAAATTTAAATTATTTTTAAAAATTAATGTTTTTTTTTAAATCAATTCAATTTTTACGTACGATATACGTAGTATTCGTTTAGGATTCGTGCAAAAAAAAAATTCGAGATGATAATTTTCCATAACATTACGTGATAGAGAAAATATAAAAAGTGGGTCTCGCAATTCTGTCTGTCCGTTCGTCCGTCTGTCCTTCTGTCTGTACCTCGACCTGCAGCCTAAACGGCTGAAGCGATTTTCTTCAAACTTTGGACTTAAGGTTCTTATGTGATTCCCTAGAGGGGAAATTGAAATTTTTTTTAGTTCAAAAAATAACGGTACCTGTCATATAAACAATATACAAAAATTGATTAATTTCAAAACGGCTCCAACGATTTTCAAAAAAAGAATTACGACGTACTAAAATTCCTAAAATTAATATCTTGGCAGAATTTTTTTTATAACGGTGTCATACAAACGATTTTTTGGTTTTCAAATTTTTATACGAAAGGTCGCTTACAATTTTAACAATTTTGCACATAAAAATTTTCGAAAAAATAATTTTTGGATTTTTAAAAAAATATTGAAATTATTTTTTGAAAATTCAATATCTTGAAAACAGGCAAATGATTTTTTTTTAATTTTGTGAAAAAATGTATTTTATTAAATACTAAAAGTTGGCATACCAAATTTTATTTTAAAAAATGTTCAAGAATTTTTATATATAAAAAATTAATTTAAAAAAAAAACAGCTCTAACGATTTTTAAATTTTTTTTTCATGAATTTATGTTTATTAAACAAATCAGATGGCGTACTTTTTTTAGCTCTATCTGTTTTAGCTATTAAAATAACTAATTTATAATAATTCATAGTAATCATTTATATTTTAAATTGTTTTTAAAACTTTTTCTAATGATATGTTACGGAACCAATAAATGAGTACATTATCTTTTTCAAGCTACGTTAAAGTTATTAGCTACGAGAGCAAGTTTTGTGCGATCCAGTCGTGCCCATTTTTTTATTTTTCATTCAAAACAAATCACAAGATGGAGACTGCACCACAAAGACAAAATATTTATGATTACGTGTTTACATGGTCTAGTTTTGAAGGTTGGACTTACATATATCTAGATGGAAGCCAAGTCGTCTTAGTCGTTCCATACAGACACATTTTGCACACATACACGACACAGACACATCGCTGCAAATTGTAGTCTGTGCAAACATGCCTTCGCCACACACGTTGCAGACAATATGCACAGACATAAGTTTGTATCGTTTCGTCGTGGTCGTCGGGTCGGAAAAATGGGGGATACCGGATACTGCTTGTGCTGCTCTTATCATTGATTTGACAATAAAAACAAAAAAAAATATGATTCAAAAAGGAATTGTTCACAAAATTTTGTTTCACAATTGTTTTTCTTGTTTACTCCACAAATTTTCTCGTTCATCTGTGCACAGTTCTCCATACACGACACAGACATGTCGTGCAGACCATTGACATGTCTGCGTGTTTTCAAATATTTTTTTTAATTCACGCAGACGGTCTGCGCAGATATGTGCACAACAACAAAATGTATTGGTCTGCAGCGACGTGTCTGTGTCGTGCATGGGCCCTAGCCTCCATGTCGTAGCTCGCAGTGAAAATCGTAGTCGAGCTTGTTGGTGAGTTGCAATTTTTGTTGGTCCCGTGGCAGAATATTTCAGGCTAGGGTCTGCTTCTTAACTTCGTCACCTAACTATGTCTCCATTAACTAATGACTATATATCCTATATCCTATAATAAAGTATATTTAAGGTGCCAATTTAAATTTGCACCAGGCGGTAATTTCACAAATTCTCTACTGGATTATTGTGCTAGAAAAATTCCCTGAGACCCATGATATAAAAATGATGGGGGGTAAGTATGTAGTATGTATGTACATTAGGGTGACCGCAACTCTCAAAGAAATTTTTTTTTTCGAATTCTTTATGGGGGAACCCTATAAAATGATCAGCCTTTGCAGATTTTTAGATAGCCAAAATTTCAGCTCGATTGGAAAGCGCTAAATGCTGCCGACTATCGCTCAAAGTTTCAAAAATCTCGGTTTTTCCCTCTTTTTCGAAGAAAATTAGCTCTAGCTCCCAAACAGCTGTCCCAATTCTCACTATTTATGTATTAAATAAAAGGTAGTACTTTCATAAATACTCAATAAAAAATATTATGAAGTAATTTTCGTTGAAAAAAGAAAATTCATGGGAAATTGATAGATAGGTAGGTAATGTGTTAATTTTTTTTTTTTTTTTTTATTTAAAAGAACAAAACATATAATAGTTTTCTTCAACAAAATCAATATAACATGGATGTTTTACAATACTAATACATAATAAATGAAATAAAAATTTAAAAAAAACATTATTTTAGTATAATCTAATCCAGAGATTTACATAAAGTGGCTTTAGAAACATTAGGATACAATTTTCGGCACTCACTGATTACTTGCAGGACATATTGCTTTTGATCTTCGTCTTTTGTTAAAAGGTTATTAAAATCTGTTATTAATTTAACTCCTCTTTCTGCCATGTCATTTACAACCTTAAGCGACTGCACTATTCGTGAGCCTTCCTTGAAATGCGGGTTATCGGGCCAAAGATTTGGAGGTTCTTTTAGAAAATCTAAGTTTATTTAAAGGCGGTTAAAAAAGTTCAATGTCTCTTTGTTGATAATGTTTTTTAACCCAGATGTAACAAATTCTTCAAGTTGATTTTTCTGAAGCTTTGGATTTATTATTCTGTTCTCTGCCTCGTTGCTTTTTAAAAGTATGTTGGCCATTTCTGATTTTTCACCGTCAGATAAAGTTGGGTCAAAGAACGGCAGACCTACCAACTCTAAACTCAAATACCATAAATGATTTGAGAATTTGAAAAGGGCTTTCTCAGAAATATCTTTGTCAATCTTCTGGTACTCAATGCATCTACGCAAAAGATCAAGATCTTGTTTAGGAGCCATACAAGCTCGTGGGGCATTAAACCAAGCTTTGCAATAAATTTTTACAATGAAAACGCAGATATCCCCGAGAACATTTCGTTCCTCTTTACTCATTATAAACTGGCTTCGAAACATAAATATTTTTAAGCTATAAATAGCTTTGGCCATCCACCTAGCATGATGAATGGCACCTGGTGTTCTAAATCCGACTACGTTTCCATCTAGCACTCCAACAAACACAAGAACCAACTGAAGAAATTCTTTATAGTCATCTCTAGGCTGACATTCGTTGAGTTTTGCTTTTAATTCACCTGCAATCTGGGCTATAACATCGGGGGTGAGGTGTTTATTAACATTTTTATCACTAATACCGGTTTCATATGTTTTAGAATCTATTTTTGTCCATTCGTTTTGAAACCGTTTAAAAATATCTGGCTGAGGTCCAGTGGTTGAACCTAACTTACACTCAAAAATACCTCTCAGCAAAACTTCAAGAATGTGATGACGGCAGGCCAAGTAAAGTAACTCCTTTTCCAACATTTGTTGTAGGATTTTGCAAGCTCCTTTCAGCCTTCCAGTGTTTGAAGTAGTGGTGTCAAAACACATTGCTTTTACAGCGTGTGAAACTCCCCATTGCTCCAAAATCTCATACACAGCTGCGGCCTGCTCTTCACCAGTGCTATTTTCTATAACCGGGACTCCTAGCAGTTGTTTATTTTTCCCATAGGATATAGAAATAGCAATTCGTTCATTCTGCTCTCTCTTTAGAACACCTGGCAACAGTTTCCCATCCCAATGAACAACCACTGCTTCATTTTCTGAAATTATTATTCGTTTCCGGATGTCCGCGGTGTATTTTTCCCTGACGTTTTTTCTTCTTGAATGCAAGGCTGATTTTGAAACTACAAATGCAATTGGATTCTGCCCTAGTGCTTCTATTGTAGCTATTATTATACGAGAAGCATTTCTGTCAGATACCTTACAACGGTCTAATAACATAGAAAGTTTCATCGTTAAAAGCTCTTTCACCCCACGACTATACCTCATTCTTTTACTACTCGACGGTCCAGAAACTTCTGTGGTTTCGTGAGATGTAGAAAAGTCCATTTCATCGAAATGCGCAGTATCCGGGTTTTATTCTTCATCTTGAGCTTCCTCTTCCTCCTGTGCTTCCTCCTCATCGTCCGTATCTTTTAAAATCAGAGCAAGAGTAGCAAAAGATCGAATACCTAATAATAATAATGATTCGAAAGCTTACCGATGTCAAAACTGAATTCTTCAATTCTGCGTTTCATTTTCTCTGCATCCTTCTTAGCCTTTTCCTCTTCAGCTCGAATGAACCGGAGATCGACTCCAATCAGACAACCTTGACGTCCTTTTTCTCTTTGTTTCAAAAGAAAATCCTTATCTTCTGGTTCCATTATGGTCAAGGCATCTCGATGGGCTATATCAAAAAGATCCTCCATTTTTGAGGCAAATTCTTTAATTTTGTTTTTTGTACTTTCAAATGTTTTGTTTTTGTTTCGTTGGTGATTCCTCCACTCATTGTAAAGTTTCTCCAGTTTTGTTATTGCATCTTTTTCGTATTTTGAAGGAATTCTAGCTTTTTCCCAAAAAATAAGTACCTCTCGAATGACAAGTCTTGCTGATTCTTTCAGATTTAATTTAACACTCCGCAAATTAAAAAACAAGGTTGCCAAAACTTGACGATTTGGGGGTAATTTACAACCTGTTATTTGATGAGACGCATACCCTATAAGAAAAATTCTTTCACGGGTTCTGCTTTTAATATTTGATGTCGATGCCATATTAAAGAACACAATAAATATCTGCAAAGTTCTTAAAATGACTAAAAATAATATATAAAACACAAAAGAAATAACACTCACAATTTGTTATAGATAAATTTATAATATATAAAAAAAATAATAAAATGAAACGCGAATTTATTTTTTCGAATTGATCGAACTTGCACTATTGCTAATAAATCAATATCAAAGACTAGAAAGCTTCAACAAGGTTAATTCTTCATAAAAAAAAAACACAAACAATATATAGTGTAACTGCATTTTAACTTTTACTAAGCATAAAAACAAAAACAAAAATATGTAAACAGAAAAATATAAAACGAAAACACTTTTTTTTTACATTTTAATTTTTACACGATAAGAGTTAAATGCAGAATTGGAGATCAGTCTCCTCTCAGCCGGGGATCAGATAAGGTTTGGTGGGATGTACGTATGTGAATTGAAGATTACAAAAACAATTTTAATGTAACTCAGTTCTGTTTTTTTTTTTTCAGTGTCAATTTCTTTAGGTGCGTGCCATGCGAGCAGCAGCAGACACATCAAGTGTGTTTGAAAAAGCTCTTTTTTAAGCCCTATAAATTGAAGAGATTATATTGTTGTAAGTGACAGCAAAAACTTTTAGCATGTGAATTATGCTTAACATTACTAACTTTAAATTAATATATATATAGTGAGAATTGGGTCAGCTGTTTGGGAGCTAGAGCTAATTTTCTTCGTAAAAGAGGGAAAAAACAGAGATTTTTGAAACTTTGAGCGAGTGTCGGCAGCATTTAGCGTTATCCAATCGAGCTGAAATTTTGGCTATCTAAAAATCTGCAAAGGCTGAACATTTTATGGGGTTCCCCCGACCGAATTTCGAAAATCGATTTCTTGCGGTCACCCTAATGTACATTGTACATGTAAAAAATACATACATATTATATAGTTGCAGGTAGATTGTTCAGGGCATCTGGGATTATCATGGCAGCTAATTGGGTTGTTTGGTATTGACTATTATATAAAGGCGATGAGTATATGCGTGCGTTTCTTGTGGGGGGGAAGGAGGGTTTGTTGAATAAAAGGTCATCATAAAATCGGAATTATTCACACCTAGTTGGCGTCATCGTCCTTTCGATCGACCCTGGTCAATCGAATCGAAGCGTAGGTAGATAGGTTCACAATACATGAAGAGCTTATTGTATTGTAGGATTGGTTTATTACAATTTAAATCCTTTTTACCCTTTAAATTGATTACAATGTTTATAGGTAGGTGAACTATGGTAACATGGACACAAAAGGATATCGTTTATTATTTAAGAGAACAAGAGGAATAAAGTTATTATAATATGAAGGTAATGAAAGTCTCTTTTTAAACCCCTGTGTGTATGTAATAGACTTAGCCAAAGAAAATACAAACCTAAATGACACTTTCTTTAATCTTCGACCCAATAAATAGTTAAATAACTTCTGTGTCGGTTGTGACCCTATATCTTCAAAGAGATTATAATACCTCTACCTTACCTAACCTCTATACCTGATGTGAAAGGAATTAATTTTTGTTTATTAGTGATGTTAAGATGAAAAAGTATTGAATAAATAAATAAATCCCAAAAACCTCAAAAAGGAACAAATTATAGAATTTTGGTTTTTGCCGGATAAGACACTTTTGTGAATTTTAATTTACTTAATATTATGTAAATGGTTTTGTGTAATAACCTTTTAATGGATATATATAGGTAGGTATACACATTTTGTTTCATTAATTTTTCATGCGCTTTAAGAAAGAAACTTTTCCTTTTAAGAAGTTTTAACAAATTGAACGTTTATAGATATTTCAATGTGCTTCAATTAAATCTTCATTTGGCTTAGGAAAAGTTAAAGTAATTGGCTTAAATTTCTGAAAGAGAAGAAATTTTGAATGAAGAACGCAATTGATTTGGTTGTAGGTATTGGTAATGAAATTTATCTCTCATGCTAAACAAAACTACCTAGAGGTAAGGTGGGGCAGCTGGAACTAGAAGTTTTAGTTGTTTATTCTATTTTCGTTTTATATCACCGGTTCTATGTATAAACTATAGTTGACCGAAAACTAACATATTTCTCTATAAAAATCAATTGCCGTGCGTACGTCTTGCAAGAACTTGAGAACGGCTAAACCGGTTGGGGTGATTCTTTTTTGTTTTGTTAATTTTAGTAAAGGTAAAATTGGATCGAACAGTTGGCGCTCAAGTGAAGCTTTGAACGAATTCAATATTTATAGATCAAAATTGATTAATATCTACAGATTTTCCCTTGAGCCGAACTTCGGACTAACCATTTTACCTGCCTTTCTGATATTCAGAGGTTCGAAATTAATGTGCATCGGTATCTCTTCTTGCGTCCCTCCCTATATCCTAGCGATTGAAGAGTGTTTCAACATTTTAAGGGCAGTAAAAACCACTTAAGAGTATAATACCCTTAATATAACAAAAAATAAAACATTCTATAATGGAGAAAAATAACTCAGATTATAACAAAATTATGCTGGCTTAAGTCGAAAAATGAACTTACAAAACCTGAACCTGATAGTTAGTAGTTTTCTTATTCTTTCTCTGTTTTAAGGTCAAAGACAAGTCAAAAACTCCCCTCATTTATTGCACAAAATGACGCGGAATTTTATTGTGTGCTCTGCTTTTAAAAACAAATTTTGGAGAAATTGGAATTGTTGCATATGCTGCTTAAATATTAACCTTTCTTTACGCTTATACTACGTTTCCACCAGACCCTGAACCGATATTTAGCAAAATTATCACAAATCTCCTTGAAATCTCGAAGATTTACCGTACAAGTTTTAATCTCCTCAAATGAAGATTTCAAATAAAACTCATTCAAATCTACTTGGAATCATTAGTTTGTCAAATCAAACAAACTTTTTTTTGGAGAATAATTGTGGAACCGACCCATTTAAACTCCATTTTCGTTTATTGACAGATGGAGATGTAAACAAAAACTATCTATCTCACTTCCAGTTCATATAAAAAAAATGAAACACCATTTGAATGTTTTGCCATAATCCTCTTTTTGATCTTTTTGTGCAGTGGAAACACCAAACAAATCTCATTACCTAAATCTCGGTTTAGTGGTTGGTGGAAACGTAGTATTAACTTTGAGTTCAGACGTTTTAAAAAGTTCAATATTTAATCATTTTCAGCAAGTTTCGGGAAACGAAAAAATTCGATAAAAAGGAAATTTATTTTTGATTCGATTACGAATTTTATTTGTTTGTTAATTTAAATTTGCTGAGTTTTGAATAGGGCTGACCACGAGACAAGAAAAGTCTCCGTCTCGCATCACGAGACCAAGACGAGACCGATACGAGGCTGCCTTTTAACCAAACGAGACGAGACTGAATATTTGGACCGAAATTTACAGAGAGTCTAATAAATTAAAAAAATCCCAATTTGGTTAAATATTTATGTTCTTCTGCACATATTCAAACTATATTCGAAAATATTTCGTTCCAATTATCAACAGGTTGTCCGAAAACCGTATTTTTCAGAGACGACACCGAAACGAGACTTAATTATACGAGACCGACACGAGACCGAGACGATACTGAAAATTTTCGATTTTATCGAGACCGAGACGAGACGAGAATTACAAAAGTCTCACAGTCTCGTCTCATGTCCAGCCCTAGTTTTGAAAAATATGATTCGCTCACGAATTAATCATTCTGGAGTCATTATTGAACAATTCGTGAGCCGTTCATAACCAAAAAAAAATGTTATGATCAATTATTATTTGTGCCTTATTTTAATTTCGATAACCATACAACATATAAGGCCGTGAGTGCAGTAGTGGCCTAACTGCATTGTTTTTATTATTTTCAGTAGAGAAAAAATAAGAAACAGGTTATTTCCAAACACTTGTAGTTTTAAGACATAGCTTTGATTTTCTTTTTGAAATATGCTCAAAAAAATAGCAGGGTTTTGATTTTGTATTCATCATCCTTCAAAATACCGTTATAACTAATTTAAAAGTCAGATATGCCACTATTGCACAGATGAAAAATGTAAAAAAAAAATAAAAATCTGTAAGGATAGGCCAAAAATTTGTAAATTAAACAAGTTTTTTTGTATGTATTTTATAATTGATTACTTGGAAGAAAATTTTACCGAGGATGTGGAAAAACAACATCAACATTTACGTTTTTTGCTGTTTTTTCTTGGCAACAATAGCACTTATAGCTACGGTAGTACACATACTCATTAAATTATTTAATTAATTTTCGTGTCCATTTCCAATTAAATTGAATTCAAAAAACTTTTGAAATTTTAATATATGAATCAGCTGTTCACTTGGTTAAGATTTCGATTTTATCTAGTCATCGGGGATGTAAATATTTGGAAAATATTTTGTTTTCTTCAACCCGAAATCTTGACCGCATTGTCTATAGCATCCTCCAAATTTATTTTTTGCCAAACAATACAAAAGTTGTATGATATTGTTACACACAAAAATAGCCTAACAACCGTTTCGGTCATTTTTTGGAAAACTAAAGGCGTGAAATTTGTTTTGATTGCAAGGCATAATTTACAGCAATTACTCCGCCATTACTGGCATAGTCAAATGTCACTTTTTTGAAAGTTGTCTTCCTAACTAAATTAATTGCTATGAAATAGAAATGCTAAAAATAAATGCATAAGCCTGTCATAAGTCCCAAAAGTCTAAGAGCATAGTTGTGTGCGCACTTCACCGATTTGATTACCTTTAATATTCACAAGTGAATAAAAATCATTTAACGTTTATCTTCAATACTCGTAATTCAAAAATGTTCATACATACATATACATATTTTATTTGATTCTTTATCTCAACATTTTATTTATATACTCATATAGAATCAAAGTAGATAAAGACCGCTTTTGTCATGAAGCTCATATAATAAGACCTTATCCTTTAGTTTCTTTCAATACAATGTTATAAATCTCTTTTCAAACTATAGTCAATCCAAAATAAGTCAAATCGTTCACACTCATCCAACAAAGGTCATATCTGACTTATACTATAGCTATAGTCGCATTGAAACGGGTTGTGTATAATATAAGTTTACAAAGCCCAATATTCCATTGTCGACCCTTTACATTCACTTAGAAGAAGTACATTACCTATACACCACAAAGCATATAGAAACTCAATATAGTTCTGGCCTGAATGGGGGGTTTACGAAATGCTCATGTATGTATAAGCGTATATTTATCAAGGTATTTTTCCCCCAAACTCAATCTTCCGCTGAGAAGATCTACTTAAGAATAGAATCCCTTAAGCTATTTGCAAAGGATGCAACTTCAAGTTGGTGTGTTTTCTTATATGTCCTTCTCTTGTCTACAATCTCCATCTCCATGGATGGATATCCTTTGGATGCCTTGAATGTCAGTTCTCGTACTTTCTTTAAGTTGAGTATAGTTTCATGAGAAAACAATAAGGACTTGTTCGGTTTCTGCTTATACCAGAAACTGATAGAGCTGCAATAGGTCCCTTAGGTCCATACCATATGGTAGGTTTTTGTGTCCATTACATAAGAAAGTTTAAGCCATCGCACAACAATAGCAAATAGATACGAGTATATGTTTGTATGTAAGTTTCTGCTGTAAGGAATGATCTTTGACTTCGTATTTGTATGGCTTCATGTAATAAGGCTGATATACCTATGCATATATGAAAGTATAACGATGAGAAGATAACTTCTCTTAGTTATATTCAGCTTTTGGCCCAGAGTCACATCATGCTGGCAAAAAAAAAGTACCTCCGTTCCGTGTCCGTGAAGTCGAAGGAAAGGAAACGAGGACAACAACTTAGTCATCCTTGGAAGTTTATGCAACTTTATCAATTTTTTTTTTATTTCTTTTTTTTATTAAATTTTGTTTTCTATTTATTGCGAAACAAGCAATAATTGGCTTCCTTTTAATTGTATGCATATTGCAAAAATGTGTAAAATGCAGACGAGATATGGATTATGCTTGATATGATTTTTTTCTAGGAAACCATAAAAGTGGGCGTGTGAAGTGGGAACCCCAAATTTAAAATTTTTGGGTGGGGTTTATCAGAATCGTTTGTCCAACCAAACAAATCGTTTGTCCACCCTCAGGTATTATGCTCTGTTCAGTTTATATTTTCAGTACAGGCCTTATGGCCTGTTTCAAACATACACGTGTCAGGTGGTGTTTGCATGGCACTCAACTTAAGAAATTGCCTGTGAAATAAAAAAACAGAACCCCTGACTTCCATTGAAATAGTTTTTGTAATATTCCATAAACCCACGTACATTCCACCATGACCTGTCTGCTCCCTGGTTGTGAGGACTGTGGATACACACAAATCCCTAGCTTAATGTGTTTATTAAAAAACAAATACATTGATTCAGAGTTACAATACGTCCGTGGATGAAAATTCTAATACTTTTTTCTTAGATTTTTGCTATGGAGCTTTCAGAATTGAAGCTTTCTAAAAGCTTTTCAGTGCCAGTGCATACATTTTATGTTTAAGGAAAAAAGTGTCGTCACTTCGCGTTTTTCTGCTTACATCTTTTCGTTTTATTTTTTTTCTGGAAAACGGTTAAAATGCTGCTATACAATATTTGTTGGGTATTTTTTTTTTAAGAAGAATTACTACTTCAACACAGGACAAAGTGGAAATGTTCGCCAAATATTTTGAGGGAAACTTCACACCAAACCAACCTGATGATCCAGCGTTTCTGAACGAAGTCGAAGCATCCATTCAGCAAACCCTACGGCCAAATCCGGAAAGCGTCGTTTTTAGTAACTCCAACCCAGCACACATCTCAGCAGAATGGAGGAGGTAGCAGACATCATCGGGAATTCAAAGCCAAAAAAGTCAGCCGGACCAGACGGAGTCTCAAACTACATCCTGAAGAGGCTGCCACATGCAGTGATGATCCTTTTAACTATCATCATGAACAACTGCATCATTAACTGCTACTTCCCCTTAAGGTGGAAAACAGCTAAGATCGTGGCCATCCCGAAGAAAGGCACTAACAATCGTGTGTCCAATTACAGGCCAATTTCGCTTCTGAACAACATATGTAAAATTCTGGAAGAAGTATTACTTCGGAGACTTTGGAGGTTTTGCAGCGAAAACGCCATCATCCCGGACATGCAGTTTTGCTTTAGGGAAAAGCACTCCACTTTGCATACGCTCCTGAAGTTCCTGCATGATATCACCATAGCGCTCAACAACCATCGTGTCCCCGTTGGATGCTTTCTGGATAGTATGGTTCTCCATCTCGAAGACGGCCATGAAGGAACTTCAAATGTTCGAAAGAAAGTTACTAAGGATTTGTACCGGACTACATTTTGATCGGCAGCGAATGAGACATCACAGCAACGAGCGTCTTTACACAGAAGCGAGCATCATCTCTCTGGACAGGTTCCTACTGCTTCAAGCAAAGAAGCTTGTAGGACTCACTAACAGGCACCCAAATCAACTGATGAGAAGGATGGCCACTCGGCAGCCACACCCCGGGCCGAGATACCTGGTTGACATCATCACGTGCAACGAGCCAGCAGTTTCGTTCTACGCTGACACAGTGACAGCATATCACCGCGGCTAAATGCCAACCTATCCCCCACCAAAACCACAACTTGACAACCGGAACGGAACACCCCGAGGACAATAAAGTCAGCCGACTTTTAGATTTAATTTTTTGACATGTATTTTATATTTTATAGTCCTTAAATTTAAGACAAAGTATAAGATTAGGCTCATCGTATCTAAATAGTTATAAGTCAAATTGTAAATATTATTTCGTTCAATAAACATATATCTATATCTAAGAATTACTACTTGAGCAAGTTTTTGATGGAGATCGGTTCATTAATTAATTGCAATTTTGAATTAACAAATAGTTAAAACTATGTGACTGCTACGTGGGCTATAGGTCATGTGTTGAATAATTGAATCAAATGCGACGTTTCGACTGTGATTACAGTCTTCTTCAGGCCTGTCAAAATTTATTTTTTAATACAAAAATAATTTATATAATTTAAGGTTAATACTTTCAAATGACGTTAGCTAAATATTATTTAATATATATTATATATAAATCTATTTTTGTTTCTTTTAATTTGCTTTTTTATTTTCTTAAAATTCTTTTAATATCTTCAAAAAGACGTTTTAAGAATTAATAATTTTTGAATATTTTACTTTCAATGCTGAGAATATAATTTCAAAATTTCAATGTTAAACAAATAGTTTTTTTTAACTTTTTTAATTAAATCCATAATTTAATCCAATAGAGCTTGTTTGGGTTCGAGTGAAAGGATTCGTGGCAAGCCAAAATAAGTCTTCTAAAAATAGGACTTGCGAAGGTTGGTGGTTGACGCTGAAAAATGGCAAAGGTGTGTCCAACAGGTTGAGCAGGTGATTGGACCAAAGATGTGGAAAATGGATGTTTTTACTAAAAGAGCAGTGGAACATTATGTTATTAACTTAAATGAAGAGAGTAGCAGCAGCAACTACTCGTCGGAGTAATATTTTTTTTTTTACGTTGAAAGAGATTAGGTGGTGGTTCGACATTGAAAATTATTATTTCAAAAACTGTTCACTAAAAGAACTTTATTTAAAAAGGAAATAATAGAAGGGACTTCTGACTTTACATACAAAAATGAAAGGGCGTTTAAGTTCTTACCGTTGTTTTTTATTAATTTGTTTACCCATTTCTTTTAAATTTTTCGGGTTCTATAAACGGTCTGGCAGGGTAAATGCCGCCGCTAATCGGTCTTGGACATACGGATCTGTACTCAAGGGCTCAATACCTAGGGATGGATACAAATTTGTTTTGGTTCATGCAATCATCCTCAAAGTTGATTTTTTTATGTTTTCAAATTGCTTAAGCCGCCTCCAGGGACTGAAAGACTTGCATTTCTTTCATAAGCATTGCCACACCTTTCGACTCATATACTTTTTTTTTGGTTCATTTTCACACCCCTACATTTGCTGTGGGCTCTTGTCTAGAAGGTAGCACACATGTTTGCTTTTAAAGTTGAAAATAGAAATATTTATTATTTTGTACATTACTTTGCAAACAAAATTCATAAAAATGAAGCCTAGCATTATATATTTAATGGAATACATCGTTCTTAAAGATCCGATAATCCGCCAGCAGTTACAATAGTGGCACTTAAGTGCACATTATAGGATACAAAATGCCAATTTTCGCAGGGCACACTTACCTGAATAAGTTCTACTTAATTCCCCCGTGTTTGGCACCAACTCAGACTGCGGAAATAAACAAAAAGTACCATCTTATGCAAATCTTAAGTGCAACTTGTTCCGGTAAGTGTTTACTGGAAACTGGCCCTAAGGTTTCATTATCGGGCATTTTTATGGATGAAAGTGAATTTGTAAATAAAAGAAGAGATTTCAGGATAGACCTCCCAGTGGGTGATCGCTCATCGCCTACGCCCAAAGTTCTACTACAATATGCAAGCTAGGCAATTTGATGATTTGCCCAAAACGTATAAGCGATGTGATCCCTTAGGGTGATCATCTAGTCTCACGTACGAAAGTGGTAATCCCTGTCACATATGTCTGCTTCTTCAGTATGATGTGTAGTGACAGTGCATAATATTTCATGGATTTATTTTGACAAGTGTTGGTTATACTTGTGGCGTGGATGTAAATTTAAACAATCAATAAGGGAACACCTAGGAAGCGTTGTCTCAAAAGACTGTGCTGACACAGTTAAAGATGTTAACTGCCGAATTGACAAGGCAAAAGCGAAAAGGAGGAGCAAAGTTTACATTACGAAGACTACGCTGCAACTGTTTCGCTCGAACGAAGAGTCTGTGTACTGCTGAATGGGTATGTTGTTGCGGTAAATTTTACCACAAGAAGTTTCACTGGCCTATTTATTATCGAAAATCTTAGAGCTCTAATAGTTCAGTAGCATCAACCAGAGAGCAGCTTGGAAAAGCAACAAACACAGGTATTCGAGCGAAACCGAATGGAACAGTTGGTTCAAAAATACTATTCTTTGTTTTCCATGCAGACGAGCGATCTTATGTTGATGTGCCGGCCGATGAGCTGAAGAAGTAAGCGAGTCAGGCGCACTCTTACTTATTATCTGAATGAACGTCCTAAATTATATCTTAGGTAATATTAACTTAACTTAACTTTATTGTCAGAAAAATGGGTAGTTAAGAATTTTTAATTCTTAAAAGTTTATCTTTATTTTATTGTTATATAAAGGATTATCGGAACTGAAGAATGAAATTTATTCACTCGCAAATTTTTTGTTGTAACTAGGAGAATGCCTAGCAGAAACTTTTTCTCTGTTTTATTTATTTTTATTTTTCTCGAAAAGAGACGGGTCTGAAATCGGTCATTAAGATTCCATTTCTGAATCCATGCATGTGAAAGTGAGTGTAAAGTTCCGCCGAGAGTCCACTACTGTGGTTTTCTGTGGAACGAAAAATGTTTCCAGGAAGCCGGTATCACGTAACCGACGATCACGAAAACGCATGGCTGAAAGCATTAATGTGTGGGTGACTGAAATGGTCAAGGGCGATCCAAGCAACAAGTTGGAAAATCGAGATTGAGGAAAAGAAAATGAAAAGTCGAGAAGAAGTATTTCATTTTTTTGAAAAGTCGAGGAAAAAGTTTTTTTGAGAAATTTTGTCGAGGAAAGTGGTTGGAGCGGAAAGGAGATTGAAGAAAACGAGTCGAGGTGAAAATGAAAAGAGGCAGTTAAGTATAGTGCAGAATTCGAAAAGAATTCTATTTGGTTTTGTGTCAGTTCTGATAATTTTTGTTGGTGTTCCCAGTTTATGGGACACGGTTTATTCTTTGTGGTTGCTAACAACTATCCTTTTTCAAGTTTTGATTCTCTTGTTTTTTTTTTGTCTCAACGGTTCCTCGTACGCCATTTTATATTCTCTATATTACTTTTTTATTTAATTTCTTTGAAAAAATGTTTATTTTTATCCTGGGTATTCCACCCAAAGGTTTCTCAAATAATAAACAGAATTTAAAAGCCACTTTGGCAGTACTAATTTGCATTTTATTTCTTCTTTTGGTACTACCTAGCTACAATCGAAATAGATTTGGAATTTCAGTATTTCGTTTTAACAAAAATCCTGGCGCCCATTTTGTGTAAGTACAATCTGTGCTTCTCAATGACTTTTTTATTTACATAATTTTTATTATTCTTCTTTTTATTAATCGAATATAATTATTCGATTAATTTATTTTATTAATCGAATATAATTGTTCGATTAATAAAACCCCACAAGATGCTGAACCCACCCCATTGCTGAGCTACTGGGTGACAGCACTATATGCATATAAAATTGTCGGTTGTGCAAATTATTAAACGCACCCATCGTTTGACAGATCGTCATCATTTTAATCGAAGTCGCGACGCACATCGTTCTTATGCATATTTTTTATAATTCGTTTATAATTGGTTTGAATTCGGAAAATCCAATTTTGTTTAGCGGACAATAATCCCGGCATTATAGAGTTAATCCTAAATTGGCGATGAATAGTTTCACAACAATGTTACATGAGAGTGCGTAGTACATGAAAGTGAAGTCTCTGTTCAAAAAAAAAAAAAACACTTTTTTTTGTGAATAGATGTCTCCGGAACATCCTTTGGATTTTTTGGTTATGTACCATCTCAAACCATGAACTCCATCGAAGAACTGGTCAAAATATATTGACGTCGTTGTTCGCAATCCACTATTAATTGGTCACAACTTCCGATGTCATAAGACTCGATTGCAAGACTCGCAAAGGAGTGAGATCCTCTTGTTCGAGATGGTAGAACCCTGAGGCCACGGAAAGAATTTCAGAAGCTGAGAAAAAGTTGGGAGGAGCTCAAACACATTTCCAGAAACAGAGCAAGATGGTTGGCGTATAAATATAATAATAGTAGCTACATATACTTGACGCTCTAAAAAATCAGGGTGGAAAATTTTCCTTAAAATTCATGTTTTCACCTGAGAGAATTCGTGAAAAATTACTTGCTCAACGATGACTTGGCTCAAAATAAGCTCTATAATTTAAATTTTGTATAAAATATAGCCACAACTGAAAGAAAAAAAATTGAAAATACATCATAAGACCTTAAAACTTCCGGAAGGTTTTTCTTCGTTTCCCTTAAAGATTTCCGTTGATGTTAACATTTGTTATATTTGTTGCAAAGATATAAATCATGTATTTCTTATTTGTCTTCAATTAATAAGATTAAAAACAAAATCGGTTATCAATTCAGAAAGTAAAAACAATTAAACTTTACACTCAAATTTATCACTGGATGATATTGTTAATGGGCCCTACCAACAATCAAATTTAGTAACGACTTAAACATTTGAGAAAAATAGACCAAATGCACTTTAAAAAAATGAACCATACATGTTACGTTTCATATTTTAGAGTACGTACCATGTAATATTCATTATTTAGGCTCCACCTAAATATTCAAGTCATACCATGGTTGGTTTATTATTTAGAGCCCCTACAATTATGGCCCATTTTACTTAAATATTTAAGTCGTCACTAAATTTGATTATTGGTAGGGTCCAGTATCTTGTTGCTAATCTTGAAATGTTTTCTAAAACGAACGTGATGGCTGCACTTTAATGTTACATAAAATAAAGGAATTTAATAAGGGTGCATTATTTTCAAATAAAAAACAAAACGAGGGTTATAATAGACATGGAATACAGTTTGGAATTCCTAAGAAATCCAATTTTCCCTCCCTCCACGAATCTTAAATATAAAAAAAAAAAAATAATCTCCTTGAAAGCAAAGATTTTTCAACAAAAAAAAAAAAAAAAACTTGAAATAAATAAAACACATATAGAAACCTAGATAAAGCAATTGACCCACTTGGATAATTTCCGGTTTGACTTTTTTTTTGTTTACTTATTTTTGTTTGTTTATTTTTTTTCTTATAGGTATCTCGTAGATGGGACGAAAACCTCGTCCCATCTATGGAAAAATATTTTTTAAGGACACATTGATTCGCCGGCGTTGATTGGATTTTCTTTGCTATCCCATTGCTCCCATAGCTGTGAAACTAAATATATACGTAATTATGTGTTTGTAAATGCTTTCCCGTAAAAAGTCAAATAAAATTGAATTTTATTTTCGAATAGTGTGTGTGGAGCAGTAGTATTAAAAACCTATGTATATTTTAAAGTTATAGATAAACGAGTATACACAACACAATATTTTCCATTCCTATAAATAAATTTATTCAAGTGAAAAATAGAAACTTTTGAAAAGCTGCACTAAGCTGGCGATGGTGATAGGACAAACAAAATGTTCGGGAACGAAAATTACGGAAGTTTTTAATTCTAATAACCCTCATTAGATTTAATTGCTTTTAACAGAAAACTTCACTGATGCCCCACAGATGGAAATTCAATGGATATTGGATTATGTAATTTTTTTTCTTGTTATATAATTTAAAATTAATGAGAAACAAATTCACCCACCGAGTTTTTGTTCTCATGGAAGAATAATATAATGTTTATAATGATAATTTAACGTTGGATTTGGTTTGGGTATCTGTGATTATTATAAATAAGCAGTTATTTCATTGTAAAATTATTAAAAACTGGTCCTAAAACGCAATTCCACAATACCTAGGTTTTACTTTTTAAAAACTTAATTGAAGCTTTTATTCATCAAAGGTAAACGAAGTTTAGACATTAAAAACTTGCTATACACTTTTCAACGAATTGCGAATGGTGTTTAATTTTGACGTTTCATTCACGTGAGTGGTTGCTGAGAGCTACGAATTCTGGTTCTGGTCTGGAAGCAGGGTTGCCGTTCTATAGCTACTTTGTCGCTGTATCCAGCGACATTTAAATTTTTTCGCGACAAAAAGTATTTTGATGTCGCTAGATTATTTCTAGAGACTTTTGAAGTTAAGCATGTGTGAGTTGCTACACGCAAATACTATTTTTTTTTTTTAATTAATAGCCCTGGTGATTTTGTATTCCTGGGCATTTAAATGCATTTGACATTTTCTATTTCCAATAATTGGACACTGAAATTCACCACACACAGGTACACACACATCAAAACATAATGCAAAATGTAAGTGCGAGTGAGCGTAGTAATCTGATTTAAGCAATTCATCTGTTTCAAATTTATCATAGACCTAATAGGACGGGAGGCGACCGCAAACGTAGGTTTACCTATCTCATGGCGGCTTCGGAAAGGAATGATGCCAATTCATAGCTCACGCACTTTTTCGGTTTGCATTTTTGGCTTAGGATACCTAAACCATGATGGATTTTTATACATGGGGTATCAAATGAAAGGTTAGACTACCCTCTTTACAAAACTAGTGGTCGGACGTTTGTTGGTTGTTGCGACTAGTCCAACCACTTTTGTAAAAAGAAATATTTTTTAACCTTTGCATTTAAAATGAATTTAAGTGGTAAAGTCTTTTTTCTAGGCTATATGAAATAGTTTTGAATAGTTATCCACGTGTTAAACACAATGCATACAAAAATAGCTGTTATCACAAAAGTGCTCGGACTCGCCGCAACAACCAACAAAAGTTTGTCCGACCACTGGTTTTGTAAAAAGGGCAGTCTTACCTTTCATTTGATACCCCACTTATAAAAATCCATCAAAAATGCAACCGAAAAAGTGCGTTTTCTACTCATTGCCACCTAAAAAACCTTGTCCGACCAGCGTACGGTCCCCTCCCGTACTATAAGATTTTTGTTAATTTACTTTAAATTTTTGAACAAAAATAAAAAGTTATTCGAAAAGAATTTTTTTTACACTTATTTATCAATTTTTGACGTCTGTGAAGTTGGCAGGGCAACTTTTACTTAGAGTAACGAGACCAATGCAGTAGCTTGCAGTTTTTTTTTCATTTATTTTGCATTTCTATTCCCGATTTCAGTGCACCAAATAGTGGGTCTAATCGAGTGAAGTTATCACAGTGAAGTTAACAGGTCACATAGTGTATCTCGAGAACCAAGTATGCTAGAGACTTGAAGTAAGGCTCCTAGTTTGCAGTTTGTTTAGCATTTCAAAAAACTTTGGGTCCCATTTTTGTAGTCCTCAATTTGAAAAAAAAAAAAAAATTCATACTGACCTGCTAACTTCACACTGAAGTTGGCAGGGCAGTATGAAATCTTTTGTCAAATAAAGTACTACAAAACATGAACCCAAAATTTCTTGAAATGCAAAATAAACAAATTTGGAGCCATACTTCAAGTCTCTAGTATGATTGGTTCTCGAGACACACTATGTAACCTGCTAACTTCACTGTGAAGTTATAGCAGGTCAGTCGATTATACACCCACCCAATTTTAATTTCAGCTTGCGGCAACACTGTCTGGAAGAGGTTAAATTCGAGCGAATTATTTATTCGACAGTTTGTGTAATTAAATTTATGCCCTCCTGTTCTGGATCGCGAATTTACAACTGACAGTTTGAACAAGCTTGTTGTTGGCCGCGTAGAAAATATTGACATGTATTTTTTTTAGTTATTTGAATAAATTTTTTCTGTTTAGATTTTCTTAATGAGACCATTTAATAGGAGCGTAGTAAAAGACTTGGATGTGGTTCTATATCTGCCTGTAACTTAAGTACCTATAAAAGTTTTATATATTTAAATTCAACTACTTTTTATTGAAAGAACTGTTTTCTTTTCTTTCTGACAGTATCTACGAACATCAATAGCAATATGGTTTACAACAAAAATACCCTCTTTCGCCTGCCTCAAGCTTCTTTATTTAATTATTGTGAAAAAGATTGCTTTCGCTTGACTTGCAATATAAAATCGAATCATCTAGAAATTTGTACCGAAGTGAAGGTGAAGTTAAATTCTTAAAAAAAATGATTTATAACATGAACCATCAAGAACCACCCTGATGTTATTATTCAATTTCGTTTATACGAGAATATTGCTAAATCTATAAAAGATTTCGTTTTCATAGTCGATGCACCCGAATGCATTGAAACGTCTGATGAATTCTCAACTTCTCAAGAGTCTTTTGTTTATCCTGCGAAAGGAAGGTGTTGAAATTGCTTTTTTTGTCCTTATGTTTTTTTTTTCTCTCTCTCTCTCTCTCTCTCTCTCACTCTCTCTCTCTCTTTATACACAATGTCAGCATGAATTGAACCTGTTAAACAATTTCGCGCTTCAGATTAGTATAAAGTCACGTTTTGCTCTCCGGTTATGAGAATTTTTCAAGTGGAATACTATCTAGAAATATATTGAAATAAAGCAGAAGAAAAAAAAAAAACAAAGATCTTTCGAGTGTACCTACTTGGAAGGATGTAAGGAAAAGATAGAAATAATGTGCTTTCAAAGCGCAATGCATCCCTTATAACGAAGAAAAAAACTTATAGGTGCATGTAGACTGTAGATATTTCAAAGTTACGCATTGCAGGTTGCATAGTTGTATTATGAAAAATACATTTTTTATGGCGTCTCCTGAAATCCCATTTATATACATTTTCCAGATTTATTGGGAATTGTGGATGCACATTGAAAAAGCATCTGAGTGGTTTTGCGGTAATGGTAAACTTAAAGGTAATTTGAAATGAAAACATTTTAAAGAATCGATTATATACAAGAGATTTTAATTTTTGGAAGATGTAGATTTCTAATTTGTCTAAACTAAAACTATTTTCAGATAACATTGCGAAAAAGGAACTCATCTAATACGTTTTGCCGAATTTTAATGATATTTCAATGAAACCAATATTCATGTTCTGAGAGTTTAATTAATTATCTTTTGAGATGTTTTTTGGGATTTTTTTCTCAACTTGAAACTTGAACTTTTTTTAGGCCCTTAAAAAACATCACTCGCAAATCATAAAATACACATCTTATTTTCATTCTCACGAGCCATATAGAAAATAGTTCACGAAAGATAAGTGTGAGATATAGTAAGTGAAAGATGTAGTGTTTTATTTTGATAAAGGTTTTCTGTTGAAAAGAGTAAGATAAGGAAATTACATTATTATTATTAGGTTGCACCAACCGTTTTTTATTTACATACGATGTGCGTTGCTTATAACGACACCCAAGAGACCAGCCAAATCGGGTCACAATAGCCGACAAAATAAATACAGAAAGAAAGAACTGAAGTACATAGGAATGCGCTTTTAAATTTAATGATCAGAATAATAAAGCACCTCGATAAATTCTTTTGCGAAGTAAGGAATTTGATTCTCTTCAAACACACAGACGTTTGAATTTTAAATTAATATCTTTTTTCTTGTATTTTTCTTAATTTCGTCGTTGTAAATCGGGGTGCGCAATTCAAGCTAAACTTAGTTTATTTCTACAAAAATTATCGATTAATTTTGAGATTAATCGAAATTTAAACTTATTCAGTTTTCAAACCAGTTTTTCTGAGCTTAATACAATTTGAAATGGACACGAAAGTTATTGAATGTGCTACGGTAGCTGTAAATGCTATTGCTGCCAAAAATCATCCTTTCGGGTCACTTCTACTCACTAATGTCAACATTTATCTGTGAGAAAATGAAGTGAACATTTTTTCACGGTGTGAAAAAAGTGGAGACTTTTTTGAAAAAGGACAAGATTACAATTTAAGTTTACCTCATGAACTGCGTACGGTCATCAGTCTAAAATTCCTCTATAAAATTTATCTTTGGAGAGAATTTCTATATGGAAGATTAATTTTAGCACGACATTCGGTCTAGGCTTAAGCGACGGAAGTGAAGAATTTACGACACACGTTAGATCTGACGACCGTAGTCGTTAAAAGCGACTGGTTGTTATAACCCACGTCGTCATTAAAATCGGAATATTTGTGGGCCAAGTTAATAGAGCTATTAATTCAAACTTAAAAGAGGCTGAAATAAAATTCTGAAAATATTATGATAATTATGTTTTTTCTATTTACATGATATTTCATGTTAAAATTAATAAGAAAAAAACACCCAATTCTTAAAATTGAGAAAATTACAGACAAATTTCCATACAAAATGTAGTTAAATTTAAAAAATCGAAATTAAATTAAACCGAATTTTTGAACATACATGAGGTAATTCAAACAAAATTCAACCAAAAAATTTCGAAATAAAGTGAATTTTAAGAAGCTTGAGGATCGCATACAAAAATTTGTAAGAGAAATTTGAGCTTAGATGCACGGACTACTGACCTCCAGCCTCCTCATTAAAATAAGAAACTTTAATTCTTAAGGATAATTTTATTGGTTGGATTACTTATTTTTTTTATATATACATACGTATTTTAAAAAGTTACGCTTAAGTGCCCAACAAGTGGGACTTAAGTGCAACTTATTCAGGTAAGTTTGCGCTGCGAAAATTGCTCTTTTGTATCCGATATTGCACACTTAAGTTCAACTTCTATGACTGTGAAACTGGCCCATAATTGACAATTGAAAAACTGGCTTAAAACAACTTTATTCAAAAAAAACTTAAGTGTAAGTTTTTAACTGTTAGGAAGCTACATCATTTTTATTGTTAGTATTCCCAATATTTTATATAATTTTTTTCTATTTTAGTTATTTTTGTTTTTGTCAAAAATTGACCTTCCGTCCTACGTTTTATTTCGCCATGTCTTATATTACAGCTTTCCTGTCACAAAGTTCCAAAACTACTCATCAAAGCTACAAAAGTTATAAAGAATTTAAAATGTGTTTATTTAATTAAGGACAATGTTTTTTTCTTCCCTTTAAAAAAATCCTTTTGCTGCAACGAACACTGTCTTGAAAAAATACAATTAAGGTAATAGCTGGCATGATGTTTTTTAGAGCTTGAAAATTTTATTTATAAAGTCTGTTTCAGCTTCTATAACGATATACAATTTCACCCTCTTTTTTAGTTTTTTTTTTTTTTGTTGTATTCTATTTTTTTTTTTTTTGTTCATAGTCAAAGAAAAGAATTAATAAACAAGATGACAACAAAAAAACCTCAAGGCACCTTAGAGCAAAGCAGAATTTATTTACCTAGCTATAAGGTTATCCTTGTTAAAGTATTTTTTTTTAGTTACTCAATATCTAGTCAGTGATGGAGTCAGTTTTCTTTAAATATGTGCATGTAACTGGACTATCATGTTACAAAATCAAAAGTATAATTGAATAAATTTTAGAAAATAAAAGAGAAACATAACAAAAAATCTCAAAGAAACAGCAGGAAGCAAGCAAAGCAAAAACCTTACCTCGCCCGAGATTTTTTGTTTGTTTAGATATTTGTGTTTTGGTATCATGTGAAGTAGGAAAATTGAATTTACTACATATACAATAGATAGTGTAAGTGTATAAAAAGGAGCTACGGGAAAAATTCAAGTGAACGTAAAATATATATAGGTACCTACGGTTGATAGCGCCCACAATCACAAACAAAATATAAAAAAGAGAAATCCTCTGAAAACTCTTGCAGAAAGTTGGGAATACAAAAAAAAAATTATTTTAGTCCTGCGGCAATAGGACAGACATCAGACATTATAAAAACAAGGATGACAAAATGGTGCCACATAAAAGCAAAACACTTGACGACAGCTATGCTTCTCCTTTTCTTGTGTGTATCAGTTTTGTGGTGAAATTGTTGTTCCCAAGAAAAAAAAATAAAACAATAAAAACATGAAATTCAATCGAAGCTTTATAGTTGCAATGGAACGAGATACTTTTGTCCATGATGTGAAATCAAAAGCAATGATAGATACGCTTTGGTTTATTTAGTTGGTTGCTCTTTTGTGGCCATTGAGTTTTCTCGCTTTGTTCATTATGTATTGTAGATAAAGAAATGGTTGTCGGTTTAAACTTCAAGAACGATTGGAATTTGTTTAAATTCACAAGACCTCGTAAAACATTATGAGAACCTACCTTAATGATAGTTTTTTGTTCAAAGTTCGAACACATTCGTTATTTCACTATCTACGATACATAGTTAGGTACGAAACTTGCAAGCAAACAAATGGAATCACCCCATTTCGCCTTCTAAAATCAACAACCGCGATGGCTTATGATTAAATGTTAATAATCTCGTTTTAAACATTGAACTTAAAACTTTAAGCTTAGGTTAAAAAGAAAAAAAAATCCATTGGATAATTTTCGCGTTATTCGCCATAACTATGAAAATAACAAATTATGCTTGTTAAAGAATGCAACACTTGGAAATATTGATACGCAATATAACGCGCCTACTATTAGGTTTTGGTTTTCAGTGTGCTGTTAAAAGTTTGGTTTTGAGTGTGCTATTAAGATATTAAGTTGTTATATATCTTGACCTATATTAGGCCTTCTAATCTACCAGACATGTAGAAGTTAGTCAAGTTTTTAAACTACTGCAACAAGGAATAGGGAAGCCATCTTGTTGTGGCCTGTTGAGTATCAAAGATCTAGGAAAACTTGTTATTTAGTGGTAAGGTCAGGATCCGTGTTTAAACGGCGTGATGTCTGATGTCTCGTGGTAACGATTGTCCGAAATTGTACTTTTACTGGGGTCGACATCCAGCATTTAATGGACATTCAGTGAACGACTTAAAGAAGCCAGACTTTAGCCTGAATTGCCTTGCCACGGGACTTAAATTTTCTGCAACTGACCGACAAGCACGACTACGATTTTCACTATACACTATGATTGGAAAGTTGACCAATGTAGGCGATTTACTTTCTCGAATGAGTGCGGAATTTCTTTGGATGGAAGCTAGGTCATTTTGTTTACTATGCTATAACTATATCTTTCACCCAGAAAAATTCTATTCTCATCCGAGAACGTAAATCGCCTCCATTATTCAACTTCCCAATGCATGCTACTGAACAGTGAAATCGAAGTCGAGCTTTGAAACTTCGAAATTCTGAATTAATCTGTCCCGCCATGCTTTGTAAATTTGTGGTGTAGACCTTACTTACTTAAGGAGGTACACTTAAACTTTGGTTTCCAAAAGATCTTCTTTTATTTATTTTTTATAGTTCGGGCTTTGGATAGCGTTGTTCCTAACAGATTTAATTTGGCTTATCAAACACCTTCGTTTCCACTGGCACCCACGGCTTTTAACCGACTTATCAAATAGCGTTTCCATTGGCAACCTCGGCTTAAAACCGGCTTAGTATATTGAGATTTTATTTAATATCAGTAGATACTCGGCTAAGACCCCTAATGTCTGGGGTGTGAATTCACTAGCATCGCTTAATTCAACGGTTTTTAATTATACTCGACTCGTCTACCTCCAGGCTTCAGTTCTAAAACTATCAGACTTGACTCTGTTATTCACGGTTTTGGTTCGATTACTTGAATCTACTTGAATTACTTGAAATAGCTTTTATATTCTTGGTTAACTGTGTGTCCCGCTTATCAAATACAAAATATTTCGAACTTTTACCAAAATGTTGCCGAAAAATTATAAGTCTTACTGGTTGTTTTTATAATTTACCAATTTCTGGGTTTTACAGTGACATAGATATACAGGGTGATTCATGAGCGGTGCGCCAAAAAGCTAGAGCGTGTATAGATCGGGTCGAAACAAGAAAAAATCGTATTTCCCTCCGTTTAGCCGGGGGGGGCAAGTTTCCAAAAAAATTACTTAAATTGGAAAACAAATTATTGGGTGGGGGGGTCTATCTCCCACCGTTTGGGCAGGAGGGGAAATTTAATGAAAGAAGTTCTAAAAATGGAAAAACAATAATGAAAAAATAACGGTAATACCTACAATTAAGTATTATACCTTTTTTGAAAGCCAATACTTTGTTTTTTAGCCAGTTTTTTAAATCAAGTAAAATCTATCCATTGTTTTTGAAAAAACTACTCTTAAACTCAAAATTTGGGAAAAACAAAAGCATAAAAAAAAATATTTAAAGTGTAATTTTTCAAAACTTTGGGATTTTATATTATATTTTTCTTCTTATACATCGTTGCTCATAATAATTCTTAATCAGAAACCCAAAACAAAATGATTTTATGTTTTCGAGAAAATTAAAAATTACCAAAACTTCTATTTTAATTCAAGTAATTTTTTTTCCTTGAGTATTTTACGTGGTCTTAATTTGATAGTAATATAATAAAGTATTATAATTTAGAATCAATTTGTGTAAGAATTAATCCATTATCTATTATGGATTAATTCTTTCACAAATTGATTCTAAATTATCATTTCCCAAGACCCAGGCTTACGGCGTATAAACAGTGAGGTATGTTTGCAACCCCCCTGCTTGGGCTCACTATAGGATTTGCGGTATGTGCGATGTTCGGTGTATGCCAAATTTCGTTTGCATTTACGGAACTTTGAATGTATTCTGTGTTTCCAATATCAACAGCTTCATATGAAAAATGTAAATGTATGAAAAAATCGCACTAATTAAGAAAAAAATACTTATAAGAAAGTGCTTGAAGTAATTTTCAATTTTCTCAAAAACTAGGTTTTTGTGTTCGATTCAGAATTGATATGAACATTGACCACAAGAAGATAATTAAGTTCTCCATTTCACAATTTTGAGAAAAATTGATACAATCATATACTTTTGCTTTTTTTTTATCAAAATTTTGGGTTTGAATGCAATTTTTTTTTAATTTATTTTAAATGTAGCATTAAAATTCAGACTTCTGGCTTTTAAAACTTTAATTGTTTTACATTTTAAGTGTTTGCGTTGCTTTTAAATATTTGTTTTTCCATTTAAGTCGTTTTAATCGAAAGTCGCCCCTACCTCCTAAAATGGACGAGATAGACCCCTCTCCCATAGTAAAAAATGCTTGTATTTGACCCTTCTACACAAATACGTCACAATTTTCGGCGCCCAAATTATCGTTCTCCCCAAATTATCAAATTATTTTTGTTTTTAAAATTTAACTAATTCAGTACTATTTTTGTTTTCAAAATTCAATGCTCTTTACACTTCCTAGTCAAACACAGAAAACCGGATGGATTTAGGAATTTTACTTTTCAAGTTATTAAAATGTAAAGAAACCACATTATTATTAAAAATAAATAAAAACGAGGTAGATGATAAATCAACTGGTTGCTGGAATTATCGTTTAGCCGGATTCTTCTTAGTTTTATGAGAAAGTTGGTTCATATATTTTTTTATATCTTGAAAAGTAAAAGTCATAAATCCATCAGGTTTTCAGTGTTTTACTACAAATTGATAAGAGCATTGAGCTTTTTTTTATTTTTTCAAAAAGTTTGAAAATTAATTTTACAAAAACTGTGCACTTAAATAACCTCATACGATTTTTTTCTTGTCTCAACCCAACCCACACGCTCAAGGTATTTCGCACACCGCTCGTGAATCACCCTGTACATTAACTTTTAAATTCTGATCCTCACTCTTCAACAAAAATACAAAATTTCATTTTCACTCGCATAAGGAGTAACATTTTATTGCATTAACAAAATTGCTATTTAAATATTGACGGTGCCATTGGTGCTTCATGGAACGATACCTTTATAAGTGAAGGTATCTCTCTACCTCTATTCTCTTACCTATACCTACCACACTTAGGCTGAATTTATTCACTATTGCTCAACTTGCTGAAAACTCCAAAGTTAGTCAACTTACAAGTTGACTTCAAATCCGTTTGAACTGAAAGTTGAAAAATGCTTTTATTCACTACTTCGAATCTGAACCCCAGAGTTGAAATTCAAAAGTTGACCAACCTGCACTTTCTAAAATATCCTTGGGATATTTTTGACACATAACGCACAAGACGTCATTCTCAACTTTTTTTTTGCGTTAGAATAATTTTGCATTTTGAATAATTTTTCCGAACAATTGCAATGGATTTTTCATTCCATGTGAAGAGAAGAATCAAAAGAACACCAAGCAAAATTGAAAGCTATACAAAACGGATTAGGTACAACTTTTATTTTTAAAGCAAATATACATATGTATATCTAGCAATAAGAGGTGAGTTTTCACACATAATCACACTATAATTTGTTCCTACTATTCTGTTTTCTTAAAATGAAATTATGAATGCAGAAACACAAATGTTCACAGAGAAGAATAATGCAGGGCCAAAAAGGAAAAGACAAACAAAAATCAACAACTCCATGAAACGTAAGAACTTATATTGTGAAATGGAATTATGAATGGATCCATGTTCATGAGCATGAGTTTTAACACTTCTCCGGCGAAATCGTCGCACTACATAAACATCACAAGACCAGCATGGAACACAATGATGAACTGATCTGTTTATTGAAATTGTTCACCAACAAATTTCAATTATATAAAAAAAAAATATGAAACCAAAAAAACTCATGCGGTCCTCCATCTTAGTACTAACTCACCCAGCAATGCTTGATTTCAGTGATCGGTCGAGAACTGAATAGCATGAATGAAAAGACAGAAATGAAGAAAAATCCCAAGTTTGCTCGCTTACTTCTACTACAGTCAACTCCGCTTAACTGCACTCCGCTTAACTGCACTCCGCTTAACTGCACTCCGCTTAACTGAAAACATCGGTTATCTGAAACAAGAAATTTATTCCGGAGGCTTTTTGAGAGTTATTCTAACAAACTGCTTCGCATAACTGAACTCCGCTTAATTGCAAACTGCGGATAATTGAAACAAAATTGTTTGACTCAAATGAACATTTTTCATTTATTCAGCTCCGCATAAGTTAAACGACCGGTTTTTTGTTTTTTAAATATGTTTTGTGTTTAAAAATGTAAATAGTTTTGTTCTTTGAACTGTTTCATATGAAATTATTACTATTTTGACACAATACAAACAAATCATACCTACATTTTTATTTTCATGCTAAATGAAATTTAATTTGTTTTGACAAAACTCCGCTTATTTGAAACAAGTTTCAGTTATCCGAAGTTCGTTTAATTGAAAACTCCGCTTAACTAAAACAAATAGTCTGCAATTATGTGTTTCAGTTAAGCGGAGTCGACTGTATTTGGGGGAGTTGAGAAAATCCAAAGTTGATCAACTCTAGAGTAGAAAATCATAAGTTGAAAACGTCAACTTAGAGTGAATAAAAATTATTTTTCAAGTTGACTCTAAAAATCCCAAAGTTATATTCAACTTTTTGTGAATAAATTAGGCCTTAGAAGATAACTTCCTTCTTTCATTTAAGAAATTAATGTTTCTGGACAATAATTGTCAAAGAACTTTCCAAACCAATTTATTTTATTTTGTGCATTCATTCTCTCTTCCGCACAAGGTACGAGTATATTTTACTTTACTTTTAATTATGAAATAATTGTTTTCGAATTATTTTTAGAAAATACTATGTATGTATTTATTTTTCATTCAATTAAAACCTTAATATAACAACTCATCTTTGCTTTCTTCAAAGGAAAATATTGGTCTGTTTATGAAAATCTATATATAATATAAAATGCTCGACTCGATTTGCTGGCTATAAGCATAACTTTTTTATACAATTTCATTACTATGGAAATCGATTGTCTTAAGAAAGTCAAAAACACTAACAAAATTATGTTTTTCCCGGATTATTTTTATTTAAAAAACAATAAGCTATACTAGGGAACTTAGTTTTTACAAGTAATTTTCCGTTAATCAGACAAGCATCAAAAAAAAGGATTTTATTCAATTTTCCGTTTTTGTTTTCTTTTTTTTTAGTTCCTAGACTTTAAGAGGTCCACGGAAAACTCTGAAATTTTCAAAAGTTATGAAAAATTTTTGATTTCTTTTGAAAATTTTATTTTCCAGAAAAACAGCTTCGGCAGAAATATTTGAGAATTTTAAAATTCTCAGTAGATTTTTTGGAGGATTTTTATATTATACAAAAATTTATTCTATAAATGACCGCTATTTTTTATTTATTTATTTTAATTTAATTACTTTTAAGAGAAACATTTCAAAAAAATATTTCCTAAATACACAATCCACAATCCTGTGTTGTGCTGAAAAATATTTTTATAATTCCTCGTAAATTTATTTGTGTTGGTTTTCTCCATTGTTTTTAATGACGCACGTGCAAAATATAATTTAAAGTTCATACTTTAAATTTTTAAATAATTATGGCAGACAAACATTCTTTTTCATCACTATACATTTTATATAATAAAAACAAAAGCATCATAAAAAAATAAAAATAAATATAAGAATACCACACTACTATATTATACAAATACCTGACAGAGGGGTGTAGAGAGAGGCACCAGCACTTACTATCTTTTACCCATCTGGCTTTTGCTGTCTTTATTCACGGACAGATGAACTGTCTCTATCCTTGGTGCTGATGATGGTAGTTCAGAGAAAGAGACTGTATTGTATTGAAGATCCCAACATCAAGCATTACGCTTAATAAAAATGTTGTTTTTTTTTGCTTTGGTTCTACATGGTCCTTTTCATTCAACTACAACACCCACTAGGGTTCTTTTCTGTTTTTTTTTTCCTTTTTAATTTTTTTTTCTCCATTTTTATTTTTTTGTAAATGTTTAATTAAATTTAGTTATTTTACACACGAGATTCGAGAAGCACTGGACCATGTTTTATAGGTTTAATTTGTAGAATTATACCGTTGGGAAATTGCGTTCTGATACGGTCTAGCTGGCTTTTGATGAAAAAGCAAACGATATAGGCGAAGGATAAAAACAGTTCATAATTGCCAGCTGGAGTATGTATGTTTTTTGTTTTTTTTGTTTTCTTTTTTTTGAAGGACTTTATAATAAACAACTATTTTATAAAGTGGTGCACTTAAAATAATAAAACAAAAAGATTGGGCCCTCACATACACATCTAATGACTGCTATCGTGGCCCTGGGCAGGGACTGTTTCAGAGAAAATCAGATTAATTAGATTTTAAATATTTTTTGGAACAAATTGGTACGACTTAAATTATTTGTTGATAACTTTTGAAAATGGCATAGAAAAATTAAATAAAAGGTATCTATTAAAATTTCAATAAAATTAGAAAATTACGTATACGCCCTAGTGCACCATTATATATGTATACCAGATCATGAAATCAGACCTCTTTTTAATAGTAAAGTAGTTCATACAAACAAAAAACTTTCAAATTTGAATGAATGTACATTAGGGCGTCCGTTATTTTCCAAACGCATTTATTTGGATAGCACACCCCGTCAATCTAAAGATGATGCCTAAAGAAAAAATTGTTGACCAAAAAACAATTTTTCTGAGATCATTAACCTGTTCCTCTAAGGTCATACTCTTCCCATACAAATTTTTATGGGAATCTTACACTCATTTTATTTGTTTCCTCTGGAACTATAACAGTAAAGTCTAATTTGTTTTTGGAAATTATGATTGATTTATTGGTCTTTTAAAAAACTGCATTTAAAAATGTATTCAAAATATTTAAATTATAATTTATTACCATTTTCTAAGTTAATAAATACTTTAATCTATATTAAGAGAAATGTGTTCCGTGTGTGAACGCATAAATCGAGAACGAATGGTTCAATTTTCACGATTTTGGGCTTGATGAGTTTGTATTGTATGTACATAAGACATTGGAAATTTTTCAGGCAAATTGAAAATCCGTAAGATTCTGCTTTTAGTGAATAACTCGAGAACGTATATTCCGATTTTCACGATTCTGGTCTTAATGAATTCGTATTGGCCTAGGGAACACATGGGATACTGGAGGAAAATCCCGGAAAATTTCCAGAAAAACTGCAACGGGAAGATCCTGTTCGTTGTGCATAATACCAGAAAGGATCGTTCGATTTTCAAGATTTTGAGATTGAAGGGTACGTGTTGGCCCAAGGTAAGAAAATGAGGTGTCCTGTTTGTTTTGTCATTCAAATTGAATTGGACTTACTATTGCGTGCATTCAAATAAAACAAAATGTAATACATTTTTTTTTTAATTTTCATTGTGTTCAAAGTATTTGGCATAGCAGCTAGGTTGTTGGAATACGGTCGAACATTTCATTGAGACGAGAGACAGAGAGTCTAATAAATTAAAAAATCCAATTTTAGTTAAATATTTATTTTCTTCTGCACATGTTTAAACTATAATCGAAAATATTTCATTCCAATAATCAACAGGTTGTCCGGAAATCATATTTTTCGGAGACGAGACCGAGACGAGACTAAATTACACGAGTCCTACACGAGATCGAGACGAGACTGAACATTTTCTATTTTAACGAGACCGATAAACGAGACTTACAAAAGTTTCACCGAGTTTCGTCTCGTGGCCAGCCCTATTTCGTTATCTTGAACATCGCTCAGAATTATAGTGACCGCTTTGGTTGAGTTTAAGAGCGATCTTATCTGCGGAAAACAAGGATGTCGTTCATTTAAATTTCGTCATTAAAAATCGAATCGGCACCGGTGAGTTATACATTCATTCAAATCTATCGACTCTGTGATGAATGAAAACTAATCCACCAAACTTCCCACGTAATTTTTGAATTCTTAAGATATTCCGTCCTTGCCGCCCGGCTCATTTATAAGTTTATTGTGCGACCTCAATGTACCGAAACTTTGTTATGGAACGCGTTTGATTATGAAGAAATCCATTAACTACTAATTAAAAACACGATTTTGAAGGGTAAAATTAAAGGTGGAGATGTTCTTATTCGCCGAATTCCGCTTATTGCGAGCGATTAACCATTCGTATTTAAGCGTCTTCAAATTCCGGTGGGTCTCGCTTTGGTTATGACAGTCAATAATTCGCAAGGACAATCGCTGGATATTTATGACATCAATATTGAATTCTCATGTTTCTCACATGGTCAATTGTACGTGGCATGCTCACGTGTCAGCAACTCTACCGCGATGTACTTGTATAAAAAAAAATAAATCGGGTGGCACAACGGCTCATGAAGAACCAGGGCCTAGTGACTAACAACTCGCAACCATTCCTGTGTGCGCCTTTCGACAGGAATGGAAGGGACCTACAATTTTATGCCGAATCCGAACGGCTAGACGAGAAGCACTTATTCGTGACAAGTGATACTCTTGGAGGATTTGTCAATTCCTTGCAAGAGGCAGTAGCCCTGAAAAAAAACTTTTTAGTTTTTTTTTTTTAGGTGGACGAGGCTGGGAAGTGATCCCAGACCTCCAGCGTGACAGTCGAACGCACTAACCATTACGCTACGGGCTACTACTTGTATCCACCCGAGAATAAAACGAAAAAAGTTGTGCACTTTTTAATCTCTTCAACAAGTGTATCGTGCCGTCATACCAGTACCCAGTTAATAGCAGAAATCAATCGATATTCGGAACCCTTCTTAATATTCAACTAACTGCTGGATGTAAAACAAGAATTGTAAGACTTGAATTCACTGGATCCGGAATTCTTCTTTGGGAACATAGCCTCAATTGCCAAACCCAAGGGTTTTCATGCAACTCTGTAATCACTTCCAAGCCAACATACAGCAACAGTTATCGAGAATCATTAAACCATCAACTCTCTGCCTAACAAAACTAAGATCTCTCCAAGCTGAACGACGCAGTATTCTTCAATAGCGTTTATCACCATTTCGTAAGCTATATTTCACTCTTCTTCTTTCAATGATTTACAATTATTTGCAAACTTCGGAAGAGAGTGACATCAGCTCCTAATTCTACACCAGCTCCACAAACTCGAACACAGTACGATGTCAATAACGTTATATGAGAACACAGTTGAATTGATCTATTCAACGCAGGGAAGTATGTAAAGCAGCATAAATAAACAGCAACCAATAGTGCTGACAACGACATTAATATTCAGAAAAAGGTACAAAGATCGAACGCGGCGGTGGTCGATCGTTGCATATTGTGAATTTACCCATATTAATTGTTATTCTTATTATTATTCATATTTATTATGCAATGAATAAATGCTTTGTAAGCATTTTATGTAATTAGCAATAAGTATAAAAGAGGCATACTGCCCAATAAAAAAATTCATTTTAATAACAGTCGTATTGACTTTTGATATTACTTCATACAAATCTGGTTTCAAACGCCTGTATTTTTTATATCATCTCTCACTTCGATTGAACACAGAAATTCAGGTTCAAGTGCCTGAAATTTACAAAACTTCCATACTATTTATTGTGTATCGCAGTAAAAACTTCTATTGAACTTCCATTAATATTCATGACCGAATTACCTACATAAAACAGCATCATGCATTCTCGGAATTATTAATTATTAATTCATAACATTAACTTAATTTAGGCGGAACGAAGTTCGCCGGGTAAGCTAGTTTCATGTAAAAGCGAGCTAAATGTACCTAATAAACTATTAAATAAGGCGACTTTACTTTCTCCTAAATGGAGAATGTACCCTTGAATATGGTATCTTAAGGCATACAATTTTAAAAAAGTACTTTTCTCATAATAGAACCTGCGCTCTCTAGTCCATATCCTGTTACTGGTATACCTTGATTGAGCGAGAGCTTCAATTTTCGACACATATAGTTTACCATCGTTTGAACCCAATCAAGAGCAACCATCTGATAAATTCATAGAAATTCCACATGTTGTGTAACAACCTCAAAAATTCCTCAACTGTTACACACAACTCACATTGCCAATTTAATTTGACAGTCTAACCAATAATGTTCTATAGGTCGTTTTCCGTTCGTGTTGAATAGAACGCGAAGTTCCTCTTTCACATTGATTGCATGTCATTCCCTATGAAAAAGGTGCTCTTTTCGATTACAATGATGAAGTATTAGCAATACCTACTATGGGAACCTATACAAAGTAGATGTATGCGCATCAGATGTTGTTATGTATCGTGTATGTCATTTCTTATAAGAATACCTTCCTACCTACCTGAGTATAATCGCACACACGTTATACATCTAACGTAAAAGGTAATATACATATAGCGAGCGATGTCACTTTTCTCCTTATATGTGGAATGATGACATTCCCCGGGGACATTTAACTCAGGTACTTTACGACATGCCATGTGAAATTGTTGACAACTCAATTGGAAAATTCCAGATTGAAAAAGATTTTCCACTGTGTTGTCTATGCGTGTGATTTTCGCCCCTATCCCAAGAGAATTAAATATAAGAAAGTGTACTGTATATCGCCGTGTCTTGTCTTATGCAGATTAGGATATCCTTATGTCCCTATAATTACTGCGAATATAACCTGGATCACGTTTGAAATCAAAGACATATACTGTCATTCACTGCATTCAGTGCTTTAAACCTTTTTATTTATAGCAACGACGACAATGATGGGTTCGTTTTGAGTCTAGTGATTTTACGCTGTGTTACGCTGGCGCTGTTGGGATGATAGGGGACATAAAACGATTTTCAAATTAAATACCTAATTCCTTGAGAATTTATATTTTTTTTATTGGCAAAATGTTACTATAGAAACGACATTTTTATTATTTGGTACTTCTCAATAAGTGAAGCATTCACTATGATGAGTTCCTTAAGTATTGAGAATGTCATCATAAGAAATAAAAGAGCTTCATAAAAATGTTCAATTTAGTTTAAAGCTGGGAGAAATGAATTTTCCAGCAATGGGAAAGATATTTATGATATCCTTGTACATTTACCCCCTTATTTATAAAGAAAAAATAGTTATTTCAGCTCCCGTGTTTAAGAAAACTACACCATGGAATACGATTTTTTGGGCTCAAACTATAGGCATTTGCTTAGTGTTCCATTTGAGTCTGGAACAATTTTATTCCATGGTGTAGTTTTCCTAAACACGTTTATTCTTTTATAAGAAATTTAATATTGTGTATTAGTTTATTTTTGCTTTGCAACACAATGTCATAAATCTGATGTCGTTGTGTGTAAGAAAATCAGTGCAAAGTACGAATTTGATGTGCCAAAAATGGAAAATTCAGTTCAGTAAAACTAAAAGGTCCAGCAACACAATTTTCTGTATTGACTCGAATTCTGCATAATGTAAACGCCCAAATTGGCCCACTTATTTTTAAAGTTAAAATTCTCTAACAGATACGATTTTGATCAATGTTAGAAAAGTTTTTTGCGATCAAATAAAAATAGTCTGTGATTGGTGGCTTTTGAAACCATAATTCGTTTGAACATAAATTGATTTAAAATGAGGGATTTATGGAAAGACCCCTTGCGGCTTAATTATGTATAGTCTGGGGTACGCGATTGACAACAATATTTAAAGCTAGACAGTTATGTTGCGTCTGTAAAGTTGGCAGAACAATTTTTTTTCTGCTCGTAGGTATTCTGTTAAAGTTCATCGCGTATAGGTATAACTTGTTCAATTCCTTGCACTTGCAATAAACCTAAATTTTACTTTTGAAAATTGCGACTCAAGAAAAACGAAAGTTGGAAGATCAGACGGATTACCACCTGAGAATTAATCAACAACATGAAATTCAAAGCGTTTTTAAAAATGTTTGCGTTATTTTCCAAGGTACTCATATCATTTAGAGTTTAATAGAAAAACGATAACTCTTCAAGAAAATCATCTACAATCTCACCGATTAAGACCCATCAAGTCCCAATAATTTTTTCCAAGACTTCTTTTTATAATTGCACCAGATTCTTCGACGGTCTGATGGAGGCGGCCTTCAATTGGCGTTACTTACAATTTTCCCTTGATATACAGAACAAGTGTTGGTTTAGTGTTAACAGAAAATTTCAAGGTTTCAAACACTACGATGAGGAAGTCCATAACAGCCCGTCGGGCTGTTTGTCTGTGCGCCCTGATGTACATCGATCTAGAGCCTAAACTGTTAAATAGATTTCAATCAAATTTGGTGTGAATCATTTTTATGAGATTACCCAAAGGAGAAATTCGAATTCTTGTTTAAACTTATCTAGAACCGAGTATGCCATTGAACGATTTCGGATTTATTAAGTTTTTCCAAAAACGGATCTAACGATTTTGATTAAACTTTTTACAATTAATCTATGACTTGTTTCATTTCGCTTTTAACAAAAAATTCCAGCAATGGAAATAGCTATAGTTTTTTTTTTTTTTTTTTTTTGTTGCCTTCTTATATATTCTTGTTTAGGTGTATTTACGCATAACTCGTCATTGGTTTTGCTGATTTAGTTATAACTTTGCAATTCTGGCCTTCAAAGCTAACAAACAAATATTGTATGTATTTATGAATAATTTTTCTTTAAAATTTTTTCGAAACTTGTCTGTAAAGGGTTTTCTAATAAGGGGTGTTATTTTGATATTCAAAGAAAAATTGCATTTTTTGAGATGAGATAAATGATCGGATGTTTATTTCAATGTAAAGAGGAAAGTATGCCATTAATAATGGAAAACAATATCAGCCAAATGGCCACCACGGCTACGCTTACACAACAATATCCTTTTCATGAAAATTTTCCATCACCAAATCGCAAAGTGGCTGCTTTATGCCCTAAATAGCTTCAAGATTGAGGTTTTGAATCGACCGACGCTGGTCTGTTGGCGTAGACCTTATCTTTTACGTGGCCACAAAGGAAGAAGTCGCAAAGTGTTAAATCACAAGATCTCGGTGGCCAATTGTGATCACCTCTTCGAGAGAAAACACGGTCCGGAAACTTTTCCCATTAAAGATCGACGGTTTCGTTGCTTGTGTGGCACGAAGCGCTGTCTTGTTGAAAGTAAACGTTGTCCAGATCAATACCATCCAATTTCGGCCATACAAAAATATTACTCATATTTCGATAGCGCAATCCATTCACCGTTGCTGTTGCTCCAGCCTCATTTTCGAAAAAGTAAGGTCTAAATGACCCCGCCGGACCATAAACCGCACCAAACAGTTACTCTTTGGTCGTTGAGGATGGAGAGGCTTTTCAACAATAAATCCTGGGTTTTCCGAGCCCCAGACGCGACAATTTTGCTTGTTGACGTAGCCACCGAGGTGGAAATGGGCCGCATCGGTCAAGATAATTTTTCGTTGAAACTCCTCTGCCAAATTTTCACCATTTTTATAGTGAATTTTAATAATTTCAATGCGTTTTTGAAGCGTGTATCATTCAATCTTTATTAATGGGGTAGTTTCCACTAAATTGTCAAAAAAATACAGATTCAAAAGTGACAACTACCGAAATAGCGGGCTTATTTTATTAAATTAAACAATCTCAAAATTGATATTTGAACATGTTTTTATTATTTTCTCGTTAACGACATACAAATATTTCCAAACCATTACTATATTTAAGCTGTTAATGTCTAGCTACATTCTAATTATTAGCTCGAGAGCAAGTTCGAGCGATCCAGTCGTACATAATGTTTAAATTTAATACTGTCCGATTTTGTCTGGATTATAAACATCTCACATTTAATGTAAACGCTTAAAACACTTTCTCAAAAAATCAAGTTAAAGAGGTTCAATAAATGATAGATTGTGCGAAAAAAAAACATGACAAATGTCCCCCGAAGTCCAGTCGAACCGTCGTAAGAAAGGGCTTGACCTTGCGTTGATCGGCACGGTCTGTTTTTTTTTTATGAATCGATAGGGGCTTACAAGAAAAGCTTAGCCCTAGATTTGCACCACCTGACAACTTTTTTTTACTAAAATTATTCGTAAAAACGTAGTTTTTGACTTTTTTTGAATTTTTGCAAATATCTCGGCTCCAGTACATTGCACAGTAACAAATTTAAATACGTTTTGTTTCTAATAAAATTATCTAGCACGTAGAGTTAAGTCTTTTTTGTTTGAACAAATACGTAAAAAGTTAACGTTAGTTTTAGTAATTTTCTTTTGGTTTTTAGACGGGTTTTCATTATTATTTCGAAAAACTAAAATCACTTATAACTGAAAAAAGTGCGAAAAAATTTTGGTTTTTCTAATTTTTGACCATGAAACAGTCACCGCACCGCTCGAGGTCTAAAACTTAGGTTATTTACTAGACCAATATACTGAAAAACTCAGCAAAAGATCAGAAATACCAGATTTGACGCATACGCAATTGTACATATATAGTTACTGTACTATGTATTTATCATACAGAAAAGGGGTTTTTTTTGTATGACTTGCCCTTATTCATTCATTCATTGCTCAGCTCTAGTTTGTCGTAGGGAGCTATTTTTTTTTTAATTTCAAGAAATTAAAAGGAATACAAATTAGTTATTAATCAAGACGATTCACGCGCCTTTATCAAAATTATAACTCAAAAGTATTTGTTCAACAAAAAAAATAATAAAACTGACAAAACTAGCTGTTAATTTTTATTTATTTGTTATAAGAAAATATTTATTTATTTAAACAATAGCTAATATTCTAATAAGTAATATTTTTTTTTCATTTTTTACTTTGCGATATACTGCAGCCAAGATATTCGTAAGAAACAGAAAATGTCTTTTTTGGGGGGCTCCGACTTGCCTGTGTTCATTCATAGATTTCTCGGCTCCCGTTTGGAGTTAAGAGCTCAATTTGTTTTTTAATTGTAGGGAATATGAACAGTTAGACAAAACATAAAAGAAAAATTAACCCAAATATAAGTTTTACTGTGCAATGTACTAGAGCCGAGATATTTGCAAAAATCCAAAAAAAAAGTCAAAAAGTACGTTTTTACGAATAACTTCGGTAAAAAAAAGTTGTCAGGTGGTGCAAGTCTAGGGTTATGCTTTTCTTGTAAGCCCCCATCGATTCATGAAAAAAAACAGACCGTGCCGATCAACGCAAGGTCAAATGACAATTCGACTGGACTATACCGCTAGTGCGCACTAAAAAAATAAGATAAGACCTTGAAGGGTTCAACTTTAATGTAAGCGTTTTAATATAAAGTTAGTTCAAATTGTCAAATTGCTCCACCTTGTGTTCTCTTTTTCACTGAACTGGTAAATTTGAAGACTCATGTGGGCATTGATCTATTTGATTTCCTTTTGTACTTCGCCGCTGTATTATATAACCTACAAGTAATGTAGGTACCTTTTTACATTTCTGTTTATGTGAACATGAAGAAACTACTTTTCATTACATTTTTAGCAACTTTAGCTAGCCCCAATGTGCCTAGAGGAGTATTACTTCGTAAATAAGAATTTAAATAAAATTCATCCACAAAGTAGAATATACATAATTGATTTACTTTGTTTGCATGTGGGAAACTTCCAATAAGACCCTTATTGCATATAATATGAGTAAAATAATTCACTCAGTCGTGCATAATCGATCATTATAAATCGATGACACTTTAGATACAAAAGTATCTACTTGCTCATAACTAGCTACGTAAATTTGTATATTATAATCGATCAAAAATCGTGCATGCTTTTATACTATACCGTTAGATTTCTGAACCCATAATAGGCTTTGGTGCGCTTGGATTAACTATAGGTATGGATACCTTCACTTTATTATTGTTCACAAATTGCTCAATTACAATGATGGTACCATGGCATGATGTATGTAGGTATAATGGGGGAATGAGGAAGTCTAGAATATTATAAAGCAGTTCAATGATTGGGATTAAGATGTCATCACGGATTGATGAATTTAGCTATGGAATAATACTAGCAAAATGTGTGTGCGAATGTTATATGATGGGTTTTTACCTACAACCTAATTTAATATTAAATTTTGTTCACAATGTTTGAGGTTTATAAACAGTTTAGGAAAGATGGAAAATTTAATATGTGCAACCGGGGACAAATTAATTCATGAAATTTTATTACTGGTATCGACGCAGAATTTTATCCTCAACAACATATCCAAAGTCCTCCAAAATCCCTGAATTGACTTTTTGTGTAGACGTATTTTAAGAGGTGGAGAGGGGAGGGAGGCGGGAGTTTGTCAAGCTGAAAAATTTGTAGTAATACAATCTAATCATATGAGACATGTTTTTAGGGTGCTTTTTAACGCTGATTCTAAAGAGACCAAAACTGAAGAGATACATGTATCCTGTGGAAAGTTAATGTCATTTTTATGGAATGATAACACGTAATATATTAATCAAAACCATTTTAAAATATTGGGATATTAATAAAATTTATTAAAAATGTTTCATTTGGCATGTTTACCAAGAATCAAAAGAGTCCCCAAAAATATCTTTGGTTAAAGGGGTCTTTTTTGCCGGAGAGATGCAAGTGAGTGATTATTACACTTACATCCATGAACAAGCTTTGCTAAAAATATTAAATTTATATTGCCACCCAAGAAACAAAAGAGTCCGTACAAATATCTAAGGACCAAGTGTGTTTTTTGGGTGTCTAATGTTTGACCTGCTTAGCGGAAAAAACAGTAATTTTTGTTTCAAAATTAATCTAACTTTTTTAAGGGTGCTTGTATCATATTGGTTTTTCTTTTATTAGATTCGGCATTAAAAAATACCTTTAAATCGTATATCATCTCGATTACACGAAAATACAATTTTTCGTAAGAGCTATTATTTTGCTGCATATAGGGCAGGTCAAACATAAACTCTCTAAAAAAAGTCTTTGGGTCAAGTTGTTTTAATGGACTATTTTGATACTTGGAAACCATGAAATATTTAATATTTTAAGCAAATTTCATCAGTGTAAAAACTTATTCATAGATGTTACGGTAATAATGACGCAATAACATCTCGCCCTCAAAAAAACATCCTTTCATCACAGATATTTTTGGGGACTCTTTTGATTCTTAGTAAACATGCAAAATGAAACATTTAAAACAAATTTTATTAAAATCCCATTTTTATAAAATGTATTTGGGTAATATATAACTTGTTGTACTTTAAAAAAGTGATCATTTCATAAAAATGACATTAACTTTCCACAGAATACATGTATCTTCTCAGTTTTGGCCTCTTTAGAATCAGCGTTGAAAAACACCCTAAAAACATGTGTCATATGATTAAATTATATTACCACCTCTCCACCTCTTAAAATGCGCCTATATAAAAAGACAATGCAGGGAATTTGGGGGACTTTGGATATGTTGTTGAGGATAAAATTCTGCGTTGATTCCAGAAATAAAATTTCATGAATTAATTTGTCCCTAGTCCGATCCTATCTTTCTTAGACTAAAAGGCGAGTTGTTTTTTTTTTAACAGAATTTATCGGAGATTTAAAACGTAAATTGGAAGGAAAAAAATCAATTCTAAAAAGAGAGGATTAGTAGGTATAAACCTACATTCAGAAGCCATCACAGATTTTGTGTACACAAAATTACATATTAATATTAAAGGAGTAACGATTTTACAGGGTGGCACACGCAAAGGGATGGATTTAAGAAATTAATAAAACGCAATCTGTTAGAAAAATACAAATCTTTTTAATTTTTTTTATACATTTACATGGACAATTTTAGTTTTAGTAATTTTAAATAATGCATCCACAAAATTGCGGCCCTCAAACTCAAAATATTGTCTTAACTTTTCACTTTTTCAAGCATTTAGCAGGATGCGGATTCGAATGCTTTGTTTGAGGGATTCCAGAGTCCTGGAACGATCGTTATAAACAACAAATTTTTGGTATCACCACAATGAAAAATTGCAGAGGACCAAACCAGGAAAACGTGCTGGCCACGTTATAAATCGCCATGTTATTGCTTAGCGAGTTATAAGGCTTCAAAATTACGTGACGATAATACTTGGGCGACAAACCATCTTGTAAGGTGTGTAAATGCAGATGTTCTTTAAAGATTCGTTGAATGGATCGTCTGGAAATGCAAAAGACACTCGGCTGTTATCGTACTGAAGGCCCAGTTTAAATGCAGTTCGTATCCTCTCGATGTTTTCTGGCATAGAGACCGTTCTCAGAGCACCATTTCTTAGGGTGAATAAGTTTCCAGTATGCACAAAAAAAAACTTGAGTGGATTATACGAATTATTTTTTTAATAATTTGTACAAACTACGAAAATTTTAGATTTTAAGTATCGGAAGAAGAGAAAAATGTATTAAAATACACGAAATGCCTAAAATTTGTGTAACACGAAAATATTTGTAATTTATATTTTCTACGAAAAACGCATTCAATTTACCAAACTTCGTACATTTATCAAAAAAAAGATTTACGGAAGTACTTTGTTGTGATTTTTCGAAATATTTTTTTTTTTTGATGCAAGGTAATGTTTATTACACACACACACAACATAGGCGCCTGCTTAGCGCCTAAGCGTAGCAACGGAGTATAATGCAAAAAATATTAAAAATTCGACCAGTTTCACGTGAGTAACAATTCCAAAAAATTTAAGATGAAATAGATTGTTTCTCTCGATTGGAATCAATTCCACTTTGAAAAGTGGAGCAGATTCCCACTAAAAGTGTATTGATCAGATTCCCGTGAAATTATTTCCCTACACCAACAAATGTAAACTGCTATTTTTTCTTTAATTAAATACCTCATTTTTAAAGACCTGATAAATATGATGTAGGGAACTAAGTCCCCGGGAACTAAGTCCACTGATGGCTAAAATAACACCTAATGGGAAAGAAAACCGCTTTACTAAAGTGGTCTTCGTTCCAATGCAAGGTGGGAACCAGCTCCACTTTTTTATGGGAAATTTGTGCACACAGCCATACAACCAATGACATTTGTAGAAGCCGGTTTATGAAATAACCGCATATTATTATGTGCTTTGAAGTTCTGAAAAGTTTTATCAAGCTTGAAATTACAAAAAAAATAAATTGCCTATGCATTTGAACATCCTTTTAGTATGTAATTTGTTGCCCCTGTTTCGTGTCGAAAAGTTACAAGCTCAGGCTTACGCTGAAAGTTCATGGCCCTCAATTCCAAGAAAAATTTTTTTTTTAAATCAATCACGAGAATTTTTATTTATTTTTATATATATCTATTTCGTTTAAGAACCAATAATTTTAGTATTCCTGAATAGTTCTCATTCTATTTTTGTCCCTAATAAATATTGGTTAAAATATCATGCTTTTATTATACTCCATTCTTTTATTGCTACTTTTCTGATGAAATGTTTACGAGTTAAGCTGTTTGAACTATCTCTACATTGGTATTGGTAATTGATATGGGTAATTGCTAGTACATAGTATAACAAACATTTGTTTACAATGTATTTTTTGTATCTTCCAACCAAAGGATACGTTTGCATATACAAAAATAGCGAATCCTTTGGTTTTTCAATCAATTACTATGAAATACATTTCTATTTGATATTTAATACCAAAGTTTTTTTTTTTTTTGCAAAATAAAGCTCCTTTATTTTGAGTAGTGATTTATTTATTGGTTCCGATTTACCACCAGCCAGTGCTAAAGCACAATTTATATTCTATATTTCTCTTTTTATTAAAATTTCACCGATAATAAAAACATATCAAATATATGCGTAAAAAATGGAAACAAAAAACTGGAAATATTCAGTTGACAAGCCAAATTAACAATAAACAATTCCCTCAAGGGAAGGTTTACCGAACACACAAACAGTTCCCGTACATCTCGGATTCCGTTTTTAAGCTTTCACAAAAAAACAAAAATAAAACAAAAACTGTACCCAAATCATCATTTGGTCTTATGATATAAAATTTCGGATGTATTATTATTGTGCTTCGGTGGATATGGGCTTTTGGGTGTGGTTTGATTCGTCCTGTTTGAATAAAAGGAATGACATAGTTTTTTTTTATTCATGTTGTTGAATATTATTTACTTTTGTCTCTTTTTGAGATAAAATTTGAAAAGCAATTAGGTAAGTGTGCACAAAGAAATCATAAAACGGAAGTTTTC